>JH720116.1:0-155367 GCA_000231845.2 Tetrahymena malaccensis 436 | reverse complement strand
GCTTAAGCATCCTTCAAGCAGGTAAGAACATCAATACTTAAGAGATTCTTGGTAGGTTTGCATTCTTTAGAAATTTATTAGAAATAAGCAACAGAAGCAGAGACGTGATCGAAAATCTTAGCGAAGTCCTTATTCTTGATATCATCTCTAATATTCTTGATAGTGTTAACTAAACCTTAAGTATCAACAACACAGCCGTTGAGGTCAGGGAAAGTAATAGCAGGAATGTGTAAGTTAGCCTTAATACCACATTCATCAACCAAAGGTTATAAGGATTCAATAATATTGTAAGATAAAACGACGATTTCGTTAATGGGAGCCTTGTTCTTGCTATCGTTAATAAGGGTTTCAATGTTTAAGTAGAGATCCTTAGACTTGTTGATGCAGGTCAAAATGTTATTACTGTCAGAAAGAAGGTTCTTGGTAGGTTTGCAAATAACAGCAATTTATTAGAGGTTTTGAACAACAACTGCAGCATCATCGAAAATCTTGCTGTAATTCTTTTCACTGAAGTCATCCTTAATGTTCTTAACACCAGAAATCAAAGATTAAGTATCAACAACGCAACCATTGAGGTCAGGGAAAGTGATAACGGGGATGTGTAAATCTAAGCTAATACCACAAGTATTGATAAGGGGCTATAAGGATTCAACGACAGTGTAGGCACCAACAACAATTTGAGGAACATCCTTAGCCTTAGAGTTATCAACTAAGGTGGTAATATTTTCATAGAGAGCCTTAGCACCATTAATGCAACCAATAATATCAGTGGAAGCTGATTGTAACTTGGGTTGGTTATCGCAAGCAGAGATGATGACCTTAAGTTCCTTAATAGCATCGGTAGTATCGTGGACAACATTCCAGATCTTCTTGCTGGAGATATCATCAGCGAGTTACTTAATAGTCTTAACTAAGCTATCAGTGTTGGCAGCACAGTTTTCTAAGTCAGCAGGATTGATTTCAGGAATATCAATAGGTAAGTTCAAATCGCAGTCCTTAGCTAAGGGGGCGAGTTCTCCTAAGACCTTGTAGGCACCGATAACAATATCCTTAGTATTTTAGCTCTTAGAAGCATCGACGAAAGCCTTTAAATCAGAAGCAATGGAGAGTCCATCAGCGAGGCAGGCCAAGATATCAGAGGACTTGAGTTAGACCTTCTTGGGGCATTCAGCAATATCAGCAGAGATAGCGTTGTAAACAGACTTGGTAGCATTGAAAAGTTGAGCGAATTATCTGTTTTTCAAGATAGAGAAGGTGTTTTCAACAGCTTGGACGGTTTGGCTGAGGTCCTTAACGCAGTTTCTCAAATCATCAACGTTCTTGATTTAGGGGAGAGTGAAATTAGTGAGTTTTTGGATTCCACAGTCTTAGTTAAGACCAACGAGGTCTTCATAAACCTTTTCAGCTTCATTGAAAATTTAAACCATGGTCATGTTAGTGCTGTTCTTGTAGTCGCTAACGAATTACTTGGCATCCTTCAAGGTGACTTAAGCATCTTCAATGCACTTGAAGATGTTGACATCGAAACCATTAGAAGCGAGTAAAGTGGCAGATTGCTTTTCAACAATTTTGCAATCATTCTTAGCTTGCTTGAAAGCCTTGAAAGCTTCAATAATCTTGGGTAAAACATTGATGATGTTGTCAGCTAAGTCCTTAACATCGTTTTAGGTCTTGAGATCAATGGCGATGTTAGCAATAGTTTCAATATCAGCTTTTAATTTAAAAAAAACACATTTAATATAGCTCGAAGAAGTAGAGAAATAAATTAATTGAATGATGTAATCGAGGGCTAATTCTTTTATTATCAAAAATGATACTTTTGTTTTTAAGACTTTTATTATTACTTCAAATCGAATAATAAATTAATTAAAAGTCGCTGTTTTATGTGTAAATCTTTTATCCTTACAGATAAAATCCTTATTAAAGAAATTTCAGCCTACTCAATATTTAATTATTTGATAGATTTGAGTAATGATCAGATTTGATTAATTAATATTTTTGTCTTTTTATAATACTGAGAGTGGTAAATAATAAAAGTAAGGCCATAAATAGGTTCTGATAATTAATTAACTTTGTTAGTTAACACCACACCTTAATCCAAAATAAAAGCAACTCTCTACAAAAATCTGATTATAATCTAGCAAATTAAATTTATCAAGTCCGATGTTATTTTTTCACCCAAATAAGGCAAGTAAGAGGATTCATTCATAAAATCAAACAAAGAAACATTTTTGCATAATAATTGAAGATGTGAATTAACCAACGAACCATCATTTTTTTAATATAAATATTTTGATTAATTTAAGTAAACTTACTGAAACATTAGGTGGCATTAGCAGGCTTGAATCCATCTATCTTGTCGAGTAAGGGGAAATCTAAGCCACAGCCATTAATTAAGGGGTTGACAGCTTCGAAAGTGTCGTAAGCACTACCAAGCAAGTTGGCAACTTAGAGGGGTTAGGCGTGAACGGAGGCAGTGAATACCTTAACTTGGTGGGAGAAAGCAGCAGCCTATGTGAAACATGTTTCAGGATCAACACTGGCCATGCTACTTCCGACAATGCAGAGCATAAGCACAGCAATTAAAGCTTTATTCATTTTACAGCTTTTTGTTTATTAATTTTTTTTATTTGACTTTTTTTGATAATTTTAATGATTATGAGTTTGGTAGAAAGATGGAAATTTAAAATAGAGAGAAAGGTTGTGAACTGTATGGAAATCCTAAAAGTTATTTGTCTATCTTGATTTAGTTATTAAAAGATTTACTTTGTGAAAGCAATTAAAATTAATTATTTTGTCTTGTAATTAATTTAATTGATATTCTTCTCTCAAAGCCTAAATTACTTCTTAGAAGGTTTTATTTATTTAATTAATATGTGCTTGACATTGTATATATTAATTTATTGGTTGAACAAATCAAATATCATCATTAATTAAAAACAGTGATTAATTAATTTGATTTGCTAATTTAATGATTCTTTTCCCCACTAGCCTCTATTTTAGATTTTTACCTTGTACGTTTATACCTCTGAGTTAATCTCAAATTAATTTAGATTCATTGAATTTTTATTTATTTTAACAACTTATCATTCTTTACTCACTCCAACAAGTAATTATGCGCATACTATTTATATTAATGGACCCCACCCTATGTCATTGTAAAGAATAAGCAGCTCAAATAAGTAAACATATTCAATTAATTAGCAATAAACAAATAAAATGTATGATGCCTCATTTAATTAATAAAGTACAAAATACAAATGAATTTATTTTTGGAATTAAAAATGAATAGAATGTTTTAATTAAATTTAAGAGTGGTGTCTGATTTATAATCTGAATGATTTCTTATCTATTTTTATTCTTTTTTCTATTTATAATTTGCTTTAAGAGACAAGGAAATGAGCAACAATCCCTTTGATAATAATAAAAAAACATTTTTTTTCATCAATTTATACATAAATAAGACTCAATTCAAACTTACATCTTTGTTTGATTACACTTTATTTTAACTCTTATGTCTGTAAGTGGAATAAATAAATTGGAGGATATGTAAATATATTTATCAAAAACGCTTCTAAATTATCAAAAATGTTAATTTTCACCAGTTTCTACCCACAATATAAATATCGAACTCACATAAGCCTTTATAAAAGACTAAGTTTTTGAATAAAGGATTCGCGACCGATGAACACACATTCAATTAAATGTTGAAAAGAAAAATCTAATCCATCTTTTCTTTTAAAATTAAGTTGAAAGTGTTAATTAGACTACTAGAAATTTAAATCAAAACAGAAATAATTGAAAGCATAAATATAAAAATTTTTAATCTTAAGCACTTCACGTTCATCTTTGTTCACTAAATTTGTTAATTTTAACCTTTTTAATTAATTTGATGTAGCAGGTTGAAGGAAAATCACTCATTCTCAATAAGGAAGATTATATTGATTTTTTTTCAATAAATTGATTCAGAGTGAGTAGTAAAATTTATTTATTTATTTTCCAAATTGTTTGGATAATTTATTTATTTTTCAACTAATCTCGTCAATTATCTCAACCATATTAAAAATAATGAACGAAATTGTTACTTTTTTTTTTATTATGGATCCACACCCTTTGGATAATTTCCCAAAAATACCTTCTAAGCAACCTATAATTAAGGGAATTATGTTCATTTTTAAAAGCTTGCCATATTAAATCAGGCATTTAATTTTTTGATTGATAAAAAAGAAAAGTAGTAGTAATAATATCTTCTGAATTACATATTTTGATTATCTTCGATTAAAGTAATAATAAAAGAATTATTCTCCTATGTTAATCTTCACTAATTTAATATATCTTTGAATGAAACAAAAAAGTGCAATTTTTATTTTTAGAATGTTCACTATTGTTTGTCCCCTTATTGGATTTAATTAAAAAAATCAATCTATTCTCTCATTTATAAATTCTCTGCTTAGTAATTAAGTAAGAAGGGAAGCTTATACTTTATTATTAGCTCTCATTATAATATTATAATTTAAAAAAAGAAAAAAGATTGAAAAAAGTCTTTCTTTTTCTAGTACAAAAAAAATTTTTTTTTGTGTTCACTTCACTGATGATACATTTCTATCAGTTTGCAAAAGCTTACTTATTTTTAACAGTGTCTTTAATTTAATTTCCACAAAAAGGTGGTTTAACATTTTTTATTCATCTCTTAAGATGCTACTATTAAACACGTACTTAACTTTGTGATTGATATTTTAACTTAATCTTCTCAAATATTAGCGCTATATATTTATATATATAAATATACTTTTTAAGCTTAACTATTTAAAACACATTTTTAAAAATTCTCTACTCAATTTTAAATATCTTTTTTATGTGGATTTATAGTTTGATGAATGGATGATTAATTGGATGAAAAGTTAATTATGCATCAATAATTTATTTACACTAGACCTCAGAAATTTATTATTCATTTAATTGATTTTTTTCCTCTTAAAAATATATACTATAGATATTGAGAAATAAAATAAAAATACAAATTAAATCGCTAAGTTTAAAGAGCACAAAAGCTGAAAAACTAAAAACATTTCTGACTTCAGAATATTTTTATGAATACTAAAACATATTTTAATTCGAGCTTTATTTGTTTTTAAAAATAGAGCATGAATACTTTTATTATGATTAGATGAATATGTCAAATATTGTTTACTGACAATTAATTAATTATCAACTAATTTGGTTTCTAAATTGATGTCATCATATTTATTTCATATTAAGTGTTAAAAGCCAAAATATTTTATCTTCAATTTTTTGTTGTAGGAAATCAGCAATAAGATATCTTTAAAGCTGATTTAAAACAAAAATACAAGGCTACTTTAATTTTAATTTCAAAAATAAAAAAAGTTAAAAAATAAATGAAATTTTTTATCTCAACTTTAATTAAAAATAAATGTAAATTTTAGCCACTCTTTTGAGTAGTCAATTTAAATATCTAATGGTATCTCAATATAGTATAAAGAAATAAATTTAGTAAATCATGTTGAAACTAAATTTATTTATTAATACCGATCCTAAAAATATTTACAAAAAATGAATTATTTTCTTAAAAATGTTTATCTTTAGCATAGAATAAATGTGAAATTAAATCTTATTCTGTTTAAGTTCTAAAAATCGTAACCATCCAAAATATATCATTTTTAGAACAGAATCTCATTCAAAGCATGTGAAACTGACCATTCGAGAAGTATAAAAGATTTTAATGTAAATATAATACTCAAGTTACTTAGATTATTTATTAAAATGAAATTGAAGATAAATTTGTGATGCATTAAATTTGTTAAATAGCAATCAATATTTTGCTATTTAATTAATATTATGGGTAGGTATATTTCATTTTTGTAAAATGGTATCAATCTAATTAATATTCCTAAATATTAATTTGCATCATATTATTAATTTTGAATCCTTAAATAATTAATGATGACTTAATAAAATATACTTTTATTTATAATCTAATATTTGGTTTACAACTTTAAATATTAAATAATTAATATATCTAGTTCAATACAAAAATATATATTTTGGCCATTTTTATATTTACAATTTTTAATCTATTTTGTAAATTGTAAATTAAAAACTATAATCTTTTAGTATAAGGCTAAAATTATTGTTTGAACTTTTACATATCTGAATTGTGACAATCAATTCTATAATTTTTCTTTTATTAAAATTAGCTCTCTCTATTTTGAATTTGAAAGGTTTATTTGTATTTTTTGTTGTAAATTCATTTAATTCCTTAATAGAAAAAACTTATTAATAATCTAATTTTAAGATTTTTTATTGAAAGGATAGTTGAATCGCAACTCATCATTCATTAAACAAGCTTTATTAATATACTTTTAAATTTATATTGAAGTAAATAATCTAATTTTTTTTTTAATATTACTAATATTTAAATAATCAGAAAAATTTTGTTAAAAAATGAAATAAATTCATCTTAAAAACCAGATTAAACCTATTACACCATTTTCCTTGTTTATTTACATGTTAGTGCTTTCAAATATTATAGTTTTTCATTAATTTATTCATTTAATAATCGTATTTCACTTTGCTAACCTTCTAAAATTGAAAGACTATTTTAACAGACATGGATTTGAATTTAAAGATTTTCAAATATTACAAATAAGCAGTGAAAAAATTAATGTATTTTTATCTTGTGTATTAAAAAATAAAATAAATTTTTATCACTGTAAAACTTAAGATATTTTGCAATTTAAAAAATTAATGAATTTAAAAGCAATTAAAATTATTATAAATATAGCAAAAGAGTTGATTGGGTATCAAGCTTTTTTGATTCAAACCATTCAGGAAACAAAAGCAAATTTCTACTCATTTCAACTACATATTTTATTGATTAATGGTTTGATAATAAAAATTTGTTTTCAAAGTTAGAAAGTATCTGACTTAATCTTCAGATTCAATCTTATAAATTTTTATTAGCTTTATAATTTTTATTAACCTATCTATCTTAAAATACTTAGTTGAATTATTTATCATATACTACCCTTTTATTTTTAAGGAAGTCTTATATTTTTTGTAAATATTCTTTGTAAATAACAAAAGCCTATTATAATTAATATATTTGTTATTAAGTTCCTTAGCAATTATTTATAATGTAAAATATCTTTATTAACAGCTATTTTTTTGCTTCTGATTAATTTTTTTAAAGATTTTCAAAGAATACCAAAATAAAGCTTATTCAAGAGCGTTTAATCGCCTGGCTTTACTAAATCAAATAAATTTGAAAGCATAAAAATCACTATAAAAAATTAATTTAGCAAAGATAGACTTTATTATGAACAAATTAGAATAAAAATCTTAATTAAACTGTAAATATCATCCTTAAAATCCTTCAAAGTATTTGCAAATATGTAGGGAAAATTGTAGCTTAATCCCTATTTGCTCAACTTGCACAAAAATAAAAGGTTTAAGCATAGAGTAACTCATTTTAAATGAAGAATGCTTGTCCACTGATGAAAATAGTATTATAACAAACTGGCCTCCTTTAAATGACTAAAATTTTGAAGTTAAGCTATTTCAGTTATTGTTAGAGGCCTCTTAAAGTAACTAAAGTAAGCAAATAAAAGAATGCTACATTTCGACATTTAAGCAGGATATAATGGTTCTTTTAAATAAAATTTAAGATATAGATTTTAGATACAATCATTAAGAGATTTTAAGAATTTATAACAAGATTTCTCAAAAAGATAATCTTCGATAATACCTAACAAAGAAGGTTAACGAAGAAGAAATCTAATTATATGTGCAAAATATGATGTAGAATGCTTAAAATAGCGAAATTTAAATGAAACACGCATTAAAAAAGTATGAAGGATATCACAATGTTTCTAATTTAAAAGCTTATCAACACCTTTTTAGCTGCATAATTGACTAATTAGAAACATTCATCAAAAGCTTAGAAATAAATTCATAAGAATAAATTCAATTCAATTAAATTTCATAACAAATATCTTAAATATAAAATTCCAAAACCATTTAAATTTAAAATAATTTACAATTTTTTACTGAGGCATAAAATAATTTGATAGAAAAGTTATTAGAAAATAAAAATATAAATAACCTAAAAATAAATTAAATTAATTAGAAAGTTTAAGAAATTTAAAATAGTTTGATTAACAATATCTATGACGAATTAAATTATAATAGCCAGCATCTAAATATTTAAAAATTACTTCAGCCTTAGCAAATTAGCATGCACCAAAATCTGTTATTCTATTTCGATTATCCGATTTGCTAAGAAGATTTAAATAAGCATTTTAAGATAAAAATTTAAAAAGTAGAGGGTTTTCTTGGAATAGGAATATTGAATAAAACAGATAATCCATTATCATAATAAAAATTCTCAGATATTATAGAACAAAACTTGTTCTATTATCTTATTTCATCTAATGGGTTTTCTTGGAATTAAGAAGATATTAGCTAAAATAAAGTTTAAAACTCTTTCTAATTCTTTGATTCAGATGTTATTACAATAAAAATAGAGAACAATTACATCACCTTTAAAAAAGAGAGCTCACAAAATGATTTATTCATTATGAGATTTACATATAACCCTAACAAATAATATTACTTTTGCTGTTATAGAGATTCAGGTTTAAGTGAAATCTAACTTTTAATATGATTCCATATAATAATCTATCTTATCTCCAAAACATATTAAAATAAAATACATCATAAAGTATTTGATTCAATTAATTAAAATGTAAAAAATTTTTGATCCAAAAGCATCTATTTTTTAATATAAATTAGCTAAAAAAATTTTTTTTGATTCTCAATTGATTTAGATAATATAGGATATATGAATATCAATAATTAACTTATAGAATTTTTATATATTTTTGTAAAAAATCAGATTCTTCTCATTTCTATAATATCTAAAGTATTATCTCGTGTATGTTTCCAGAATAACTTATTTTCTACTTTTCAAGAGTTATTTTATTGTTTTGCCTATTTTACTCATATAGTCGAGAGAAGAATATGTTTTTATTCATAAAAGAAATATTAAAACTAAAATTAAGGATAATAAAATAATTTAAATGTATTCGTGAAATTAAATTTGATTATACAAAACGATTTTGTTATTTTATAAACGAGCAATGCAAATAAATATATTGATTTATTAAAACATCTATCGAGTATCAATGCTAATATAAGTTTTGAAAATTAATAATTTTATTACAAACAACTATTTAGGAGGATTTATTTATTGATCAAATTATTTATCACTTAATTAAATATTTTTTTACTTTTAAAGTAACAATTAATTGGTAGAATAACTCTTAATTTTGATAAATAATAAATAAAAATTGAAGTATTAGTTAGTTATTAAGTGGTATTTAATCAAAAGGTACATTTTCAGCCATGGCTAGCCAATTTACAGCATTTTTAGCTCCTTCAGATTATTACAAAATGGCGGAATCTACTAAGAAATAGAAAAGAGATTTCATTTCACAGCAGTAGAAAGAATAAAAGGATCAATTAAAGAGAGAACTAGTGATGATGAAGAGATAGGCTAAAACAGTCAATTAATTATTGGGAGAAGATATACATAAAAAGAATAAATTAGAGTTAAATAAACTGAATTGGTATTACACGAAGAGTTTTGCTAAAAACAAGAATGAAAAATACTTAGAATTCTAAGGAGTTATGCAGAAGCTCATTTCGAATATCAAAAATTCTCAAAAGGATCTTAAAGAAATAAAGAAGAAAAACGATAGCTTTAGGGTCGAAGACATTAAATCGTAATAAAAAAAGAATAATATCAAAGCATACAATTAAATGCATTTATTTATTATATAAAAATAATTTCAATTTTTGAAATATTAAAAATAGTTTCACCATATCAGAAATTAATTCAAAGGAATGTGATAAGTAGAAAAAAAGCAATCGCATTAAATCTTTAAGGGATATTAATAATTCTAACATAAAATAAAATATGAATAACAGCTAAAAGATGACGTTAAGCTAACTGCCCTTTTTTAGTAAAGATTTTGAAGGTAATCAAGAAACTAACGAAGATATAAATAACGATGAAAACGATAATTTGAATGATAATTAAGGAAGTAATGATTATATTATAGAAAATTAATCATCTACAAATTTCGATCGAAGAAAGATGAATTAGAAATATTCAACAACTCTTAATATAATAAAACCTTCTGATTTAAGTAAAGACAGTACAGATAGGCAGGTTGATTTTGCTAAATTCAACAAAATCGTCAATTAAATGCAAAAACTCTGCGAAGATATTATTCCTGATATTAAAAAGCTAGCTAAAACAAAAAAGATGCAAGATAAGTAATTAATTAAATTCAAAGCTTATTTATTTATTAAATTATATTATTATCTGTTTAACAAATAATTTCAACATCCAGAACTATTAAAAAACTTCTTAGAAATTTCAAGTGATTTATTACAATAAACCAAGTATAAAAAAGTACAAACATTCTGAATGAATTTCCTTCTAATATGTTTAATAAAAAAACAATTTATTAGATAATATTTTCTCAAATGTTTAGAAAAGTGAATGAAATTATATAAAAAAATTATATAAGTTAGAGTGAATTTAAATATTTTTGAATTATTTTTGTTTCTTTTTAACATAAATCTATCTATCCAAAATTAATTTTTTATCAAAAAACTTTAATATTAATTTATTAATATTTTTTTATTATTAAAACATTTAAATAAAATGTTTTAAAACTTGCTAAAAGCCCTTAGAGTTATGGTGGATTTATAGCAGTGATTTTATATCAGAATAATTTATTAGAATTAAAAAAAAAATGGTTTTTTAATGAAGCTTCTTAAATATTTAAATTAATGCTAATTTTGTTTTTTTTAAATTTTATTACTGCACTATATTTTAACAAAATTAAAGCATATTTTTTTAAAGATAAAAATAATTCAATCTAACAAAAGGTAGTTTAAAACTGATAAGATTAGATTGATTGAAGTACTCAGAAGCCCTAATTATGCCAATCAAAAATAGAATATGAAACTCATTTCAAATGAGAAAGAAGAATTGCATCCCTATCTAAAATTTTTGGGGTATGACAATATAGAGCAAATTCCTAATTTGTCTAAAAGACCAAGGATGGAGATAGTAGAAAGTAGGTATTTGTATAACTAATTCTTACAAATTGAGAAAAAAAGTTTTTAATAGATTAAAAATGAGTAGACTATAAAGGATAGAAATTCTATTTCGTCAAATTTTGAAAGATCATCTAAAAAATCACTTAAAAGATCAAGCTTAGCAGTTGTTAATAATTCTCATAATAATTATTCTTTGCCTCAATATAAAACAGCTAGGAACTCCTAATAATAAAATTTAACAAGTTAAGATAAAATACCAAACTCATAGAGGTCGAGGCATAGTAATATAAGATTTACAGATGAAAACAGCCAAAATACTTAAAGACTTAATTCTGTAGGAAACGAAAATTAGAACTCTAGTTCATTTATTAGAGAAAAAAATGTGACAGGATCTTCTTATTTCTAAAGAAAAACAGCTAACACTTCTCCAAAGAGATCAATTCAATAAATTTAAAGACATAATTCTTAGTCATCTTTTACTAAAAAAGTAAACAGTGAAAAATCATCTCCCACTGCAAATGTGTTAGATGAGTCATAAAATATAAGAAAAGGTCGAATTATAAACTCTCCTTTAAAAAGTAGATAAAATTCTATCAATTCCCCTTTGACAAAAAGATAAAACTCAATAAACTCTCCTGAATTAAAAGTTCACAATTTTGCTAAATATCCATAGATAGTAAAATCTGATTTGCAACCCTAGCCAGATTAACTGAAAAGATTAGCTTCTCGTCGCTCCGATTCGAAAAGCATTGATTTACAGTAACAAAACACAGTAAAAACTTTATCATTGAATTAATTAATTAATTTATTTAATTTTTAATTCCTTTAAGAAATTTTTATTTTAAAGAATATTTTATCTTAAACAAAGGCTAATTTAGGATATTAAAGTGTTAGCGAGAGAATTAAGAAAAGAGAAATAGATTAAAAATTTAACTAATTTGAAGAAAATATGTCTCCAAAAATGCTTTAAAAGAATATTTTTATTAGAAATTCGTTAGATTTGAGTGCTTAAATATAAAAAAAATTTAATCTGTCTTAATAATCTTATTTGACAAATTCGAATAGGAGGTATTCGCATAATTTATAAGAAGAAACTATCAATTAAAGTGGGGATGTTAGTAACAAAATTGGATTTCTCAATTAGCAAGCTGATAAAAAGTAAAAAAATGGATAGAATATGCTTGAAGGATTTTCTAATTACTTCAATAAATTTTAGAATAACTATGATCAAAATTCTTCACCAGATTAAATATAAAAACTCAACAAAATGAAATCAGAATTTCCTTCTTCTCCTATAAAAAATAACTTAGAGAGGAAAAATTCTGGAGCCAGTAACATGAATGAGAGTCCAAAATTTTAGATTTAACGTAGAAAGAGTAGTAACGATTAAGCTAATTCGTTAAAAGGGTCCTCTCTTTAAAATAAAAAAGAAAACAATACTGATCACTTTAAAGTTACATAATCCAAGTTTAGTTTTAAATAAAAGACAGAACCTTCTGAGACATCTATCAGTTCTGTTAAGAATCTCAATAAGAAACAGATTAGCTTTACTAATAATAGTTCCTTTAGATAAAGCTAAAATAATGAATAAAATTCTTAATCTTAAGATAAGCTCAACACGTTTACTAGAACATTTAATCAAAGTAGATTTAGCAGCATTGTTGATAAAAAAAATTAGAATTTACATGAAACTTAAACGAATTTAAAGAGGGATCAGATTTAATAAGGAAAAGAAAGTAGTGATCATAGCTAATTTAGAAATTTTCATTAAAAAAATTAAAACACAAATTCTCAAAGTAAAAATGACATCAGCTTTATAATGGGTAAAAAGAATGGACTGAATATAAAAACTGAAGAGAGTGAATAAGACACACACTAATAAAATAATCATCATCACCATAACTAATCCCATAGCACTAGAAGTTTGTAAGCAGCACAACACAAAGATAAAAATGATAAATAGAACCATGAAGTAGCTGATATATTTAACACTATGACACTTTAAGACTTAAATATAATGAGAAGATAAGTAGAACAGTTGAGAGGAAAGAATAATGAAATCTTTAACAATATTGCTGCAGCTGCCCAAGAAGGAGAAAACAAATTCTAAAAAGGGTATTAATAAATAAAAAGAGAAATGCTTACTTACAAAGAAGAAAAAGACAATATTGTTGATACTTGGGAAAAGAAACAATTGTTGTAAAAGCAGAAAAACAGAAAGCAAATTAAAGAAATAATTAAAAATCACTATGAAGAACAAGAAAGAGTAGAAAAAGAGCTAAATTAATAAAACTAAGACTAAATGGATCAGTTAATTGGATAAAATTACTTCTATAGCTCCAGAGATAAAAAGCAACAAAAGCAAAGGCCATCCAAAACACTTACTTAAAGTATTTATTATTATAACTTATTTCAATTATATATTATAAAATTAATTAATTATTTGATTATTGTGTTAAAATAGAATTAACCTATGAATAGCTCAAATTGAAGAACATGCGCCTTATTTAGCAGGCTAAAAATATGACTGCAAGTAAGAAGCTGATAGAAGAACCCCCAGCACCAGCTATTCCAAATAAGTTATTTTAGTCAACATTTAGCCAAAAAATATAGGAGTCAATTAGATAAATTAACCAAAAAAGCCAACATGAAAATTAAAAAGAATAAGATCCTCCTAATAATTAAAATAGCCATCAAAATACTACAAATCCAAATAACAGTAGCTAGCCAAAAAATCTGATATCGATTTTAACAAATTCTCCAGGAAGAAGGAGCATAATTTAAAATAAAACAAATAACAGCAGTAGCCAATTCAATAAAAAGCTTTCCATAATAACAGGTGCAGATGATTCTATTACCAAAAATAATACTAGTTTAAATGAATAATTTTAAAGAAATAATTACTCATCAGTAATCAATCTACCGAATTTAACTGCTATAAACAGCGCTTCGATTGACTAAATTATATCAATCACAGACAGAAATATTTTAAATAAAACTGATTAAATTGAAGAAAGTAAGCATTTTATCAAAGAGATAAATAACAGCTCAGTAACTGACAGCTTTTTAATTAAATAAATGGAAGAATTCATTCACTATAACTAGAATTTTCTAAAAAACTAATCTATAGCAGAAAAGGAAGAAAACATAAATAACATGAGTTAACATAGTCATAGAAATAACAAAAGCTATAATGATGCTGCAGAAAATATTATTGAGGATTAAAATTAAAATAAATCCACTCACAACATGAGAGAAATACTTGATAATTAAGAAACAAAAAATACAGAAAAAAGAAACGTTTCTCTCAAACTTTTAAAAGAAAAATAGTAATAAAAGCAGTAAATTAAAGAATATCTATCTCAGGTCTTAACGAGATTTAACAGGACACATTCTAATCAATCAGATGAAATAATGAAGTAAATTCGCAAGTACAGAAGACTTAGAGTAAAAATCAATATATTTTTATCTATTTTGTGAACAAACTTATTTTTATTTAAAGGAAAAAAATTAAGTTGATGTCGACTTCGATTAAATGAATAACGAGCTCCAGAAAAAGTAAAACGAATTCTTGCTCATGATGTCGGCCTAAACTGAAGAAATGAAAAAAAAGAAGAAAATTGAAGATATTCTATGGTAAACTCAGCAAAGAATTTACAGCAACAAGAAATTCGATCCAACTAAATTTTATAGAGATGAACTTAGTTGGTAAAACACAATCAACGAAGTAACAGATTACTTTTTTATCAATAAAATATTTATTAAATCACTTATTAATTTATGTTTATGGTATAATAAATATCTATTTGATAAATAAAAGGCCACAGAATATTAAGAAGGCTTAGAGGGTCATATGAAAAAAGTTAGACATACTCTATCAAAAGCTTAGAGGTAAGGGTCGCCTAGCAGTAAGCTTTTGCCAATGACTCCAGCATAGAGTTTTATTTAATAGGCAAAAAAGAAAATAGGATTCAAACAATAATGAGTTTATTTATTTGATAGCTAAAATAAATATGCATCCATCCATTCTTAGAATAACTATTATATTAACATTTTTAAACAATATTTATAACTTAATTTTAAAATTATTTTAATACTCAATATAAAAATCAATACACTAATATAAATAAATAAAAAGATAAATTTTAATTTATCACCTCAAACTTATATTTTTTTAAAAATAAATAAATAAATCATATCAAAATTACTTAATCAAATAGTTAGTTTATTACTTGTTACTACTTAAGATTTGTATCTTTTATAAAATAAATTTACTATCTGAAACTAATTTTAAGTTAATTTAAATTTAAAGATATTTTAAATCAAAAAGTTGGCTAGCTTTCATTAAGAAGTTATTAAATAATTAATTTTTTAAAACAGATGTAATGATTTAGCAGCTCCACAATTTAAATCATAGTTGTAGTGGACTTTACAAAAATTAAATCTAAATTTTTTTTTTTAATTTCAAAATATTTGAATCAACTTCAAATCTCAGTGTTAATTTATTAAGTATTTAGGGAGGAGTAGCATATTTATTATAAGCCAAACCCTAATAAAAAATTGTAACTCACAAATAAAGATTTTGTTTTGTTTATAATTTTTGTAGCAACCAATTATATTAAAATAAAATAAACAACTTTTGTTTATGTTTAATATCTTTAGATATTTAAATGCTAAATAGTACAGCCATGAAAACTATTTTTTTGGACAAATTAATAATAAAAATTTTAATTTGATTTGATTTGCTAATAAATGAGAAATAATTTTAATTAAGAAATAATAATTTAAAATGAATAAATATCACATTTTGATATTTGATTGATTTGTTTTGAATATTGATTTAAATAAATTTTAGATGATTTTAGATTAAATAATTTTAATCAAGTTGAATCTAGGAGATTAATTAAGTATCTTGTTATCTTTATCTTTTGAATGAATGATTGGATTTACATTAAAAAGTTAACACCAAAAACAAATTAAATAATTAATGCATGGATATTCATACCTAAAGACAGTGAAAATCGCTTAGATTAATTATTATTATTATATTAAGGATTATTGAGTTTGCTGGAATATAAATTCCTAAATGCTTATTGGCTGATTAATCAAACAAACAAAAAGAAAATTTAGTCTATTAACTTATTAAATTATTTGATAGATAGATTATAGTAGTATAAAAACAAAAGGCTAACTATATAGCCAATCAATAGCATAAACTACAACCTTAAAAAATTATTTAAATTCAATTTTATTATTGCAAAATAGTATCAACTAATCAAGTTTTTGTTTAAACTGCAAAATGCTGTCTATGGATTTCAAAGTTAGGAAGTACATTTAGCATGCAAAGCTGCATGAAATGGAAAAGCATTAAAATGATGGAGATTTAGATACATTAGAAAAAATAGATTAGAAATTTAATGATTTTTGCACTGTCTATGAAAAGTAATTTGACTAAATATTGTCAAGAGATAGCACAAAAGCTAATTTAGACTCAAAAATGAATTCTAAGTCTCATTTGAGACTCGATGGAGGTTATAAAAGGTAAAATAGCTTAAAAAAGTTACCAAGCGGGATTATTTTAAATGGTTCAGTAGATAATCTTTACGCTGGATAATAAACAAGTAATAAGAATGCAAACTAGATTTTGTTGACCTAAAAGAGCAAAACGCTGAATAAAAATGGAAGCATGCCTCAAATTTGTTCACCAAATTTTATTATTAGGAAAAATACTAATGATAATATGAGAATAAGTTCAATAAAATCATTCACTAACATTGATACAAATGACTCTCAAATGTCTCCTCTTAAGATGAATGGAAAAACACAATAAAATAACTACATTTCACAAAATTCAAGTCAAGGAACAATTTACAACTAAATAAAAAATCAAGGAATATAAAATGGAAAAGCTGCTAGATTTGAGCAAAGCATTCAATCAGGATTCCCTTCTCAGTCTACTCAAGCCACAATAAATCCTAAGTAAAAAACAAAAAAAATAGCATTTATTTACACAAAAATTTTGCTTTAATAATACATACAATCAATCTTTCTTTTTTGTTACGTAAAAGTTATCCAAACAACAAATAATAATTATCTTATTATCAAACTATCCCCTAAATTATTAAGTAACTTAATTCACAAAAAATAATCAAAATTTATACTTCAGCAAACAAATTACTCAAATTATTTAATATAAAATTTATGAGATCAAGTAAAATAAATAAATAAATGTTCATTGATTTTCAATTAAAAATTATTATTATTAGCAAATTGCGGATTATCTTATGGAAATCTCAACGTTTTCATTCTTAATTCAAAATTTATTATAAATTAAAAAGGTAGAATAACGATGAAAATTAAAAGTTTTAAAGATCACAATCAAGAAAAAACACAGCATTAGAATCTCCTTAAAAATCTCTAGCTATTTCTCCTAGAAATAATTCACCTAATAAGATTTTATCTCATGCTACAAGCTAAAAATTAATTTAAGATCCATAATAAACTAAAACAGTCAAATTTGCAAATGAAAGTCCTAAAATAAGAAGTTTAAAGAATATTGAAGAAGTTTAAGATAATTTAGTCAAAATAGGAATAGGTTCATTAATGCTTGAACAATTAAGACTTTCTTAAGTTGATTTAAATAAAATAGAAGATGTGAATTCTTTCTCTGATAGACAGTCTCTTTTAAGTTCTAAGTAAACAATTTTTAAAATATTCATTATTTATTACTTAATTGCCCTTACTTAGAATTTCATGTTCAAAAATATTATTTTAAGTATTCAAATTATTAACCAAGGCTTATCCATTTTCAATCAATTAAACATTTTTTAACTATTTTGATAAAAAAACTTTAATTTAATTTAAAAAATGAATAACTTAGCTTATTAAAAATATTAAAATAAAAATGAATGCAGTATAAAATTATCAATTTTAAATAAATAGGATTTTAAAAGAATTTGGTATTGGATAAGCTTAAGTAATAGGATTTAAAAAAGAGTAGGATAAGCAAGAGTACATCATGAAAACAATAAATAATACTGTAACTAACTTGTATAAAAAATGGATAAAGTCCTATGAAGAAAGGGCAGAAAAAGTTGAAAATATGGAGGAAGAATATCAAGACTTAAAACAAAAGCTTAATCAAAGAGAAAAATAAGACTTTGAGTGGATGAATATAGATACCGAATACAAGGCATTGGAGAATGAGCTTAAGCAGCTCATAGTTAAAAAACTTAATGAAGTAATAAAATAAATTCTAAATATTATATATCATCTTAAACAACTAGATTTATTTTGAAAATTAATTAAAAAATTTTAAAATAAAAAATAAGTATGAAACTTAGACTTACATTTTAGATAATAACCAATCTGAGAAGAAAAATTAGTAGACATCTGGTGTGCCTAAAATGTAATAGCCTTCTATGACTAGCTTACCAAATAAGAAAAATTCAATTGATAGCAAAGAATATGGAGGTAGCATGTCAAATGGGATGGAAAGCCCTCCTTAATCCCCACTTCAAGTTGGAGATTCAAATCATAAATTCCTTAAAACAGCTAATACATATTCTATTAAGGTCATTTCTAATGACTAGGATAATAATGGCAGTCTACAGAAAGAACAAACCCCTAGAAAGCATAGTATTGATTTGGGCAAAAATAATTTTGCAAAATAACAAATGTCAAATTATCCTTTAAGCTCAAGAGGTTATATTTAAGAAAGACATTCACACCTTGCTTCTACTGTGATGCACACTGATCACTCAAATATGACTGATGTTAACACTTCAATTACTAAGATGTCAGGCAGAAAAGGAGTATCAGTTTAGTTAGATAGCTAGCACAATTTTAGGAAATCCTTCAATCAATCAGCCACAAACTTAAGTTCATATAATAATAATGCTGAAGAAAGCATTCTATTCAGCTCTGAGAAGCAACAACATGGTTAGAATTCTATTTAAAAAAGAGAATTGAATTATGAGAATTAATAGAATACATAAAGAGAATAGGAAGCTGAAGTTGCTACTATCCCAAGAGTTACTAATAAAGAGGGTAAAAAGTATGTTTACGGTGAAAATACCTACGTGTAAGAAGAGATTTTAGATGAAAAATTAGTAAACAAAATAAACGAATATGTTGACAAATCCGATTAAATTAAAGAATTAGGAGAGAAGTTGTATTCTCAAATTGATTGGAAAATTGAATTAGATAATGCCTTCATTGAATTGAGAAAGGAAAACAGAAAAAAAAATAATAAAATTAGTAAGGGAAATAATATGAACTTGATAACCTTCTTCCCAATTATGCAAGATTTATTCAAAAACTTGAAAAGTGATAGAAACAAAGAAAAGTTAATGCAAAAATACAGAGAGGGCGAAATGCTAACAAATGAATAGTTGAGCTTCTTAGCTTCGACAAATTAGCTTTTGAATAGATTTATTGATAGAGATTATTTGGATAAAGGTATTAAATTCTTTTAGAAAAAAGGAATATAATCTAATTTGGAGTACTTACTAGCCGAAAATATTATAAAGACATACGAACTCATCAAGGAAATCATCTTCTTCCATCGTAAGAACTACTTGTTTCACAAGAATTAGTAGCTGCTTTACGAGTAGGAGATGTTTAAACAAAGACAAGAACAAAAAGTGATAGATTTATAGAAGGCAAAAGAGAAAATTAAAATGAATAAGAGGATGGAGGCAGTGTGCAGATCTCTTGACAAAAAGCTAATAGAAAAGGAATAGAAAAAATTAGAAAACTAAAATAGATAGTCATTTGCAATAACTAACAAAGATAAATCTAACAATCCTGCCAACCATGTTGCATAAAAATTTGTTGATAACATAAAGAAAAGTATTTTTGAAAAGGCAAGCTTGAGAGATACCTTTATCAATCACATTTCCATCCCCAAACAAGCTGTAAAGATAGAAGATATAAAATAAAAAAAGAAAGATAATTAAGAAAAGTAAAAAATGCTTGATAAAATATCTGCAGCTGAAGGTGTTGATTTGCTCCAAAGACTTACAAACAAAGCAAAATACGAAGATGATCCCAAGAACGAAATAAGAAGATCCTATCATCCCTCATCTAAAATATTTGTTGGTAAAATTTAAATAAAGTTTATTTTTTGTTTTAAGAATTTTTGTGTTTTTCCAGAGGAACACAGAGACGAATATAACCAAATTTCTACAAACGAGAGAAAGATTGTAGATAACGAAATTAAGAGATTTAAGAGAAAATTCATATAATCTAAAGCTCAGGATTAGGAAAAAGAAGAAAAAAACAACTTCGCTTCATTTTATACTGGAGGTCCATTACAAAGTTCTTATGTAATAAATTTACCATTATTTTTAAGCTAATTTGAAAATTTTAACATTAAAAAACAGATAAATTCAAAATATTATGGGGAAAAGCAAATTAAGACAATAATAAGAGTACAAGCTGTGGCTAGAGGATACTTAGCACGTAAAATACTGAAAGTTTTAAAAGAAAAGAAAAGGAGAGAGGCTGAAATCAGAAGAAAAGCAGAAAAAACTAGAGAAAAAATGCTTCTTAAAGAAAGAATTAAACTAGAACTTTACTCACCCAAAAATATTATAGATAAAATGACTCCTAAGAGCAAAAAATCGCAAAATGGCTCACCAAAAGTAGGATTCTCTGATGCATTACAATCTAAAAAAATTAAAAAAAAATCAAGGTTCAGCAGAGTCCAAAGAAAATCAATTCTAACTCAAGCTCATTATGATTTGGTAACTACATAATACTAAATAATTAAATTAAATTTTTTTAAAACATTTTAATAAGGCTATGCAAAATGAAATGAAGTTAAATTATCACAGAAAAGTTATCTTAAACTAAGATGTTTCAAATAGATTTTAGAAATTAATTGGAGCTGCTAAGAGTAACAATTTTGCTTACATAGAAAAGGGTAAATTCCAGTTTTTCACAATGGATGTGAACAAATGCGATGAAAACAAAAACAGCCCTCTTTATTATGCTGCCTATCATGGAAACATTTACTTCTGCTAATATTTAGTTGAGCTCGGGGCTGACGTAAATTAAGTTTGTGAATAAGGAAATACACCTTTTCATATGGCTTGTCAGTCTAATAATAAGAATTTAATTATGTTATTCATTCAAGCAGGTGCTAATCTAGATAAAACAAATTTAGAAGGATTAACACCTCTTTCTTATGCTTCATTTGATATGCTTGAATAGCTTGATGCCATGAAGGTTATATCTTTAAGAGACTCCAATATTAAGCAGAATTTTAGAAATATAAAAATTTTTAAGAGAGGAATTCCAGAAAGCGAATTTAAAACTTCTGCAATCGAGTATGATCCTTCTCATTAGTTCACATAATTCCCTTCTTAAAAGCAGTAATAACAAGCCTAATGATTAGTTTTACAGATACTTTCAGTCTTACTGTAAAATGTATAAAACATACATTTAAATAAAACTTCAGAGATAAATATAATTTACTATTAAAAGTTTAAAGTAAAATAAATCTATAATTTATATTTGTTTTAGATAAATAAATATATTTTACATATTATTACAATATAAGTATTAAACTAAATTAAATTTAAAACCCACTAAAATATTTATTTAAATTAAATTAACAAATTCATTTTTAAATGCTTAAATCCCTCAATTTTTTTAAACAAATTTTAAAGATATTTTTCACTAAAATAAATTTATTCAATAATTTGAATTTTAATAAATGTTCATTATTAATGATGATATTTTTTTTTTTATAAAATGCTTAAGTAATTTATCAAAATAATTAAAAAATTATAATTTAGCTATTTTTAAACAAATAATTAATAAATAGAAGATATAAAATTTAAATAATTTTTTTGAATGATATTTTAATTGATTTTAAACATGATAATTTTTTAAATGAATTAATGTGTTTTTTAATTTAATCTTTTTAAATTTGTCAGTTTTTAATTTAAGATTTGAAACCATGGACTATTTTTTCAAGACATTCCTTTAGCTTTATTTAAGGACAGGCTATGTTAATTCTAAAAAGTAAAGTATTTTGCTTTGGATAAAAGAAATCAGATAAATCTTCGAGCAGTACATTGCTATTTATTAAAATCTACTTAATTTCTTGGTAGGGTAAGTTAGTCTTGGAAAAATCTAGCATTGTTAAATATCCAGCTTGCATTTCAAGTATCTCTATATCAGGATATTATTCTTTTAAGAATAATTACATAAATTCATAATTCTTAACTATGTAATCTACAAGATCAGCTAACCACAACTCCCCTTATAAAGAATAAGCATTTTCATAAGCAATTTAGCCAAAAATATTTGCATAGTAGAAACCCTATGAATTATTTTTCTATGTGAATTATTTATTAAGATCTTAGTTAGGAATAACAACTGTGCTAATGCTTAATCCGCTCAAATTAAATGCCTTGCTTGGTGTAAAGATAGTTGCAGTATTTAGATTAACTTCGTTGCTTATACTTCCAGCTATAGTATGTCTAAATTAAAAATTAAATTTATTTAATTCATAATTACTCTAAAATATCTAATAAAATTAAATTTAATTAACATATGTTAATAAATAATTAGAAAATCATGCTGTAAAATTGACAACCAATTATTTTTTCCATTTCACCTAATTAAAATTTATATTATTGCTATTATCCTAAACATGATAACTAGATAAGCAATTTTTAAACAAACATTTTTATGATTTATAAAATAAATATAAAGTATTTTTTTGCTAATTTGTAAAAATTATCTATTTATTTATATATCCAACATTATATTTCTATTTTTTTTTTGGAGTTCATAGCATCCACTAATTTAATTATTTCATTAAAAAATAAAAATAGTGAGCAAGTATTTACTTATAACCAGGAAGTGTAAGATCAGCAAATATTTCATCAGAAATCAAAAAGACATTATACTTTAGACACAGCTCTGCTACTCTTTTGACTTCTTCATAAGTCCAAACTCTCCCACTTGGATTGAGTGGGTTGCAAAAAATCATAATTTTATTGTTTGGATCAGCTAGCTATTCTTCTAGCAGTTCAAAGTTTATATAATAAAGACCATTTTTAAAGATTAATGGGTTGGGAACAACTTTTCTACCAATCATGGTAGCCTGATCAATAATTTTGTAATAAATAGGAGTCTGGATGATAATACCTTCGTTTTTTTTGCACTTTAAGCGATAGAGTGTGCTGATTGTTTATAATGTATTCTAAGTTATATTAATCTGCTAGGGTTGAACTTCATAAGAATGTCTTCTTCTACACCAACTAATTAAGCTATTCAAAAATGGTTCATATTTGATTAACAAGCCAGGATATCCTATTTGATACAATGCTATTTCTAAATTATTATCATAAAAATCTATTTACCATAAATGTTGTTTGTTTTTATTCTCTTTTGAATTCCTTCTGTGATATAAGGACATACATTAAAGTCCATATCTCCTACCCAATTGCATGAGACTTCTTCAGGATTTTGATATTCTGGGAAAAAAATAGAGATTGCATCATATTTAAGGCAGTGAGAATGCATTCTATTTACAACTGTACCAAAAAGCTCCTTTTATCTTTCGATTTGCTGTTGGTCTGGGCTTTCGCTTTGCATTTACTATTGCTAATTGCTTTCCTACATTTTAAAGTTTTTTAATAATTTAATGAAAATAGAAAGATATTTCGAAACCAAAAGTACTATCAAAAAATCAATAAGATATTTTACTGTTTATTTTTCAATTAAGTGCTTAACTTTCAAAATATTTTGTTTCTACAAAAATAATCAGAAACTAATAAAGACAATCAAGTTATAAGTAGAGCCAATAAACAAAAAAAACAAGGAATGATTGTATTACAAAAATGGAAATTTTGTTAATTTATTGAAAATATTTTATAATAACGATGATTAATTTTTTTGTTAATGTGCAATAATAATAAATACAAATAAAATTTTAAATTGGTTTATTCATTTAAATCATGCATTTTAATGCTACCAAATACTGCCTCCTTAACACAGATAAAAATCTTAAAAGAGGTCGCAAATACAGTGCTTACAATCTCCAATATTTTACAGAAAACTATCTATGCACTTGTAGAATTTTATTTGGTTATTTTCTTAATTATTTGCAGAGTCACACTTACTAAATTCTAAATTAATATTTGAAAGGCATGTTTGTTTATTTTTACATTTAGAAATATCGTAAACATCGAAATCAGAATAAAAATATTCTTTGTATTCGTTTAAGCAAATTTACTCTCTTAATAACTGTAGTTAACTTTCATTTTGCAATTGCTTGTTTGCTATGGACTCTGCTATTACAAAATCTAGTAGAAAAAACAAAAATAACACTAAAAACCCTAATTTATACATGCCTTAAAATTTTTTATTGTATGCTTTATCTGAGCTTTTTTATTTTTTTTGTTACTAAATCACAACTTGAATTATTTTAAATATAATTTATACAAATCAAATAAATAAATAAATAAATAAAATAAGTAAATATTTAAATATCTATTTCTCATTATGTTTATGTATTGTTCATTTTTATATACTTAAATTCTGAGCTCGGGGTGATGGCTCAATGGTAGAGCTTCTGACTACGGATCAGAAGGTTGCAGGTTCGAGTCCTGCTCACCTCGTAATTTTTTAATTAAAAATCCTAAAAAGCAAAATCATAATTATATTTTTTAATTAAATATAAAAATAATTTAACTAAATTTTGTAGTTTAAACATATTATGTATTTATTATCATTTTTACATGCATTAATATAGTTTAAACTTTCAAAAAATATCCTAAAATCTTATTAGTATACATATTATTCTTTGGGTGATGGCAAAACAGCAGAGTTTCTGACTATGGATCAGGAGGTTGCAAATTAGTAATCTGCTCACAAACCCTAAATAATAAAACATTTTTTAATTAATTTTACAAAATTAAAAAACAAAACTTCATGAGTCAACTTCTCTTAATTATCATAAGCATCGTCATTCATTTTTATATTTTTAAGTTATAAATTTATTCAAAAATTTTAAAAATATTGTGAAAATTCATATCTAGTAATTATTGAACTCGGGGTGATGGCTCAATGGTAGAGCTTCTGACTACGGATCAGAAGGTTGCAGGTTCGAGTCCTGCTCACCTCGATACTTTTTATCTCAAAATTATAATTAAGAAAATATTTTGTTTATTTTTTTCAAAATTAGGGATAAAAAACTGTCTATCTTAAACCAATCATAATTACCATAAACATCATGATGTATTATTATACCTTTTTAAATCACTAAACTATTCTAAAATTTAAAGAATACCTGTGAAAAATCTCTTCTAACAATTATTGAGCTCGGGGTGATGGCTCAACGGTAGAGCTTCTGACTACGGATCAGAAGGTTGCAGGTTCGAATCCTGCTCACCTCGATATTTTTATCATATAATCTAAGCAAAAGAGTTTTTTGTGATTTGAATATTATTCTCCCTAAACTTGTAACTTTTAATCATAATTTTTGATGTTTACAATATTTGAAATTTTAAAGAATGTGGTGAAAAATTGGTTGTTATTATTATTGAATTCGGGGTGATGGCTCAATGGTAGAGCTTCTGACTACGGATCAGAAGGTTGCAGGTTCGAGTCCTGCTCACCTCGATATTTTTTCATAAAAAATTATATTGTTTTAAATAATTTACTCAATTTATTAGAAAAAAATTATAAATTCTCATCCTGGGGTGATGGCTCAATGGTAGAGCTTCTGACTACGGATCAGAAGGTTGCAGGTTCGAGTCCTGCTCACCTCGTGAACTTTTTCCATTTTCTCTCACTTGCTTTAAATACATCTAAAATATAAGCTGAACAATATTGTATTCGGGGTGATGGCTCAATGGTAGAGCTTCTGACTACGGATCAGAAGGTTGCAGGTTCGAGTCCTGCTCACCTCGTAATTTTTTTTTTGCAAAGATGCTTTTTGTAAATCTATATTAAAATTTTTTTGAAAATTAATTACAAGATAAACACAAAATATTTATCTTAAAATTCAATTAAATTTAAGCAAATATTTTTTGTTAATAACTACTGATTGAGTTTTGGAGGGAACATGGCAAATAAGAAGTAAATTAAATAATTGCCTTCTGTTCATTTCAAATAATTTCACTTTTTGAAGTATAATTAATGAATTCGGGGTGATGGCTCAATGGTAGAGCTTCTGACTACGGATCAGAAGGTTGCAGGTTCGAGTCCTGCTCACCTCGTAAATTTTTTACTTAAAAAATAGCTTTTTATATAATTTTAAAAATATTTTAAGCCTTTAAATTAATTTGATAATTAAAATGCTAAAACAGCAAAATATTTCAGATTTTTATTTTTTTTAGCTTATTTCATTAATTTTCATTTTAATTAAATTTATTTCAAGTATCGCCTTTTACTTAATAATTGCTGTAAAATTAAATGGTAAATTCTTGTACTCGGGGTGATGGCTCAATGGTAGAGCTTCTGACTACGGATCAGAAGGTTGCAGGTTCGAGTCCTGCTCACCTCGAAATTTTTTTTAAAAAGAAAATAAACTTTTTAGATTAAAAAAAGGATTTGTTAACTGAATAAATGAAAGAAGAACTAAGATATTAATTCATTATGGAAATAGTATTTGTTTATTTACTTAAATGAAATGATGATAGATACAAAGATAAATATTTCGCAAAAACTTTCAATGGAGAAAAAAATTATTAAATTAATTAAATTAAAAAATATTGTGGTGGTAATGCTTCCAAAAATTAAAAAAGTGGTAAATATTATTTGTATGTAAACAAATAGGATTATCTTAATATTTTTGTAATTAATTGCATACATGCTTTAATAGATTATGTATAATTAAATTGTGTATTTTTTTTTTACTCACTTAATTATTTGGTTGTTGTGTAACTCTCACTGTTTATCAAAGTGTTTTGGGAGTATTTTAAAGAAGTATTCTTTTTTATATATAATGGCAGAATAGCTTAAATTAAACAAAAAGGTGCTTTAATAAAATGATGACTGCATAAACTTGCAATAGCTCACTACAAAGGAAATCATTAAAACTATTTTAAGCTCTGAAAAGCCCATTCCTCATATTTAATAATAATTACAATAAAATAAACTAAAGTAATATAAATTACTAAAATACACTAAGGCTAATCTTGATTTTGATTTAATGCACAAAGAAAACGAAGAGCTAAAAAAATACTAGTAAACTGATTATATTTTTGAGAACTTTCAGAGCCAAGATGAGTTTGAAAGTTTGAACGATGGATACAATAAGGTTTATTTCAACAAATATAAATCATAGCCAAGTTAGCAAGATATCGCGTTTAATGACATACAATTTCAGGAATATCAAATGAAACATATCAATAAAAATAGTTATAAAAAGAAATTGATCTAGAATAACGGAATCACTATTAACTACGCTAGTCAGCCTAGTATAAACTACAAGGGTGAAGACAACAGATACAATTTCATTACATAAAATTTAGAATCAGAAAACTACAAGGAACATAATTTTTAATAGAACTTATTTTAGTAATCTAAATAAATTTAAGAATCAGGAGAGATATCTCAATACAATAAACCAATCAAAAATAGTTAAATTAATTTAGAATAACTATAAAATAATGTAAATTTTAATCCGAATACCTCTGTTTAGCCTCATAATGCCTTTTTGAGAAAGAACAGTAGAATGCATATAATAAGGAGGTCTTTAATCGATATTTTTAATTCTAATTCAAGGTAACCATCTCCACCTTAAGACTGTGAATCTCAGAATAAAATAAACAGCAACTTTGAAAGTCTAAAACATAGTCTATCTTAGTGTGAAATTAGTCAAATGGCAGTCGATAATAGAATTTTCGACTCCAGTTTCTTGAGCTAACATTACAACTAGAATATGAATGAGTGTGGCAATTATCATATTCGAAATCATAGGTAGAATAATCGTTCTTTTCATTAAAATCCTCTTAGTAAATCTATGGTAAATAGCCAAAGAAGTAGCCTATAAGATATACTTAACAAAAAAAAGCAAGAAAAGTGTAACCAAATATTTTTAGGTTTTAACAACATTTTACTGCATAAAAATAAAATTGAACAAAAAGTAAACAACAGCAATGAAGTTATTGAACCAAATTAAAGCAAGAAAGCCAATTTAAGCTCTCAAGAGCAAGTTTCATAATAAAATATTAACAAAAAGGATTTAAGTTTGATTAAAAAAATGCCACTTATAAAACTAAGAAGTAATAGTCAGCATTCTTCAAGATTTTACTCAAAAAGTAGTAGACTAAACAACGAAAGTAAAATCATTTCAATAAATTTAAAACTTATTAAATATTTATTAATCAAAATAGTGAGTTCATTAGAAGCGAGTTACAGAAAGGAAAGATAATAATAACAGCAACAGCACCTAGAAGATAAGCAGTAAACAAGCAATTAAAATTTAAATTTAAATCACAGTGAAGTACGTTAATCGTAACATAATTTACATGAAAGCTCTTTGTGTTTAAAAGAAATTCAATTTCCTAATGGTAGTTTTAATTAGAAATAAAAGAACTTTCAGAAAAAAAGATCTAATTCTCAAGAAAAACAAGCTAAATCAATTGACTTACTGAAATTAGTTCCTAATTAGAAAGAAGAGACTGATAAATTAAAATAAAATAAAATGATCTAACAATTTTTACAGCATATGAGAGAGTAAAACTAAAATTAGAGCAATTAAAGTAGTAAAAATGGAATTTCCAACTTAATAAGCTAAAACAGTTAACCTAAAATAGTGAGTACATTTTAATACTAGCCTATATAATCAATAAATGTAACTAAGTACAATGAATTTAAACTAAGTAAAAAGAGAAGAGCTTTTTCAATACAGAACTGCTAGTTCGTTGAAAACCAAAACCTGCAGGAATAATACTAATAAGAATAAAATTAAAATAAATTAGTAAATAACAAATATTATCATGCTTTATTAGAATAATATGATCCGCAAAGCATTTAAATTTTAAAGAGTAAAATAATATCTTATGAAAACAGAGAAGACAAAGGATTTGACCTCAATTCCTTTCTCTACACAAAATACATTAATTTTATCAAAAATCCTGTTATTAATAAAAATTATAATGAAATAAAATCATAACAAATGAAAAATATCAGAAAAACTTACAGCTTAAAAAATAATGATTTATTATAAAGGAGCACCTCTATCAAAAAGAGTCAAACCTAGTCTCCCTAGCTAGTCTTTAAAAATCAAGAAGATATAGAAAAAAACATAAATTTTGGTGGCTGGGATGACACATTTGATTTAAACAAAAGAGATGATCTAGAGAACTACCTTAAAGAATCTAATAAAAGAGATTGGATATTTTGAGAAAAAAACTATAATTTATTATTGTATTAAATACTTACTATTTGCATCAAAAATTATTTCTTATAAATAAATTTATAACTAGTAACTAACTATAATTTAAAAAAAGATAAAAAATTGTTACAATATCAATTAAAATATTTAAATATTTAATTAAGCAGAGGTTTTTTTATCATATTTATAAATTCTTGAATTTAAAACAAAAAAAATTACTGCATATTAAAATAATCTTATGGATTGCTGGACAAAATATTTTCTGTTAATATACAAAATGAATCATTAAATAAAAAAACTTAAATATTTTAATTTCATAGTGCTTAAATAATTAATTTAGCAATTAAACTATATTTATTTTAAAACAATTGGATATTTATTCATTCTCATTAAGAAATGATCATTCATATTTGCCCTATAAAATTTATAGTAAAAAAAATGTTTTTACCATTTCAGGAACAGTAAAGAAAAATTTAATGTGAAAAGAAAATTTAAAATTTAAATAGTTTTAATTTTTAAAAGTTATTTGATATAATTTTTATAAATACAACATGCTAGAATGTATTTAGTAGTTAAAAATTATTGAATTTAAAAGCTTATATAAATTAATTAGTAAAAGACACTTCCTATTTTATTTTCAAATAATTTTGTTTATAATTTTTCAATCAGAGGTTAGAGTATCTTATTAGTTTTTATTTTCATTTTATTGCTATTCTTGTTCTTATTTTTAATTTTATTATTGTTATTATTCTGATTAAGAAATTTGAGATTGCAATTTTTCTATCCAAGCTAATTTTCTTTCTTTTTCCTCTTATTTTGGATCTAAAACAGAGTTACTTTTCTAAAATATTGAAGTTTCATCAATGAGGACTGATGAATTTTTACTGAATGAAATAGGATCCTTTGAAGCTTTTTTAGCAGAGTCAAAAATTGTAGAAATGTTATTTTTATTTAAATTTTAGGCATTTAATAAATCATTATTAGTTTAATGTGATACTTTTTGTTCTTCTTAATTCTCAGTTTCATTTATTTTAGCTAAATTCTTAGTTGCCCCAAAGAACATTGTTTAAAGAAGCATGTTTCTTTAACAATTAATAAGCAATAAATTCATCAATTCAATTTTCTTTCTAAGGCACTCATCTGCAAAAGTACGATTGTAGCTAGCTATCTTAGGTAAACCATATGAAATAGAACCACCTTTTAAATATTAAAATAATTCTATAGCTTACTGCTGAAAAATAAAAAGAAATAAATAATTACATCTTTTCAAACAAGTATTTGTATTCAAAAGTAATTAGCTGAAATTAAAAATATTTTCCAAATTAAGTTCTTCTTATGAAGCCTTTTATTCTTCAGTTTTTATATATCCTTCGAGTCTTACTATATCATGAATTAAAAATTTTACTCTCTATATTATATAAGGCTCATTTTAAGTTTTAAGGAGAGTTCCAATACTTTTAATAAGATCATCTTTATTATTAAAGTAACAATTTATTAAATAAATTAATACAATTAAACTAAATAAAAAACAAATTTTATTTTAAAATAGCATGGTAGTTAATTAATTAGTATTAATTTATTAAAATGAAATATTTTTGTAAAATTTAACATCCTAAATATCCTCAATGTCATTTTTAAAATATTGCAAATAATAAATTTAGTTGAAAATAACTCTTTTCTAAATTATAAATTTTTTTTAATAAATTTTATTTTTAAACTTAAATTTATTTAATTTCTCTTATTAGAATGAAATAAATATCTTTCAAAAACATTAAAACCTATTTTTTTAATTAATTTTTATTTAAATTATCCAATTTATCTAAAATCCTATTATTTTATATGGTTTTTTATTTGAAAGGTTATGAAAAATAAATTGCTTCTTATTTTCACTAGAGGTTAGTAATTCATCTAATTTAAATTATTTGATACCTAAAGTACTCAAAAAAATAGAAAATTAAAAATTTAATTTAATTACCTATACTAGAAAACACTTTTTGTTCAATTGTGGTATTTTATATGAACTAAAATTTCTTAGATTCAGTTTGTTGTGTTTCTTAATTTTAGCTTTCATTTAATTCCCCCAAATCATTTTAGTTTTTTATAAAACTTATTTTGAAGGTAGCTTCAGGTTTTTTATTTTAATTTATGTTTGATTCTTTTTCATGGTTTTAAATGGCTTGCTCAATATTGATCGGACTTCTGCATTTAGGACAAAGTTGATTTGACTTTCCTTAAATTAGTTCTTTTAAGCAGTTTTTGTGGAAAAAGTGGCCACATCCAATCTTTTTTCCTTGCTTGATTTCTGACAAACATATCAAACAAGTGTTATCTATTTCTTCTATTTCTTCCAAGTTAACATCAGGCAATCTTTTTTATTACAAACAATCAAATATTAAAAAACAGTTTTTATTTTTTCATTTTAAATAAAACAAAATATAAAGATAATTTATTTTTCCTCAAGATTAGGCATACCTTGAACTCAAAATTAATTTATTCTAATTTCATCTTTATTTAAAAAATATTTAATTTATGATTTACTTGTTTAAAAGCCTTAGCAACTTGATTGAAGAGAAAAATTTAACTATTGTGTTGTAGAGCTGAATGAGATTTTCAATCAAATCAACAATAAAAGGGAACAAAAGCATATATTTAACTCTCATATAAAGCTAGATACACAACTTAGATACTGTTAAAGCAAATTCTAAAACCATAAAGATGTTATTTTTATTTTAGAAATGAGAATAAGTAAACATTTCGAAAGCTAAAGTAAAGTATTTAATCACGGGAAATATGATATTTAAGCTAATCAATAAATATTCTAAGAAGAATAAAATTAAATAAGAATCGGCTGAGTTATTAGCAAGCATTTTTATTAAATATCTAAGAACACAAGAGTCCAAACAAATTAGTGCTATATAAATTATAGTTAACTTCATGTGCATTTTTGTATCTGTAATGCTCTCAGCAATAAGCTATTTTCAAGATAAAATTAAATTAGATGATTTTCAAATATTTAAAATTTGCAAATAAGACAATCAACTAACAAAAGAAATTGTTTTATTACATATTCAGATCTTTTAATTGCTGCTTAATGGATGATCCATATAAAAGCTAAAACAATAAGCCAGGAGTAAAATGAGGAATCGAAGTTATCTTCCTTGTAAATCAATATAATGAATACAATATCAAATATCTTTCTCTTTAAACTATCTAAAATGCTCTTTTTATAAAAAGTAAATTAACAAATGAAATTATAAAATATTTTCTTGTTATTTTTATTGAAGATTCTATAATTATTTACAAGCTTTTCTATTTCTCTGATTTCTCCAAAGAATACCGACATTATCATCTTAAAAAAAGCTAGACCCAACATAAAAAAAAAGTTGAGCATGATTAATTTATTAGATTTTTGATTTGTGAGATAAATGATAGTAGGGTAGAATTGCTCATGAATTGTGAAAGAATTTATTATTGCTCCCCCTGCTAGTAGGATGCTCAAAAAGCTGTAATGCTTAAAAGTAAAAACCGTCATTTCGATCTATAAAGAATTATTTGTTCTTTTTAATTTTATGAAATTCTATTTGCTATCTTCTTTATTCCTTTCTTGCTAGTTAGTAAATGAATGAATTAATTAATTAAATAAGATTAAATGATTTTCTTAATAAAAGATAAATTATTTAAAAGAAATAAAGAATATTTACAAGTTCTATTTAATCAGCAATCCAATCTATCTTATTTCTTTCATTCTATACGTGTTATTAAATCATTCATTTGCAAGCAAAAACAAAATACTATCAAAAATGCTTTTTGATTAATTTGTATAAACTATACTAAACCAAACCATATATAAATACATTCATACATACATAAATAGATAGATATTACTTATTTTCATTCTATGATTATAATAAAATATCATTCTCTATTTTTAAATTAGTATATTAAATTTTTAAATTTCAAAATTTTAATTTTTAACACATCAATAAATACATATAATAATCAGTCATACATTTAACAACAATTTCATCAAAATTCAACAAAATAACAAACAAGCAAAAAAAATTTTTGTAACTTTTAATTTTTGAGTTGCAAGAAAAATATTATCAATTATAAACTTGATTTAGCTTAAATTATTAGAATTTATATTCTCACTAAATTTTTTTAAATCAAATTATAAAAATTCTCTACTAAACTTATACTTTTAAATAATTTCAGAACTTTTTAGCCTTAAATAGTAACATATTTTGGTATATAAATAGCTTTTGCAATTCTCAACACTCATTCTAGAAAATTTTTACTACAAAAAAACTATCTGAGTACATAATTTTAGATTTAGTAAGTTAATTATGTGACTTTCTTTATTTTAGAATCTTTCTTTTTATCTTCTCACAAATTGATAATATAAAACTTAAAAATATACATTTCTGATATCTATAGAATCTATATTGCTTATTAAAGCTAGATACTTTAGGTATCGTTAATTATTTAAGATTTAATATTGAAATAATCAAATTGTAAGTATTTGGAAGTAATCAAAAAAATTAAATTATGTTTTGAATAAATACAAAAATCTTTTAATTAAACACACACACAAAAAATAAATTAAAATTTAATAATTTAAATATTTGTTTTAAAGTTTTCAAAATTTCAGATGAAAAATTAATCTTTCATTCTTTCCAAAATAAAAATCTTGTTTTCTTTTGTTTCCAAATACTTCTTTATTTATGGGATACTCTCTATTCTCTTCTAATAGCTTGGTAAAAGTTACATATCTGGGTATATAAATTCAATATATCTTAATAAATCATAAAACATGATATCCACATAAGTGAATGAACCAAGTAAAAATTCTTTGTTATCTAGCTACTTAATTATTTTCTTTAATAAATTTAAATTATTATTTTAAGTTAATTTTAAATATTAATTTACCTAAAGAGTAACATCATACTTTTCGTTATAAAGTTTATGTTTTTCCACCCTGAATGAAGGCTGTTTGGTTGAAATGTATATATCATATCTTAAATCTTTTATAATAGTCAAAAGCTATAAAAAGATGATTTCGTTCTAGTTAAAAGTCCCATCAGAGTTCTATCCTAGCAACTCATATCTCTTTAATTTTTTAATTAAGTATATTGGAATAACTATCGATTCTGTCACAACCACTTCTCCATCTATCAGATAAGGTAAGTTAGGAAAGTTTGTATTAAGCTCTTTCTTATCTTTCTCGAACCATTCTTCAACTTAGCAATAATGTTTTTCTTTATACTCAACTTCTAAATATTCTAGCAATAAACGAATAGCTTGAGCAATACCTCTACTCTCCCAATAGCCTAGAATGTACATTTATCAAAACAAAATCAAGAATTTACAAATTTTTTATTTATTTTACTATTTAATTATTTTTAATTTAAAACATAATTAAAGTTTGTAAATTTATACTTTATCTAATAATTTTCTGAAAACCTTTTAAGAACTATTTCTGATAATTTCTATAAATCAAAAATTTTAGAAGTAAGAAAGAAATAAGGAATTTCTTTAGACTTATTAAAGAATATCAATAGAAATTTTTGTTACATACTTGTCTAAAAAGCCAAAATTACTAATATAAATACCAACAAAATATATCTACTTAATTATATTTTATTTAAAACTATTAAATTTGAAAAAAACAATGATAAAAATAAGAGGGCATTAAAAATATATTCCTTTTAATAATTATCATCTTTTAACTTTTCTTTTAAACATTTAAAAAATAAACAGTTAATTGATTTTAGAAAAAATAAATTACCTTCTATTTTAATATTACTAAATATTATTTTTAATCTCTTTCTTCTATTATATTGTTTAACATAAAATGAATTTTTTCTTAATCTTGAGAATTTACAATTTTTAGAATATTTTTTTATCTTATAGGTAAAAATGGATTTAAGAATTAAAACTCTCAAAATATAATTAAATAAGAAACTAATTTTTTCATTTTAAATAAAGAATTTTTGTGTTTTATTTCTAATTCAAGAAATTTATTTTCTTAAATATATAAAATGATGTAATTCAAGTTTTAATATTTTCTAAATGATTTTGCTAACAATGAAAACCCTTCCATTGAAATTGAATTATTATTAAAATGTAGGACAAGATGTCTTAATTTAGAAATATTCGCTAAACAATCAACAATTCTTTGTGCCCCTAGATCTTCTATTTAATTTTCTGACAAATCTAACACCAGTTTTTATAATTATTTTATTTTAGAAATGTGAAAAGCAAATTATTATAATTTTTCTGGATTTTATAATTCATTCTTAGCTAAATTTAGACTTAAGTTTATAAGTTAAGGCAGCTTATATATTTTTTCAGCAAATAACTATAACTCTTCGTCCTGAATGTAGTTGTTCTTAAGAGATATGTCTAAAGTATTCAAAAGATCGAATGTTTATAAAGTAAATGCTACCAAGTTAGTATTGTGTTCAAGTTTGTTAGTAGAAAGTCCTAATTTTATTTCCTTTAATTGCCTACAATTTTTGTTTAATTCTGTAAGAGCTTAGCTCAATCCTTAACTTGACATATAGTTATTGTCTAAAATAGCTATAAATGATGTAAGATTTTTTAAATTTATTAAGGATTTCATAAAGTCTATTACTCCTTCGTCATCAGTTGGGTTATTTGTATTTTCAATTGCTAATTTTTTAATGGATTCACATTTACCTACTTCTTCCCCAAAGCTTTTAAAACCTTTCTGTGTAATAAAGTTAGAATCAAATGCCACAATCAATTCTTCAAGTTAAATATTATTATTATTAATACCTGATACTAAATTGAGCAAACCCTAATCATTTAAGTCTGTTTCAGAGAGATCCAATTATAGGCTATTAAGATTTTTTATTTTAATTACTGATTCACCTATTGACAAGGAAGAAATTTAATTTATCCTAATTTTATTTAGAGAGACTTTTAAGATTTTGAGGAGAGAGCATTTTGATATTTCATAAAATAGTGCTGAAACTCCTTTCTAATTTAAAGGGTTGTAGTTAAGATTTAAAGTAAGGCTGTTTAGTAATTATAATTATGATATAACTTAAGTAAGCTTTCCTATCTATAAATCATCTGTATTAGTTCTTTACATTTTTAGAGATAAATTTTCTAGATTAGTGCATTTTGATAAACTTTCTGAGAGATAGCAAATAGCTAAATCAATTTTGTTAAATGATACATCCAGATCTAATACCTTAAGCACTTTCAATTATGATAAGCTCTAAAATAAAGGTTTTATGTCTTAAAATCCAATTGAGTTATTAAAAATATTCAAAATAAACGTTTCTAAATGAATGCATTTTCCTATTTAAAAACCCAAATAAGAGCATCCTTTTGAAATAAAGTTATTGGGAATTATAAGATTTAGGTTTTTTAAAAACATGCATTTAGATATTTAAGCTCCAAAAAAAACGCTATGGTTTTCATTTAGCGAATAATCAGCATGCATGTTGTAGTTGTATAAAATATACTAAGGAGTTTGAGGGACAACTTGAGATTTACCAATAGTTTTCCCAAATAAATTAGTGACAGTATGGTGATTTTCAACCAAATAAAATATATTCGTTTTCTAATCAGTACATTGTAATTTAAGATATTCCATGTATTAATTATAATCAAACTACTAAACCAAGTAGTATTCATTTAATTTAGGTTTAATCAAGAATTTATTGAAGCAAATATTTTGTTAAGGCATAACAAAACTTGCCTGTAAATCTTATTATTATTGCTTAGTGCTATTAACTTTCCAAGAATTTATTTTTAATCCAAATTTTTAATGAGTAGTATGATCTGTTGATTGTAGAATTAAATTAAACTCATCATTCGCAAGATAGTCGAGCTATTTTAAGAATGGAATGTCTTTGAGCATACAAGGAAGTATGTAATCTAATTAATTATGAAAAACCAATAACTAGCATGATTTTAATTTTATATCCTCAATATTCACTTAACTTCTACCAAAATAATTGCCCATTTAAATAGCTCTTTTTCTATTTTAAGGTTTTAATAAAAATTAAGAGATATCAACAAAAATATATTTACATTTAATAACTATTTAAATTTATAAAAAGCTTTTTTGATTTTTTTATAAAAATAGAATCAGATTTTATAAAAATCCAACCTTAAAACCAATTTATTAAAAATTAAAACAAATTTATAAAATATTTAAAATAACTCATAAAGAAATTAATACTTTATGAAAAAGAAGGCATGATTGTGAAATAATAAATAATTGAATAAATAAAATATTGTCCTCAAAGTTTACCAAATTTTAATTTAAATCTGATGAGAATAATTTTAGAAATTTATCTTTAATAGTTTTAAATAAAAATAAAATTAATTAATCCTCTGGTAAGATAAAAATAAAATTTTATTTTGTTTGCATGAAATTTTATTTGTTTTAAATTAGAGGACTTAGAGCTAGTTTCGTTTAGATCTGACCCTAAGTGAAACAATTCAAGCTTATAGGAAGAATTAAAACAAAACTATTATTATTCATATAAAATATCAGTTTTTGCTGAATAATATCTAAGTTGCTTAGTTTGAAATAAATAAATAGTATTTATTCTAATAAAAATTAGCTAAAATTTCTTTAGTTTTATAAAGTGTGATCAAAAATGGAGTTTGCTATTTTCAATAATCTAACTTTTTTTTACTTAGATTCAACTTTGAATATTAAATTTGAAACTTTAATTTGAATTATGTAAGAATAGATAAAAAAATTAGAGAAAGAATTGGATTTTATCATAGAATATTTTTAATAAAAATGGAAAATTTAAAAATGGAGGAAGGTTTGTTCTTGCTGTATGGAATAAATAATATTATTAATTTATTATTTATTATGAGTAAGTAGCTGGCTAAAATTTCAATTGATATTTGTTATTGATTTTTCTGTAATTTAAAAAAATTGTGGCAAAATACGATGTAATTCTAAATTGTAAGCATTTTATTCGACTGATATATTATTCCTTCTCTTTTTATTTTCATCAACTAACATCCAACATTTGAACCTAAGATGTATGTTAAATTTCAGTAAAATTAAACAAACATGTGTTGTTTTCGCTTAAATAGGAGAATGCATTAAACAAGTATAAAATGGTGGTAGAGAGGCAAAGTAAATGAATGGTGAGAGTAAGGAATTGGGGAGATATTTGTTTAAAAATGAATGAAGAATAAAAACTATAAAAAGAAGCAAATGTCGTAATTATGAACAAAAAAGGAAAGGCAACAGAAAAGAGAGGTTTAAAAATATAAAAGAAAAAGAGAAAAGAAGATAAGGAGTTTGAAAATTAGTAAATGAGTAAAAGAGAGTGAGTGATTGAGTGAGTTAGTTATAGATTTGAGAGTAGTCAATATTTGTTATAAGGACAATTAAGAAGGGATAAATAGTAATAAATTACTTTATTTATTATTCTTTGAATGAAAATAAATTTGTAGATATAGAGTAATTCTTTAAGAAAGTGAATGAAGCTAGATTTCATACAAATTTATATAATATTATTAATTATTTGGGAAGTATTTTTTTGAAGAGAAATATAATATTAAATTCAATTGATAAAACAATCTTTTGGACTCTTTTGTTATCTTCCTCTATTACTAATTCATTCAAGTCAAATTTTAATATAAATTTAATTTTCATTCATTTTTGGCATGCTTGCAATTAATTAATAATCAGTGCTTTTGATGTATGTCATTTACCTTTGTATTTCGTTTTAATTCATTGTATAAATTGCATCTTAATGATGAAAAATAAATAAATAAATATCAAGCAGCCATACCATAAGAAACAAAAGTAAGGCAATAAGAAATAGGAAAATAAATAAATAAACAAACAAAATAACAAAGAAAGAATATCAATTAATAAATGAATGAATGTTAAGTATTGAATTGAATAAATGAATGAATTTAAGTGAAATTAGAACAATTCAATAGATTGTTTATTTTAATAAAGAGACTGCTTAATTGAATAATTTAATAATAAAATAAAGAATCATTAATAATATTAGAAAGAAGATATCATATTAAATCAAGTAAGAAGAAAGAAAGGCAAACAATCAAAAAAACAAACATTCAATACAAACAACATACATAAATACTAACAAACAAACAATCAAGAAAAAGTATTCAAAGTTTCTTTACTTATTTTAATCGGTTACATTTTCATCATATTTTTAGAAAATAAAAAAATTAATGAAGCGCTTGTTCATAGATGCTCAAATTAAATTTGCTTCTTTTATTTTTTACAAATGTTTTGAGAATTGTTAATTGATATTTTGATGCTGATTAATTGCACTATTTGCACAAAGAGCAATTTAAATGTTCAACTTTAAAATTATTTTTACTTTTCAAATAGATTTAATATGGGATTCGGTTAAGTTTTCGGCAAATTGGCTGAAAAATGCTCTCGTAATAAATGCATAGCTATCGGATTTTGCATTTTAGTTACAGGTGTTTTTGCTATTGGTATATTAAATCTCAGAATGGAAACAGATCCTTAAAATCTTTGGGCTCCTAATTCAGGCAGAACCTTTGAAGAATAAAAATATTTCAACGAAAACTTTGGTCAATTTTTCAGAATCAACCAAATTATTATGTCCGCTGGCTCTAATTTTAAGTAGCCTGGTGGAACTTAAAGCTCAAATCGTCTTCTCTAATAAAGTGAGTGTGCTGAAAAGCAAAAAGACCCACTCTTCTTAACTTAAAAGAGAGAATTTGTGAGTGCTTCTAATAGCACATTTGCTCCTAGAGTACTAGCAGAAAGTGATGATGACAATAATTAAACAGATACAAATACAACTGACACTAATTCAACAGCCCCAGTTCCTAATCTCTTTTAATTGGACACCCTTAAATGGTTATATTACCTTGAAAAGGTCATTAACACTAGATCCTTCAAAAAAGAAGGACTTGATGTTACCGTAGATAACTTATGCTACAAGCCTGTCTCAAACAAAGGTTGTCTTATCACTTCCCCTATGGACTATTGGAAAATGAATATAACCCTTTTAAATGAAAGAGCTGAATAATTGGGTGTTCCTAAATCTTAAAGAATGGACCCTAGAAAGGCTCTTTAATATGATGCCCTCTGTATCGACTCTAACACCAAAACTACTTTGATTCCTTGCACTGACTCTAATGGTATCCCTATCATCCGTAAGTAGCAATTTAATTTCTGTTAAATATTTTCATTTTAATAATTATCCTATCATAAATTTGGTTATTTTCTCACTTGCTATCAAATGCTAACTAGATAAATAGATATTTCAAAGCAAAAATTTAAGCTCTTTTATAATCAATAAAAAGAAATAAGCAAGCAAGCTACCGAATAAGCATACATTCATATGCATATTTCATCAAAATACATATTTAAATATAACACAACAATTTACATATATTTTACATGTAAACACAAAATTGAAATTAATCAACTATCTACTTAATTTATTTCTAAGAAAAGCAAATTTTACCCAATAAAAATAACTAATTTTAGTAAATGCTTTTTAATCATTTTAAAATATAACCAAATCAGAAAAATAGATAGAAATTATGATGTTATACTAATAAATAATTAACCAATTTCAGTAAATTCACATAAATAATAAATAAAATGAATTAAAATATTTAATTGGTCTGATAAACAATTAAAATAATATGAAAAAAAAAAGGGAATATTTTTGGTTTTATAAGTGATAAATTTTGTTAGAAATGCTAAATTATGCTATTAACAGTAAATAAATTAATTTGAATAGAAAAGCATAAAAATTAAAAAGTAAACATTTAAAAACATAAATTGCTTAATTTATATGATATACTATTGCTAAAAATACAAATAAATTTGGCGTCAAGAATTTAGATAACAACATTATTATTTTTGCATTTTAAATATCAAAATTAAGATTATTTATATGGAATTAAAGTTACAGACAATTTTAAATAGGTATGAATAATTTGAATGAATTAAGATAATTCTTTTATTTATTTTTACAAGTAATTTTTCATACAAACATATGACAGTAACTTACGTCATTAATTAATTAATTTAATTAGGTTATTTGTGCAAATAGAACCGTAATTAATTCTAAATAAATAAATAAATTACTTTAAATATTTCACAAAACTTATTGAAAATAGAGGTGTTATTTAAAATAGCAGCAATTCAAAATCTTACTAATCTATTATATGATAAATATTATTTTTTTGTTATTATGAATCCATTCTTATTACAAAAAATTTTTATTTTTTTGAGCTGACAAACTATTTTTTTATTTTTTGATAAATATTTTGAAAAATCTCTCTCTATTAAATTTAAAATATTTTAAGTAGATCAATGATTAAATTTAAAAAATACTTAATGAAATTAAACAAAGCTTTACTATTTATTCTAGAATAAAACACAACTAAACTAACCAATTTACAAAAAAAATTTTTTTTTTTAAAGAACAAGCTGTCATCGGTGGTTCAAGCTGTGAATAATATCCTAATGATGATCTTCCCTGTTAACATTGTTGGATTTAATCTTAAGCTTTGGTCGTAACTTATCTCTTAAATAAGGATTCATTTACATAGTAAATTGCTGAAACTTGGGAAAAAGATATTTTTGAAGACACTATTTTCTAATTCAGAAACAAGACTTTAGATTTTTCTTAATACCTTGATGAACCAATTGAAGTTGATTACAAGAACGTTGACAGCTGGCCTGATTTGGATGTCTAATTTATGGCTGAAAGAAGTATTCCTGATGAACTCGTTGAAGAAACAAGTTAAAATATTTGGGTTGTTGCTCTTTCTTACTCCCTTATGTTTATCTATATTTCTCTTGCTATTGGTTCTTTCCCCTCTAAAACTCATTCAGGTTTCTTGATTGGTTTGGCTGGTATATTTATCGTCATCTTTTCTATTGTATGCTCCATAGGTTTCATGTCTTTTATAGGAATTGGCATGACTATGATATCTGTAATTTATTTCAACCAATCTTATTTATATTTCCTAATTTTGGCAAAGATATTATTTTAATCAATTTATCATTTAAAAAATTACTTAAAAAATATGAGTAATTTTTGGGTGATGAAAGATTATTAAAATTATAACTTAGCATTAAGTGTAATTTGATAGTGCCTCTAAAAATATTAGTGCCTTTTCAGCATTCTTTCTTAATATTTTTTCTTGATTTTATTTTTTACTAACTCATAAAAATGTTTTAATTATGTTTGATTTAATAATTAGGGTGAAGTTATTCCTTTCCTTATTTTAGCTATTGGTGTCGATAATATGTTTATTATTAGTACTGCTGTAAAAGGTTGCCACGGTGCAAATTTGTTAGAGAAAATTAAAGGAGGTATGACTGAAGTTGGTCCTTCAATTACTGCAGCTGCTGTTTCTGAAATTCTTGCTTTCATGGTAGGTACTTTCACTAATATTCCTGCACTCACAACTTTCTGTATCCAAGCTGCTATAGCTGTATTCTTCGATTACATTTTCCAAATTACTGCCTTTGTAGCTATTCTTGCTTGGGATGAAGAACGTAAATTAAAGGGTATTTGCGACGTTTTCGTATGCATCAGAAGTAAATTTTATTCATCATAATTTTTTTCATAAATTTTATATAACTATTTTTGAATAAAGCCGAACCTTCTGAACCCAGAGAAGACTTAGTTAAGAAGTGTATCTCTAAATTCTACATTCCAGTGTTGAAAAATAAAATTTTCCACATGTTCAACTTCCTTATCTTTGCTGGTTTGGTTACTATTTCTATTATTGGTTTGCTTAACTTAAACATAGGTTTGAACCAATAAGTTTCTTTGATCACTGGTTCTGATTTGAATAACTATTTCGATTCTTACAATAAATATATTGAAATTGGACCTTTGGCTTACTTGGTCTTAGAAAATGTTGGTAAATAAATACATATTTATGTGTTTGTTTAAATTATATAATTAAATTTTATTTTTTTAAATAGATTATAGAAGCAACACCGATGTTAATTATATTAACAGAATATCAAATGCTTTGTCTTTGTTGAACACAACTGTACAACCTCCTGTCTATTCTTGGATTGCCACTTTCAATTAATTTGCTAATCCCAAATAAATGTGGGCTATTGATTGTAACACCAGAGATATTGATTAGTATCCTTTCGAAGTTTAAGTTTAAAAATTCATGAATGTTAAGATCAGCTCTGTTTGCTGCTAAAAGTACGGTATTTGTGGTGAACAATTCAACAAAGATATTATCTTCAACACTGATGGTACAATTAAAACCTCTCGTCTAAGATTCTAACACAGACCAGGTAAAAATCAAACAAACAAATAAAAAAATAAATAAATAAACAAATACAAACCAAATTAGTTGATTTTATATTAAATTTATTTTTTATAGTTATTACTAGCAAAGATTTCATAGATACTTTTGAATAGACAAGATAAGCCGTAGATAAGGCAAGTTAATTCACTGGTGATAAAAAAGCCTTCTCATACTCTTTGATCTATGCTTATTACGATTAATACACCTAAATTAGAGCTATTGCTGTATAAAACTTTTTATTGGCAGTTGGAGCAGTTTATTTAGCTATTAACTTACTAAAGAACGGAATGACTGCTATTATTGTAGCTTTAAATGTTTTCTTCATCACATTCAATTTGATTGGTGTAAAACATTTTTTTTATTTGTAATTTAATTTGATTTTATTAAGCTCTTTTTGAAAAAATAAATAGATCGTTTGGGTTTTAAATTCATTAATCAGTGGCTTCTAAATTGAAATTAACGCAGTTAGTGTTGTCAACCTAATTACTAGTGTTGGTCTCGGTGTCGAATTTTGTGTCCATTTAGTCATTAGTTATATGAATACTCCTGGTAATAGAGAACAAAAGGTAGTTAATGCTGTCAAGCAAATGGGTTCTAACATTTTGGTTGGTATAGCAAGTACCAAATTCATTGGTGTCATAGTTTTAGGCTTTGCCAGTAGTGAAATGTTTAGAATTTACTACTTCAGAATGTACATGGCTATTATCTTCTTAGGTGTCTTCTAAGGTCTTATGTTCTTACCATCAGTTCTATACTATATTGGCCCTGTTACTAAAGGTAGAACAACTGAATCCTTCATCCATAAGTCAGATATTAGTGAAGGTTCATAAGAAGAGGAAGAAGTATTTGAAACAACCGAAGTAGTCAATGGACCTACTAAAAAGTAACTTTCAGATAATGTAACAATTACTAAGCGTAGTAACAGAGTTGAAAATAACAATTGATTTCTTGATTAATCGAGTGATTGAGTGAGTGATGGGCAAGTCTTTTGATACATATACACAAAAAACATCATAGATATATAATTACATACATATATGTGAATAAAGATTCTTGAAAGAGTTAAACATCCTCTAATATTATAATAAATTATTAAATAATAAATATATGATTTCATATTATAAATAAGTGCATTTATAATGTTTGTTTAACAAAATATCATAAATAAATAGATGGATAGTAAAAAAAAATATCTTTAGCTAAAATAAACCAAAAAAAAAATTATTTGCAAATTTATTTAATTTATTTCACTTTCTATTTCCAAAATATATTTTAATTTTTTTATGTCAGTATTCTAATATCTAATTCATATCTCGTTATTCTTCCAATTATCATGTTTAATCAATTTAATCACTTTTCGATGTTTTCTAAATTTTAAAAAAATATTAAAAATTAACAATTTATTAGAATAATTTTCTATATTTTTTATTTTTTATAGTGTATATTAATTGTATAAAAAATGTCAATGAAATTACTTTAGAATTACGTAATTTATGATAAAAATAGAATCAGCTCTTGCTTATTTAAAATGTAATTATTTGATTTATAATTAAAGATATAATTACTAGATACTTTACCATAAATTATTATTAATAAATATTCAACATAAATAAATAATTTATTTACGTTATTAAAAATGAGTCAATTCAGCGAATCTTTAAACATTCTTCTTTTAAGCTTAGAAAATACTTTAGAACAAAGCTTATACTTCTTACGTAGAGCGTTGTAGGATACACAGTACTAGCTAATAATAGAAATTCAGGGAAATGCTATCAATAGAAACTATGACACTATTATTAGTTATTTATTAATATTCTACAATTATGTAAAAAAAATGGAATATTTAAAAACAATTCTAATGAACATTATATTGAAATTAATCTTTCTTTTTATTTATGTTTAAAATAGATAAACTACATTAAAAGAAATGATCCCATGTTTGAGGCAACCATAACACTTCCTAACATTTTAAACTACGAATCATAATTACATTAAATGGAATATGAAGTAATGAATTATTTATTTATTATAAAGATATATAAAGATACAAAATTTTAAAAAAATCTTCTAAGCGTTTATAAAATATATATATAATTTTTTATAGTCAAAGAATTTAAAATACGATTTCTTAAAGAATTTATGTTTAAGAATGAATTTTTTTTGTTTTTTTTATGGTAAAAATTTAAAGAAAAAATAACTTTAATGTAAATAAATACTTAGGTTAAATTTGTTGGAGAGTTTTTGAATGCTTAAGACCATCAAAAATAAGTTGTAATAAAATTTAATCATGAAGATTCTGAGGTTCTTTAGGAAATTAACAGATATTTAAAGGAAGATGTCCTTGAATAAGTGGAAATAATTAATGGTAAAAGTGGAAAATATAAAGATGTTTCGATTTAAAGCCTAAAAAGGGTAATATTAGGTGGGACATTTGATCATTTACATTATGGACATAAAATAATGCTTAGTGCTGCTCTTCTTCTAGCTATTCCTTCAGATACTGATATAGTTTTAGGTTTGACTGGACCTGAATTGCTTAAAAATAAAAAGAATAAAGAATTATTGCAATCATTTGAATACAGAAGACACAGAATCATTTAGTTTTAGTAGCTATTTGCTCCTTAAACTAAATTCTATATTTTTGAATTAATGGAGCCAATGGGTCCGTTGAGAGATAAAGAATTCGATGGAGTAGTTATCAGCCATGAGACTTTGTAAAGTTCAATTGGAATTAATAAATTTAGAAAAGAAAATGGTCTCTCTGAATTGCCTTTGTACATAGTAGATATCATTAGCTAAAACAAGTCTTAGTGTGGAAATGATTTTTCAGAGAAAGCTAGCTCAACTACAGTTAGAAATTACTTACTTGAAAAAAATACTCTCACTCCTGAGCAATTTGGGTATCTTTATTAAAAATGGAGAAGTATTTTTGTTGATTATGATTCTCACAAAGAAGTTTTAAATAAATGGTTTGACTAGATTCGACTCAAATATAGTGAAAGCTTTAGATATTATCACACACTTTCTCATATTTTTTGCATGCTTCAGCTTTCAGAGCAGATAAATGTTGTTAATTTTTTATTTTGAATAATACTGAATTGATTTTATACTTTAATACAAATTATAGTTTAATCACAGTGCTAATGTGCAGCTTGCAATATGGTTCCATGATGTCATCTACAACCCTAAATCTAATGATAATGAAAAGGTAAATTTACAATAAATTACATTTTCATTAAATTTAAATTAAATATGAAAAATTGCATTACATTATTTATTAATAAAATAAATAGAGAAGCGCACAGTTTTACATTTTGTTTGATAAGGAATTAAAATAAAACGGCATAAATGTTGGTAATTCTGAAATAGTAGAAGCTTATATTCTTTAAACTGAAAAGCATTTAAGCGTAAGTTAAATTTAAAGAAGATATAATAAAATAAATTTTTTTATAATTAAAGGACCAAATTCCTGAATAAATACTTAAAGACGAAGGCTTTAAATAAGATTTGGAATTATTCTTAGATTTAGATTTATGTATTTTAGGTTAATCCCCAGATGTCTATGACAAGTATAGCTAGGATATAATTAGAGAATATTCACACTACTCAAATGAGTAAATTAAAAATGGAAGAACTAACGTTTTAGAAAAGTTTTTCAACCAAAATTTATTTAAAACTGATTAGTGTTAACAAAAATATGCTGAATAAGCCAAGATAAATATCAAAAGAGAAATATAAAATTTATAATAGTTATGATATTTTAAGAAAAAGTGTTTAAAATTACATTATTTCTGTTTAACAAAATAATCTTACATAAATCATTTTTGTTATAAAATAAAATATTTTAAGAAATTACTCATATTTTATTATCCTTATTAAATATTTTTGAAATTTACTTCATAAAATGTTAGGATATATTGGGTATTATCTTTTACTCTTCTTTATCTATTTTCCATTGCTTTTTACATTCTAAAATTTTATGAATCGATTTTGAGGAAAAGTTTTGATAGGTGGCAGGCAGGTCTTAACTAAGGAGATTTTAGAGTATTTTAATTTCAAAGAATTTGCATTCCATATTTTTAATTTAATTTAATTTAATTTTATATTCATATTATCAATTATTTACAAAATGAAGGATTTTAATTCTTGCTAAATTATCTCAACAAAAATAGAAAGATCATTTTAGTAGAGATTTGTAATAGTAGAGCTTTCACAATGTTTATTTTGTTTTAAATTTATGCTCTTTTTAATAATCTCAAAATTTAAAAGAGAGAAATTCATGAAATTTTACAAATAAATAAGATTTATATCGTTTACATTTTAAATAAAAAATAAATTTTATATTCTAAGTATAAATAAAAATTAGAATTTATTTTTATATTTCCGCTTGATCAAAATCAAACCCTAATTGAAAATTTAACAATTCTACTTAATTTTTTACAGTATTAAAACTTACTTTATCTAACTACATTGTTCATGCTATATGATAAAAAAAAAAAAGTATTAATAAAACATTAAGATATTAGCATAATTACGTTAAATATAAGTTAAAGGAAGATAAATTATTCGATTTAGAAAGCAGTGAGACTATTTCTAAAGCTCCAAATTAATTGACTTGAGTTTTGCTTTTTGTTTATTTGTTTGTTAATAAGTAAATTAAATTAAACAATAAAAAAATAATCTATTTTTTACTCTAACATTATTGTAAAACAATAAATCTGAGGGTTTAAATTAATAGCTTAAATCAACGTGGAAGCTTCTTTGTTTTTGATTGGATTGTTCCTAAAATATTTGAATGTTTTATTGAGCTTTTTAGAAAATAATAATAATTTATACATACCCTAAAAGAAGTTAAAGTTATTATAACTTTTTAGCCTTTGTAATTCCTTCACTTAAATATTCTATTCCTTCTTAGCTGATATTATTTTACCTATTTTTTAAAAAGAAATATTATTGTTATTTCATAATTTTTCTTACCTTAAGCTTAATGTAAAAGACTAAAGGTTAGGACATTACGAAATTGCTTCACTTAAAGAAGCCATTCCACTATTTGTGATTTGATTATTGCTATTTTAATTTATAAAAATATAAAAAAATAAATAATGACATTCTTTTGTATAAAAATATTGAATTAAAATTTATTTATATTATTATTTATTTAATTTACTATAAAAAAAATGTTATTAAATATTCATTTTTTAAATAAATCAAATACTTCAAATAAATACCTTAAATTTAATGAGAAAAAACATAATGTTTATAATCTAATTAAAGCTTAACTAAGACTTTAAATCCCAATGTCGCTAATATTATTCTCTCTAATATTTAAGGATATTCTTAATAATTATTATTGAATCAGTAAAAATACTTTAAGTAGAGAAATAATTTAATCATATTTTAACTATTTGAAATTCCATCACTAATTATTTTAAGCCCTTTTGATCCTATTTTATTCTAACTGTAAATCAAAAATTAATAAAATTTATTTTCAAAAATAATAATTTTATTACAAAACGTCGATTGTTAGTTCGTTCTAAGATGACAATCTTTGAATTATTTTTTCTAATTTAGATAAATCTGATTCAGATATTTACTAATATCTAAAAATTAAGTAAATTAGTAAATTTATTTTTAACCTGTCTTAATAATTTAAAGAAATTACGACAAGTTTATATATTCACGAGTTTTAAGAATCGAGCTCATCTATAGTTTAAATTTTATATTAAATAAATGATTTTTTTGGGAATATTTATCTGAATATTTCTATTTTTTTTGAAGGCTTGTAAAATTATTTACTTTTTAATGTTTTCTTTTTTATTTTGATGTATTTCTTAATATTGGAATATGTAATTGTGAGTAAATATACAGGTATTAAGATTTATAAAAGATAAAAATATTAATTGCCACTTATTATTTTTCTTTTTAATACAGCTTTCTTTTACATTCATTATTTAGATTTCATTTAATAAATTAAATTGACATATTTTAAATAATTTAAAATAAAATAATACTTTCCAAATATTTATTTACATTTGCTAAATTTAATTAATTTTTATTTGAACAAATTCAATATCTTAATTGGATATGAAATATTGAAAATAGTTATATATTGAATCTGTAAAATCTAAAAATAATTTTAGTTTAATAAAAGAAAAAATATTTATTGAAATTTAAATTAAAAAAAATTTAAGCAAGTAAAATTTAAATATTATTTTATTAATTTAAAAAGATGGTCTGTCTTGTTTTGAATATTTTTGGGTGTTGTATTCTTTAGCTGAGCATAGATTAATTTTGATTTTGTTTGTGTAAACCTTAGATTTTGAAAGAAGATATTTAGGATGTTAAAACAGCCTGAAATAAATTATTCTGGAAATTAAGATGAAAAAAGCAATAGCTTATAATTTACTGATGTTTTTAAAAGATGAAAATTAATCAAACTTATTTAACTATTTTTTTTTTTTGCAAAACTAGTATAATTAATATTTTAGCAATTTTTACTTGCAAATAAATATATTATTTAACTACTGATTAAAACGAAAGAAATAATAAATTTGTTTTCAATTATATTTACTTACATAAAATGTGAATTAATCTTTTAACTAACTAAAAGTTTTTTCTATTTTTGAAATGTATCAAATTTACATATTAATTTATGTAGTTTGCTTATTCTTTCTTTTTTATAAGTTTTTGCAAAGTAGGACTTTTGTTTATTAAAGGAGTTTTAAGAAAAAAGATAAGAATTTTAAAGCTACTTTTTATTTATGAGCAGCAATTTATAGTATTCTACCAGTATTTTTCACAAAAATAGAGCTAAGCAATCAGAAAAACATGAAGGTGATTCAGTTAGCAGCAATTCAAATTGCTCTGTTTTTTTTAACAGAAGCGTTTTTATTTAGTAGAATAGTGGAAATTTAGGAGAATAAGATGATGAATTACATTGCGATATTTCAAAAGATTATAATATAGATATCCCAAGGCTCCCAAAGATGGAGACATTTTTAGGTGTAAAATATTGTAAATAATATATAAATTTTAAAGAGTATTTTTATTAGGCTCCAAACAACTCTATAAATCAACTCAGCTGCTCAAATTATGCTTCCAACAATTCAAAATTAGATTTTGTAATTGTTTTCAATTTGTTTATAATTTTTATGATTAAGTATGAATTCATTTATAGAAAAAGTTTGCTATATTGAAAACAATAGAGAATAGATAAGACACTATTTGCGATGGATTCTCTTCCCGCTGCAACAATAACATTATGAATACTAATAATAATGGTAGAGAATCTTAAAATTCTTTGAGTTAAGGCTTTAGGAATAGCTCTTTAAGACACAACAAAACAATTTTAATGAAAAGTGGATCACCCTTTTAAAGTCCACAATATCATAGAAGAAATTTAGTCATGCTAAAATAAATAGATTTTGGGTCGATGGTATAAAACAATCCAAAGGAATTTCACTCAATTGCTAAGTTACTAATAAAAGAATCTCATGGAAGAAGTATGAAAGTGAATAATATTGTTTAGTCTTTTGTAGATTAAATAATATCTCTATATAAAGACAGAAGACCTGATAAATTAAAAATTTAAGATTATCAGTTGATAAATGATAAATCAAGTGTCTTGCAAAAAAATCCAAAGAGGAAGAAAAATTTTGATATTAAATATTTCAAACAGTTAAAAATATTCCATAAAATACTGTACAAATTGTCAGGAATGGTGCTTATGCCTACCTCTTCGCTAGTTATTTGGTGGGGATTTATTTCCAATAGCTTTTTCTATTTATTTTTATTTATTTATTCAATTTTGATATTTTTCGCCTAAGAAATTATGAATGAAATTTATGTCAGATTTTTCCTTTATATTGCAGCTATCTTTTCTGTAATTGATGTGATATTTAAGCTAAACACTGCCATATTTTAGCAAGATCAAGTTATTACAAACAGAAAAACTATAGTAAAGTCTTATCTAGCTAATCATTTTATATTTGATGTCATCACAATATTCACAATTGTCAACAAGCTCAAAGCTAATTATGAAAACACTAATATAGACTAATAAATTTTAGTTTACGATATGCTCGGTTTGATTAAAATATTCACTCTTCTCTTTTCTGAATCCTCTTTTAGATAAATTTTTAACTTCAAGGAGAGCACAAAATATTTTCTCAAGTTGCTTGATCTCATATTTGATGTCATATTTGCTGCCCATATTTGTAAATTGTTGTGATTAGTTGTCAATTAAATTGAAATGCTTATTTTAGCTTTTGATTAAAATATTTTTCTTTTTGACAAATTTGTTTTTAATTAATGAGCAGTTTTTTTCATAAAAAAACTGTTTTTAACTTTAAATTTTTTTTATTTTCTAATTATTTGATATGAAATATAAAGTAAGCATCTGTTGGTTCTCTTTGTATAAAATTGAAAAACATTATGGAGTTGATACAACATGGATTGAAAAATACGGAATTTAAGGCAACAGTGGATTAAGTATGTACATTTTTTCTTTGTATTGGGCTGTAACTACAATGACTACAGGTATTTCCAAATTAATCTAATAAATGTATTACAAATAAATAAATTTTATTGAAATAAAGTTGGCTATGGAGATATTACACCAAGCAATACACAAGAGGCTTTGTTTACTTTAGTAACGATGATTATTATGAGCTGCATTTTTGCCTACTCTATCAACAATGTAGGTATGATTCTAAGAGATATATAAAAAGATAAAATAGAGCTAAACTCCTAAATAAGTGTTATTACAAAGTGACCAAATTAAATTTATATTTTAGACAATTTTTTTTAAGCAATAAATACAATTTTAAAATTAGGTATCTTAGCAAAAAGAGTGTTAATATTGAGCTTATAAGTAGAGTTAGACATTATTTAATTTTTCTTTCAGAGGAATAAAAAGAGAGGGACAAAGAATAAGAAGATAAAATATTGAATAAGTTGTCTAATAGGCTCAGAGAAGAAATATATATTGACATCAATCAGAGAATAATTAAATAAGTTTCCTTTTTTTCCAAGTATTTCTCTCAAAAGACAATCGGTAAATTGGTGAAAGCCATGAAAGAAGTCGTTATCTCTCCAAACGAAATCATCTTTTAAGAAAATAGCATAGATGATTTATCGTTTTATTTTATTTAAAGTGGATCTGTTTAATTATTTCATTCTGTAAATAAAGAGCATATACCTTTGAAAATGCTCTCTCAAAATTAAATTTTTGGTGAAACCTCTTTCTTTTCTGGCCTTGCTAGAAAAGAAGGAGCAAAAAGCATAGGAATCTCTACAATATACAAAATCACAAGGGAAGAATTTGTGCAGATTTTAAATAAAAATGAAGAGGATTTTGAAATTTTTAAATAAATCCAAGAAAAAATGGTTATTTAAAATAACTTTAGAGACATAAATGTTAAATGTCTTTGTTGCGATTAAACTGGTCATTTTTCTTATGAGTGCCCTAATTCTCATTATAAATATAACAAAGTTATAGTTTGTCTCAGATACAATTTTTCTTTGCAATAAAAAAGGAAAGAACAAACACGAAGAGATAAAAATAAATTATTAAACCCACTGTAAATTTTTTTTAATAATATTTTTTTCTAAAAGAAACATTTCAAGCAAAATCCAAAGTCTTTTTTCATAAATTATCTCTAATCATTCATTTTTAATAGTTGGAAAATAAGGTTTTATTGTATATATAATAAATTAGGATTTTAGTAAATGAAAATTAGGCATTAATTAAATAGTTGAAAGAATTAAATTAAAATGAAAATTCAACTCTATTTAACATGTTTAATTAATCTGAAAGTGAGAGTGATAATGAAGAACAGGGAGTTTAATTTTTTGACGAATCTTAAACCACTAATATCAAGGAATCTTTAGAAGAAGAAAAATAAGGTATATTCACCAATACAAGAGCTTCGAATTTTTTAGCTGTGGAGTCTTTGAGCTAAAAAAAGTAAGCAAGTTAAAATACCTTAAGCTCTGATTCAAAGAATTATGGTAGAAATTTATCTTATCAAATAACTTCGTAAGGTGTTGAAGATGGAATAATGTAAAATAGATATAAATTTTTCTTATAAATTAAAGGTTTTTTGTATTAAAAGATAAAGCAGTTTAGACTAGGAAATCAAATAGCAAAACAGTTTAAATCCTTACAACATCAGCGAAAGTAATGATTAAAGGTTGAAACAAAAATTAATCTCTTAAAAGCAGAATTCAGTTCATAGAATATAATCCATCAAGAAAGCAAGCGAAATTTCTTAAATGTTGGTACACAGTTAAAAATAAATTGATTATTAAAATTCTATAAATTAATAAAATGAAACATCGTTGCTGTTAAGTAATGGTATTCAACCAGAGAGAATGAACACATCAAAAATGTTTTATGATAAAAAAAATAGTATTCAGTTTGAAAATAATGAAGTTTCTTTAAAAAATATTTAGGCATATGATAAATTATAAACTGTTCAAAGGCTAAGCGAATCTTACCACCATAAATAATAATATATATTAAAAGACTAGTTTGATTATATTGAGATTTTTGACAAGATGAAGATATTTAAAAAATTTTTTATACAAAATAACGTAGATAAAGTATTAAAAGCCATATCTAACATTAAGAAACAAAGAAAATATCCAAAAAGGTATACATAAAAAACTAAAAATAACTCTAACTTTAAAATTTAAGAAGAATCCTTAAAAAATCTTGATTTAAAATCATCAGTATCTTATGGAGTTGGACTTAAATAAACTAAATAAAAGGCACCTTAGAGATATTAATTTTGTTGATAAAGATCAATTAATAAATAAACTCGCTAAATCTTTTTTTAAGAATTAAATATTTCAATTATCTCTTAATTTTTTATGTGAATAAATTTTACGTATTAAAATTTTTATTAATATTTTATATTTCTTTTGCATCGATTTCAATCACTATTTTATTTAATCTAAAAATTATATATAACTTTTAAATTACATGTTTTCTTAAACTAAAATGATTAATTTCATACATAATGCATTAATATTGAAATAATAATCTGTAAACATAAATTTTAATTCAGGATAAAAAAGGTGAATAAAATTTATAAATCGAATTAGGAAAGTTAGTGCATTTTACATAGAAAATAAGAATTAACTAAGAGAAAATTATTTAAAATGGAATTGATAAATGATAAGTAGAATCAAATAACCAAAATAATGTAAGTAAGTATTTTGAAAAATAAAAAATGAATGAAAGCAAATTAATTAATTATTTAGGATTTGGTATATTTTTAACCAGTCTATATCAATATGCTTTGAAAAATTGACGATATTTTTTCTAGTCTTTTCTATAAAAAATAACTCATAGGATTAAAAATTAAATTTTTTTCATTCATTTCGTTAACTAAATTATATTAATTAAATATATCTTAGAGAGAAATCAAATTAGTTTTAAAGGTGGGCAAGACTAAATATGCTGATTTAAGGTGTAAAACACTAAGTAAAATTTTAATTTATTACATTTTGCTTGAAGATTATATAAATAAAAAATGAGTTAACATATTTTTTTTATCTTTATATTAACTATAATTATGCTTCATAGCACTAGCCATTTTCGAATAAATTTAGGGATGAGGATTAGACTGGTCTTTTAGACTTGGAAAATTTAATGTTTGAAACATGTTATCTTTTTACTATGAAGAAAAATATAAAAATATATTTTGATAATTGAAAGACAAATTATTTAGTCTATTTTGTGTGAATTTAGAATGGTAATAGATATATTTAGTTTAATTGTATCCCAAAAATAGATACGAGAGCAGAGATTGGAATGAATGATACGTCATAATCTATGATTGAACAATTAAAAATTGATGACTATTTATTAAAAACAAAAAAAGTAATATAGTTTGTTAACAATAGATTACAATCATAAAACTCAAACGAGTTTTATTTTTTTTTCTAAACTTTAAGATAGTATCTTAATGAAAAACCTCCTCATAAACACTTGTAAATGTGCAAAGCAGTGTGATTTTTTATACTTTGAGTTTTGAATATGGAAATAATGAGTAGTAATTTTATCGATTTAATAAATTTTATTAAATAATGTAAACAAAAAAGAAAATAGGAATTCTTTAATTAAATTTGAAGTTTATAGTTTAAGAAGCCAATATTAAATAAATATTTTTTGCAATTTTTTATTTGACATTAGTAAGAAAAAAAATAAAATCAGAAAACAAGCAAGCAAATATCAGCTTAGAATTTTATTATAAACTTGCTTTTTATTTAACAAATTTTTATTATTTTTTTGCTAGTTTTTTTATACAAACAATCAAATTATTTATTTATTTGTTTTGCTTGTTTTTTTTCATTATTTTATTGATAATTCTAAATTAATTAAAAAATTTCCAAGAACTACTTTTTTTAAAAAATCCTTTGCAACCTGAAAGTATAATCTTTCAAATTATTTTAATTAAAAAGCGCTCTTATTGCCACAAAGAAGCTAGCGGACAAAAATCTAACTATTAAATAATCAATTGATCAATAGTTTAAAATAGCTAAAACGATAAAAAATAAGTATATAACAACAAAGGTAGGCTCTTTGCGATGGGATAATGTCTCAGTGTATGTGAGAAGTTGTTCTAGAGTTCCAAAGGCAAGGAAAAAAACCAGAAGAAGAGCAACCAAGCAAGCGGAAATAAAGAAAATTTAAAAAAGCCACTTTTAGATTCTTCCAACTACATTTAAGGAGATAGAGGAGGTGAAGATAGCGATGGGGAATAGAGGAAGAGGATAGGAGATATTTATGGCGACTAAAGAAAGTAATCAATTTCAATTGAAATGTAGGAAAGAAGAGTGATGGCTGAGAGGTAGCGCGAGTTAGAAGAAATGGAAAAAGAAGAATTAGAAGAGTAGAAGAGATGGTCTTAACTTAGAAAGGATTTAGCTCTTTCTAAAACTTTTACTACGATTAGCAACATTACTTCTCCTCAAATTATTACACTTTAGAACAGCGAAAAAATTGGTTATAAAGCTAATAAAATGAATTCAAATGATAGATTTATTTTAGAAACAGTTGTACCGCCTCAGTCATCCTCTTCTTAGCAAATTAGTTCCAATGATTTTTTGAAGACTAAGAAAGTAGATTAAAAATAATAATAACAGTAAGGCGATTATGACAGTAAATAGTAAAATTAGCTACTTCAACAGAATAAAAAGTAGGGAATTTCGTCTGTTTCAACTTAAGAGTAGGGAGAAAAAGAAGACGAAGAACATAACTAAGAAGAAAAGCCTAAAAGAAGTGTTAGAACTATCAGTTATAGCAAGCGCGAGTCTCAACAAAAGAGAGATAGCAGAAAATAGAATTAAATTGAAAGCTATTAAAATGTTTTCATTCCAAACAACTTAGCCTAAAAGAACACAGATTAAAAAGATATTAAAGATATTGAAGAATAGGTTAACAACGAATAAAGTATCAACGGCTCTTAAATAGAAATAGACGAATTCAAAAATGAAAAGTGGAAACACATTGATCCTAAAAAATAAATTGTACTTTAAGATAGATTTAGCAGCGAATCTATTCCAACAAAAACAGAAGCTAATATGAATAAAAATCAATATGACTATAAAAATGGCAATTATTAGGAAGAATTAGAAGATGACGATGATGAAGAAGAAGAAAATACTTAGCAAAAAGAAGAAAAGCTAAATTAGATAAGGAAATCCCTTTAATAAATGAATATTACAAAAAATTCTACTTTCCACATGCAGAGTGGCTAAATTCACTATAATCCTTCTCATACTTATCAAACTGCTTATTCTTAATAGGGTATGGCTCACCCAATAAGTGTGCCATCATTTGCCCAAGATTTCTCAAAGATTAGTAGTATTCCGTTACCTCAGGCATAATCAGTAAGCTAAAATTTAAACTAGTTTGGAATAGATGAAACAGATTTATCTCTGCTTTTAACAGATTCATAGAAGAATTCAATTTTTCTTGGAAACAATCAATATAATTTCAAAGACTCCAAATTCCTTTTAGACGAGTCAATCATCCATCCTGTAAAACACTTACCTACAGCAAATGGAGTTCCTTTATAAAACGGAGATCAAATAGACAGCGATAATAGCTCTAGGAAAGGAGAGGAAAACGTTGGGGTCATGAAAAAATAGCAATCGATTAACGACTTAATTTTACTTTTACAGCAAGCAACTGGAACTTATCCTTAAAATGGTAAAAAAGTTTACATTGATAATTATTACAGTAAGTAATAACATAACAACAATATTTAGTAATAAGAAGGTTAGTAAAATCAACGCTCTAGTGTTAGATCTATTAGATCTGAGAGTGGTAAGCTTTTTAAATAAAAATCAAAAGAAGATGAAATTGATTGTGAAAAGGAAAAGTAAATTTAAGAAATAATAGACAATTCCAAAGGGTATTAGGCATAATTTTAAATATCTTCAAGCAACAGTATAGCAGGAAATAATTCAAAAAAAGATTAGTTTTCACTTGAAGATCAAATTTCTTCAATAAAATAATAATCGAGAAAAGGATCTAGAAATAATTCTAATAAATAGAACACTTTAAAATAATCTCAAGAAAATATTAAATCTGCTCATAATTCTGATGAAAATTTGCTTCCCATTAAAGAAATAAAAGAAGAAGAATCTAAATGTATTGGAGAATAAAGTACAACAAACTAATACAACAATAAGATAACTGAGGTCCATGAATTCAGTTTTTGTGCAGAAAAATAGAATGATAATAACATTGAAGAGAGTAAAATGACTTAGCCTATTTAAACAGCTGATTTAACATAAAAAAGCGAAACTTCACCAGACGAGGGTGTTTCCCTTTAAACTGACACAAATCAAAATTAATCTGAGCAGAATAAATAAATTGATAAATTTAACAAACAATCGGATAGTTTTTCTAATTAAATATCACCTTCTAAAAAACAAAGGAAATTCTCTGATTCTTCTTAAGACTAGGACTAAAATAGTTAAAAGTATTCGAAAGAAGATTTTAATATATTTTCAAACCGTTTTAGTCTCAGACAACCTTCAAAAAAGCCATTAGCAGGCAAAATTTAAACTGAAAATATTTCTATTGTCATCTAAGATCCGAGGAATGTAACTACAGAGCAGTTTGTTTTTACCATTCAACCATACAACAGTAAGCAAACAGTCTAATAATAGCAGGCTTCAGTTTCTCATCGTGATTCAGTTTTAAGCTAAAACAATGGCGAATCTGCTTTAAATAAAACTATGCCTCATCATCATAAATCTCTTCTAGAAAATACAAACAGAGTAATCATGCAAAAAAGACCTTCTAGAAAGAGTTTGTAATAAAGTAGCTCAGCTGGAAACATAATTTAAAATTTATCTAAATTTATAAATAATACCCAACCTCTACAAGAAAACTCAGAATAAAATAATACAGAAAATAAAGAAAGCCCTAGTTAAATTGAATCTGGTGAAGTTCATTCCTTTTCCTTAAAAGGTAGCCTACAACAACCTACCAAAAATAAATTATAAGAAACTTCTATTAAAGAACATAAAGATGAAGACATCGAAGATGACAAATCACAAGAAGAGGAAGAGAAAAACGATAATCCTCAAATTATAAATTTAAAGCTTGAAAGCAAAGAACAAAGAATTAATTAAGAATTAAAATAATAAATACCAGATGAATCCTTATAGAATGTGCAATCTTTAATAGAAGATGAAAATAAAGCATAGAATTCAGATGTTATCCAATAATTATAAGATTAAGTTATAAGAACTAGTTAATAAGTTGAAGAAGAGGAAGAAAAGCAATCAATAAATGAAATTATTCATTCACCTCTACCTCACCTATCATTTTAAATAAATTCGAGCAATAACCATGACTTCAACACAATTGGTCATGGTATAACTCATTGTGATTCTTACAATAATTTTAATATAGCTTAGTAAAATATTGATGAAGAGGAAAATGCCATGAATTCAATTAGCTCTCCTTAAATTGGACCCAGATCATTGAAAGATTCAAATAGAGCAAGCTAGCGATACTTTAGTGTCTAAAGTGGAACTAATATGGGAAATCAAAATAGCTAAAAGAATATTCAAATATAAAACACTAATAGCTATAGCGATTCACCTTTTTATACATGTTTTAACACACCCCAAATTAGCAATAATGCTAGTAAAAGAGAAAGTCAATATACAGAACCAAGGCTATTAAGCTAGTAAGAGTTTTAGCAAAGAAGGAGCATGATAAACGAGAGTAAATAAATCAGCTACTATAGAAAAACATCTGCATATTAATAATATTACGATTGTGACTCCTATCAATTACAAGTTATTGATGGTGATTAGCTGTAAAACAGAGACTTACTTGAGTAGCCCGAGCTCTATATGTAATGGCTTAACACTCTAAATAAGAATACCCCAGAATCATTCAGTAACGAGGCTAATTATCAATTCGAAATAATTAAATAAGAAACCTATCAAGATTTTCTATATAAATTTGAGTAAGAATACTTTTACAATTTGGAGCTATTTGATCCAATAATTCAATCAAAAACATGTAACATCTATTTTAGAAGTGAAATTAGTCTAAATTAAGAAAGATTGTATATCGTCACAGGAGAGTACTACGTTAACACCTCTTCTTATGCTGCTTTTTACAACTTCAAAAACAGTGCAAGTATACAAACTATCTTGAATTCATACGATTATATATATTCCATCAATGAAGATATCCAAAACACTGTTTTATATGCAAACTGCTCATCCAGATACCTCGACAAACCTTGTGAATTTGTCTATTTGAAACACTTCTCCTTCCTATAATACAATAACGAAGCTGGAAATAATGGAGAATAACCAGAATAAAATCATTTTGTGGAGTAAATGTGTGAAATCGATATCTCTCTAAACTCAGAAGAAATAGAGTAATTTGTGAAAAAGAATAAGAAAAATAATAACGTAAGAGGAGAAATATTCAGTGGAAATATAACAACCTACATTCCCGAAACAAACTAAATAAAAGTAGAAATATTAATAGAACAAAACTTCCACAACGTAATCAACACCTAATAAGCTAAAAACATGTTCACAGATATGTTCACAAATTACATTAAAAAGCTGAACTATGCATTCCCATGATTCATCATACATTAACCCTTACCAATTTGCTTAAATAATTTGTATATAAACATATAATAGAAAATTAATACAAAGAATTGTTGAAAAAATTATCAAAGCTAATAAAAATAAAGTTTCAAACTATGATGAAAAATATTAATTACATCAGTTTATCTATCAATCAATCAATATCTATAATTAATTTAAAAAAAATAAAGATAGATCCTATTATTAATTATTTAATCAAATAAAACAAAACAACTTAAATAAAATAACCATTTAAATAAATTACAAAAGATTTTTATTTTAAAAACTTGAAAATTTTTTATTCTATTCTTTATCAAAATATAAACAAAAAATTTAATAAATTAAATGTATTCAAATTAACAAATAAACTAAATATTAGTATTATTTCATTCTTTTATTTATTATTCAATTTTTTAACTAATTTCTATTAAGATATAAACTTCAATATCAATCATTCATTCTTTTTTGTGCTTCAAAAAAAAAAAAGAAAAGTTAGCTTAATCAATTTTAATTATAATGTATTAGTATATTGTCTTAAATTATATTTATTTTTTCTTATGTAAAATAAAATTATTTTAAATTCAATCTATTAGTTCTATCTCTATCATAAAAAGCTTTCCAAAAATAAGTTACAAAGCAATTCTTTTTTTATTTTGTTACTTCCATATTTTGATAGTTTTTGAGCTTTTCAATAAATATCTATTAAAAAAGCATGCAAAAAATAATTATCTTGATAAATCTTTAGTTTTATTTATTAGTATTTGAATTGAATTATTTTTAAAACATCTTAAAATTATATATACTTTTTTCCTATGTAAAATAAAATATTTTTAAAATCAAGAGTTCTTCCTCTAATATAAAAAAACCTTCCAAATATGACTTATGGGCCATCATGTTTTCTTTTTTATTTTGTTAAAAACATATTTATTTTAGATAATTTTATTTGTAATAAGTTTCTAATTTTTTCATTGTTTTGTGTTGCAGTTGCTTGAATAGTTTCATTTTTAATTATATAAATCTAAATATTAGAGAGTTTTTTTATTCTTTGTTAAATGGTGTTCATATAAAATAAAATAGATTGCAACCTATTGCTTTTCTTTCAATTTTTTATTATTTTGTTAGCTCTTAATGATAATTTTATTATTTTGTTAAAAGAGCTTTGCTTGTTTTTAAAAAACTGTCATCTATTTTTATAAAAATTATTGTTTTGCTTCCTAATTGATTAGTTTTAATGATTAAAAAGAGTTTTAACTTATTGCCATGTTGCGCTCTAATCCTTACATTTGTCATATAAAGCAAAATCTTAACACTTATATTAACATTTTTAATAGATCCGAATATTATGATTAAAAAAGAAAATTAAGCTTTCTAGACAAACTATCTTTAATTAATGATAAATCTAGATTTAACAAATTAGACACTTTTGATTTTCATGGTATCAAAAATATAGATTTAATAAAAATATTTTATTTGTACTTATTTAAATTTTTAAACAATTTGTAAAAATCTACTATCAACATAAAATATTGAAATGTTTCAAGCTAGATAAAACATATTTATAAGCATTATCATACTCCTTATAAGAGTTAATGCATATGAATCTCTTCAAGATAATCATTGTTATTTATTAGAAAACAAATAAAAATATCAAATATCTCTTTTGTTTTAACAAAATATTTTTATTTTTAAAGAAATTTTTGATCGCTTCTATAAAATTTTGATGAATAAAAAAAGAGGCTAGCATACATAGAAACTTTACGAGCTTAACTAAATATTTTATTAAAACCACCAATAAATAAATTTATAATTTCAATTGTTCAGATTTTATATTGTAGGGTTTGTTGTTAAAATACTTAGTTTGATTTCAAATAAGATTTTGAGCTATAAAAAATTAATAGAAATTAAATTCTAAAACATCAAATAAAATAGTAAAATGTTCTGCCAATCTAAATCTGAAAACTACAATCCTCACTAATAGCCCTAGATAATAGGGGGGAGAACTGTCCAACCTGCTAGAAAGAATATCTTAGATATTAGCGATTATCTTAACTTAAACATGAAGCATTCCTTGGGATAAGGTTCTGCAGGCAAAGTTTTGAAAGTTTATGATTTTGAATTAAAAAAAGAATAAGCAATCAAATTGTATGAAGATGAGAAATATTTTTAGACAGAACAAAATATCATTAATAGCCTGCCTAAAGGTTTACCTGTACTAAAAAATTTGGATGAAAAATAACAAAAATTTCTTTCTTTCTTACTCAGGAATCAGGAATCTGTAATACCAAAAGGGTATAGATTTAGAAAGGATCTGTTTATTGAAAACAGATAAAGACTTGCTTTGATTATGGATGTCTATGATGTGAATCTAGCATAGTTTCTCTACGATATAGCAGAAAGCGAACTTTTTGATATGGAAGAAAGAATTTATCTTGCAAAGGTTGTATTTGCTAAAATCTTTTTATGTGTCTACCATCTTCATTAAAATGGATTAATACATTGCGATATTTCTTTAGATAACTTTTTGGTTTTAACAAACTAAGATTAAGAAACACTTTAAATTTTTATTAATGACTTTAATCATACAAAATTTAAACAAAACGCAATTATCAACAGTTAACAAATTTCTGGAAAACACTTCCCTCCTGAAGTTTAAATTACTGGACCAGCAACCTGTGTAATTCACACTCAGGATCATACTATTAATGCCAAAAGATTAGATTTTTTCTCTCTTTTTTGCGTCTACTATTAGATATTTGGCATACTTAAAATTCCAAAGGAATAAATTGACTCTGATACAGAATATGTCATGCGATATTTTTACTACCCTTTAGAAGATTATGAAATTATATGCTAACATGTAATAGATAAAATATTTAATTTACACGTAGATGAAGAGTTTATGAGATATTTGTTAGTAGAGACATATGACTATCCTGATTGTGTTCAGCTTATAAATTTCAAAGAAAACGCGAAGTTAATAGATATTATGGTTAAATTGTAGGAAGACAAACGTATATTTGAAAAAATATAATTAAATTATTAACACGATTAAGAAAAAAATCTACTTTAATTTAACTTTAAAGTCTTTTAATAAGAGGAATAAGGCAAATTTAATGAAAACAATTAACAATAATAACTTTTTGTGGACTAAACTCAAAGAGAGTATAATGCTATTGTATAGATTGATCTTGATTAAGGTTACTTATGCTTTTCTTACCAAACAAATCCATCATATTTAATTTAATAAGGACCATAGTGGTTTGAAAGATTTAAAAAGCTTGTGCTTTAAGCAATTGGACCTAATAATTATGAAAATTTACCAATAGGTTTAAACTAATAATAATATTAATAATAAGAGTAAGAAGAATAAAAATAATTAGATTAATAATGATAGTAATCTAATTTTTGATTAATTAACTTGGTTAATTTACAAATACATATATTTTTTTTTATTTTTACATATCTTAAATAATGTAAAATATTTTGATTAATTATTTTATATTTTCAACCTTTCTTTTTAAATTTTCAAAGTTAAAAATAATTCTTTATTTATGAAATATTTATTTTTGATTTAAATAAAACTGAAAAATAGTGGTTTTTATCTTAATAAAAACATTTTCATTTATGTTTACAATTTTTATATTAAAAAATATTTCTTTAAAATAAAATAGTAAAAAGCTCATTATTAATATTGATTTATAAATCTATTTTAAATAATTTACATATAAACTAAATTGATATGATATCAAACTCGAAGTATGGATATTTAAAAATAAAATTTTTCTAAGATCAAATAACTTTTAAATATTATTCTATACAATAATCAAGTAAATTAATTATTAAAGTTCAGTTTTTAGATTCGAGTTTATACTCAATTTGTATTAAATTCCTAAAACTAAAAAAATTAAAAAATATCTATTTTTGCATTCAATAATTTAAAAGTTTAACAATTTATAGAAAGAAACTTTTTAGCTACAAGAAAATAAATAGGTATATTTGCATCACCCTAATATCCTGCGTCAAAGATTATGATGACAAAATAGCTAATAATTATTTTAGTTTTTTATTTTATAAGTATATGCTTTTCAGATGATACGTTTGAATAGCTTGTAATAAAAAGGGAAGATTATATTAATTTTTGCGAGTTAGATTATAGATGTATGATGGGTTTTAATTCTTGCTCTTCATATGGATTTGTAAGATCAAGTGTATAAGGTGCATGTTCTCTACCTACACCTTAAGAATGTTTAGATTAAACGTAATAGAACTGCTTTTAAAACAGTGCATGTAGTTTAGAAATGAATTTGTTGCCTATAAGTACTACAAACTTAAGTTGCAAGATACCCTAAGACTAACCTTCATTTGATTGCAAAGATAATTGTCAAAATAATCCTATTTGCAATTTACTTGGATACTATTAGCTAACAGGAATCCCTACTCCTTCCCCTGCTTGTGCAAAAGTAGATAGTAATCAAGAAACCAATTGCTTAGGAAAACCACTTTGTGGTGATTAATATATAGATTAAATATGTAGAATTTTCGGATTCATTAATAATGAATCTGATGGGAATTGTAGAAACATTTTAGCAAGCGATTGTTTAAATTCTGATAATATAAACTATTGTAATGGCCCTAACACCTTCTGCGTTAAAAAATTAGGATTTACTTATGATAGTAATTCAAACACCTGCACATTTGATTGTCTTTAGAATTACAACTGCAAAAAAGATAGCTTTTGTTTGCAAACTAGCTCTACTGAGCTAGGCTTTTTTGGATATTCCGCTTTGAATTCTCTAGGAAAATGCTACATTAACTTGAGCGTTAATGATTGCATTAATTATAAATCTATTAATGCTTGTCCTGTAGCATGTAAATCTAAATATAAGCTTATAGAAACCTCTAACGGGTGTGAGTTTCCTCCTCATTCTGCATGTGATAACGCAACTGAGCATTCTCAATATGGATGTAGCTCCGATAAATTAATTTGTTCTGCAATGGGGTGGACTTAGGTTACTAAAGGCTCTAACAAATGCCAAGATCCTACTAATACTTGCATGAGTTAGTTTACTCTTTGTAAAATTGAAGATAGTTAGCTTATTAGTGGGTCTTATGTGAAAACATCTTTGGGAAATTATTTAGGCTTACTGTTAGATGATTCGTTTGGTTGGATAGTACCTACCTTAGACTAATGTAAGAGTTCTAATCTATGCTAAAGGCCTTAAAGTTTTTGTAGGAAAGCAGGTTTTAATCTTGATCCTAACACTTTATTATGCAAGGAACCAAATATCAAAGAATGTTTGGGGTAGCAAAAGTGCTCATAAAAATTTTTAACAGTATGTCAAAGTAAATATGGGTTTTCTAATCCTCAAATTAATTAATAATCAACATGCATTATACCTAAAAACTGTAGTTAATTAAAGAAGTTATCTATTGATTACCACGCATGCGAATTTGGTGGATTTATTTCTTTAGATAAGAATATGTTTTTTGTAAATTCAAAAGAAATTTATGATAACTTAAATATGAATATAAATGCAAATTATAAAATAATTTTAAATTATTGTATAGACCAAATAACAAATAAAAACCCAATATGTTAATCAGGTGCATCTGTATGTAATTTAATTGGGTTCTCAACCAATTCAGATGGCACTTGTTATTTTCCATAAGTTGAAACTTGCCTTCAATCTGGTGCTAGTAAATGTACCAGCAATAACATTTGCTTGAGATACTACAAATTCGAATAAAGTCAAACTAGTAATGATTGCGTTCTTCCTTATGGAGGTGATTTTTCAAAATGCCAATATCTTTTTGAGTCATAAACCAATAATTATCATTATTGTATTTCATATTTTGGGTATACCTAGAACATCGCGTATACTTATTGTAAATCTAATGCTAATGATACTTTTTGTAAAAATACATTTAAAGTGCAATATTGTGATATTTTTAGTACTTCTCCTCCCTGCTCTTATAATAAATTTAATCAATATAACTCTTACATTTAGTATAAGCAAGCAGGAGCATAACCGCCGTTAGATTATATCTTTACTAACTGTTCTTCAAAAGACTCTTTACCTTGTTAAAAACTAGGATTTGTAAACAAAAAATTACCATAAACATGTGGTTTTTACGATGGTACAACATATAATCATGCTTGCCACATGAGTAGAAGAATGAATCCTGTAGACCTAGCAAATTTATGTTTGAACAAATCTAGCTGTTCTAATATTTGCATTTTCTATGGGTTTATTTCAACTGCACCTGATCAAAGTTGTTAAATCCCTGATGTAGATGCTTGCTCAAATCTATCAAAATATGTAGATATTTTTTACCATGCTTGTGGGTTTTTGAACTACTAAACTTCTAAAATGTATATATCCCAATACTGTCTTCAAAAAAATATGTGTTCAGGACAAGATTCTATCTGTATAAAATACTACAACTTTGCTAGTTCATCTGATGGAAGTGGTGACTGCTAAATGCCAGATTATTAAAATTGCCTTAATCTAAATGGAATAATTCCTATTAATTGTTTGGTTATGTTTGATTTTTTGCTAAAACCAGTAAATGCATTACTAGTTAGTTTAAAATTATAAGACTACATACATTTATATTCTAATTAGAAGGGCTTAGCCTTAGAACTAGGTCTCTTATATACAAGTGATAACTTAGTAAAAGAACCTTAACCATTTGACTGCATTAAAAACCCTTTATGTGTCACACCAAAAAGATTCGGTAATATTTCTCCTTTACCTTATTAAACTTATTGTATATCTAAGGGATTTTCATAAGCAGAAGATGGATAAAGTTGTTTTTTAGATGTTAAAACTTGTGTATAAGCAAGCTAATCTTGTAGTGAAGCTTGTACCTTTTCAGGTTTTGCTTAAAATGTAGATCCAGATATAAAAAGCGCTTGTATTATAATGGATAAAGATTAATTTTACTGTGATAGAACCTATAAAATAAAATCTGATTATTGTGATTCCATAGGATATAAATGGGTAAATGACCATTACGAATATCCTACTCATGAAGAATGTGAAGATAACGCAAATGGATATTGTGCTTAAGGTAAGATTACATGTACAGAAAGAGGATGGACTGCAGTTAATGGTAAATGTCAGTATTAAATTAATTGTCTTGATAAAGGTAAAAATTATTGTCAAAATAACATATCCATTTGCTTCTATCTAGGGTACATTTAGAGTTTAACTTACGACACAGATTAATAAGTCTATAATTATGACTGTGCTTTACCCAGTAATCTTAACTGCTCCTAAGAAGGAGCTAAAAACTGTGCAAGCAAGAATTTTTCAATTTGTGTATAATAAGGATTTGCTCAAGGTTAAAATTCAGAATGTACTTGTTCAGGAGTTATTTACTAAGGTGTTTGTTTTATAGTTAATAATCATAATAACCAAGGAAATATATCTACTGATGCCTCTATTTTATAATTAAAATTTTTTTATCTTTTAATTATTTTTTTTGCTTTTTTGATAAGTGCTAAATGAAATTATGATTGATAGTTAACTTTATATTTTTTTTATCTTAGTTTTTAATTTTTTGTTAATTTAATCAGCTATAATAAATATAATATATCTTTATTGAAATACTTATCCATCTTTTTTTGCTAATGAAAGTAAAATTAATTTTCATTCAAAAATTTGTAAATATTTAGAAAATTTTGAGGATTTGAATTTAAGAATAAATATTTTTTTCACAACTATACCCTCTTATTTTATATAAATACTAAAGCTCTAATAAAAAATGAAAAAAAATATTTGTAAAAAGTAAGCAAAAATGTTTAAATTTACTATAAATAATTATGCTTAAATATTATGTAATAATATTTATTGTTTCTCTGAAAATACTAAATTTATTTCAGTAAATTAAAATATTTTACAAATACTAATCTTATTATTTATTTTTAATACAGAATGTTATTTTTGTGAGAAAAATGTGTATTTTTAAAAAATAACCCAAACTTTCAATAAGATAGTTCTTCTGATTTCAAATTAAGTATGTCTTAAGTTAAATTTTGATCAAATCTTCTCTGAATCTCTTGTTAATTCTATCTAAATTTTATCTGAATTGGTGAAAAATTTGTTGCTTTAAAAATGAACTTTATTTGCTTTATTATTCTAAAAGGCTGATTTTTTATCTTACATTCTTAATAACAATAAATAATCTAATTTTCTCAAGTACTTACTTATTTTTTGATTAATATTATTTTGTCAAAGAAGATTAAAATATAAAATTTATTGAAAAACAAGTCAAAATTAAATGATATGAGTAGGACTACATAAGATTAGCAAACTATTAAATGTCCAAAATTTAAAATTACTTTTTCAATATGTCATGAATAAATTATAAATTATTTAGAATCAAATAATTAATCTTTTTAATGCTTTTTTAAAAAATTTCCAACTAAATTGGCAAAATAAAATTATAATTTTTATTACATTTTTTATTATTTAAAATTTATAAAATTTACAAATAAAATATTTTTATTTAAACTTTTTGAATTGATTTTGATATCATATTTAATAATAAAGGAGACAAATTCAAAAAATTTGAAGAAACTAATTTTAGTAAAGTTATCTTTAATAATTATATAATTAAGTATATTTTTAATTATATAATTATTATTCATAAAATAATATTCGTTGCTGTGTAAACTAATAATTTTAGTTGATTTGTATTGTTTTTTTTGTGAATATGATTTTAAAAATTAATTCAACTAACCAAGAAAAAGATATTTAGATATTAATCAATTAAAATCTAACCAAACAAAGATAATAAGAATGATATAATTGTGTATTGTTTTTTTACTTTTATTGATAGCTAACAAAAGTTTTTAACAGGGCTCTGATCAATATTCAAATCTGATCATTTAAAGGTCATAGTATTCTGATTATTGTTCATAGAACTATAGGTGTATGATGGGTTTCAACTCTTGCAGTTCTTATGGCTATGTTAGATCTAATACAAATGGATAATGCAATAAGCCTACTTACAAAACATGTCTAGATAATACATAATAGAATTGCTTTAAAGATAGCGTGTGTGTTAATGAAATGAAATTAACTAAGTAAAGCATTACTAACTTTGCTTGTAAAATACCAGATGACTTACCTGATACTTAATGTTCAAGTAACTGTGCAAATATACCTAGTTGCAATCTTTTAGGATATTATTAGAATGGAGGTAGCTGCCAAAAAGTAGTCGATAAAAAAAATGACTGCTTAAATAATCCTGTTTGTGGACCTTAATATATTGATTCCATATGTAGAAGTTCTGGGTATATAGGAGATGATAAAGGTGTTTGCATTGAGCTTTAAGCAAGTGATTGTTTAAATTTAATACCTCAAAATATAGCTACTTATTGCAATGGGTCTAGCAGTGCCTGCGCTTAAAAATATAAATTTATTTTAGATAGAAACTAACAGATCTGTACTTTTGATTGCCTTTAAGGTTTGAACTGCTTAGATGGTAGTTTTTGCTTAAAAATAAGCTCAACTGAATTAGGTGCTTTTGGATATTCTGCTTTCAATTCATAAGGCAAATGCTACATAGACTTGTCTTTAGATGATTGCGTTAAATATAAATCTAATAAATATATTTATTGTCCTCAAGCATGTGTTACTAAATATAACCTAATATAATCACCTAATGGGTGCTTATTACCTTCTCATTCAGACTGCGACAATGCTACTGAAAATTCTAAATATGGATGCAGCACAGATAAATACCTATGTAAATATTTAGGATGGACTTAAATTTTAAAGGGCTTAAATCAATGTCAAGATCCTACAAATATTTGTTTAAGTCAATATTAGTTATGCAATTAGAATGATAGCTAATAGTATACTAAAAAAGGTTAAAATACATCTTTAGGAAATTATCTAGGATTAATTTTTGATGTGGTAACAGGCTGGAAGGTTCCTAAAATAGAGTAATGCTATGATTAGAACCTTTGTTAAAGACCTCAAGGCTTTTGTAGAAAGTCTGGTTTTATTTTAAATCCTTAAACTAACAATTGTGGAATTCCAAATATGATAAAAGATTGCTTGGGACAAGATAAATGCTCAGATAAGTTAACAACAATATGTAAAGTATAATATGGGTTTACAAATATTTCTAATAACTAAAGATCTGCTTGCGCTATCCCTTAAAACTGTGGCTAATTAAAGAAAGACTTTGACAGTCATGCTTGTGAAATTGGTGGATTTGTCTCTTTAGATAAAGATATGTATTTTGTAGATTCAAAAGATATTTATAACAACTTAAATATTAACATTGATCTTAACTATAATATTACTTTAAGCTATTGCTTAACCTAAATATAAATGAAAAATACTATTTGCTCTTCAGGCACATCCGTATGCAATTTAATCGGTTTCTAAACTAACAAAGATGGAACCTGTTAATATCCATAAATAGACTCTTGTCTTGTACCTGGTACTGGTAAATGCAGCAAGAATAATATTTGCTTGAGATATTTTAAACTTGAAAAAAGTCAAACTAGTGATGATTGCGTAATCCCAAATAAAGGTGATTACACGAAATGCTAATACTAATTAGAGACACCTAGAGTTTTATTACACTATTGTTTCACATATTTTGGATTTAAATTTATTGCAGCAAGTAAATTGTGTGCTTCATAACCATCAAACTCTTTTTGCACATCAACATATAGTCAATTTTGCAACATTTTTAATACTTCTATTTCATGTACTTATACCACTTACACTTATGTTTAATATAACAATTACATATAATACGATGATATTGGACTAAATAACCCTCTAGATTATATATTTTCAAAATGTACTGTTGATTCATGTTCTGAGAAATGCACATTATTAGGATTTAATAATTGCAAAATTCCTTAAGCTTAGACCTGCAGTTTATATGATGGAAACAATTACAACCACGCTTGTCATATGATGAGAGCAATAAATGCTATTGATGTTTATAATTTATGTTTTAACTAACCTAACTGCTCAAAGGTTTGTTAGTTCTATGGTTTTATTTAAGGATAAGATAATAGTTGCTAAATTCCTGATTCAGCTACATGTTCAGTTATAGGAAAAACACTTGATGCATTTTATCATGCATGTGGATTTTAGAATTTTAAAAATCCTAATAAAATTTTTGTATCCTAATATTGTCTTCAAAGAGGTTTGAATATGTGCTCTAGTTAAGACTCGATATGTGTTAAATACTACAATTTCGCTAAATCCGCTGATGGAAGTGGTGATTGCCAGAATCCTAATGTCTTAAGTTGCCTGAAGCTTAATAAGTAAATAATTCCAATCAATTGTTAAGTTATGGTGGGATTTATACTCAAGCCCGTTAAGCAATTATTTATATATTTAACTTAAGATGATTATGTAAATTTAAATTAAGATTAACTTGGTTTAGCTTAAGAGTTAGGACTTTTATTAACTAGTGATAATAAGTCTAAAATTCCTGAGCCATTTGATTGCCTTAAAAACCCCATATGCGCTACTCCTAAAAGATTTGGTAACGCTTCTCCTGCTCCCTATAATACTTACTGTATAAACTAAGGATTCTCAGTAGCCCAAGATGGAAAAAGTTGCTTTGTTGATGTGAATACCTGCGTTAAGCCAGGCTAAGCTTGCAGTACAGCATGTTAATTCTCTGGATTTGCTAAAAATATCAATGATTAAACCTGTTTAATTATGGATATAGATTAATTTTATTGCGATCCAACATATAAAGTAAAATCAGATTATTGTGAATAGCTAGGATATAAATGGGTAAATGATCATTATGAATATCCTACTCATGCAGAATGTGAAGATAACACAAATGGGTATTGTGGCTAAGGTAAAATAACATGTACAGAAAGAGGGTGGACTGCCGTTAATGGTTAATGTTAGTATAAAATTAATTGTCTTGATATGATGAGTAATTACTGTCAAAATAGTATTTCAATTTGTTATTATCTTGGGTATACTCAGATTATAAATTAATAGGATAATGCTCTATATTATGATTGTGGGATTCCTGAAAATTTAAACTGTCTTGCATAAGGAAATAAAAATTGCGCGAGCAAAAAATATTCAATATGTACTTAATCAGGATTTGTTCAAGGTAATAATTCTGAATGTATCTGTTCAGGGCTTGTTTACTAAGGTGCTTGTTATATTGTAAATAATAATCAAAAAGGAAATACTAATACTTAAGCCTCACTATTAAGATAAACGATTATATATCTCTTTATTATTTTTTTGTTATTTAAGTGAGGCCTCCATATTTGTCTATTAAAATAGTTTGTATTAATTTTCTGAATTTTCATTTAAGTTATTTTAAATTAATAAATTTTAAAAATATTTTTAAAACTTAATTATTCTAATTTCGTTGGTCTTTAAATTTATTAACTACGATTTTTCAAATTTTAATTAAAGGATAGTCTCATTTTGTTTTATGATAAAAGGTATGAATAAAAAAGCATGAATGCATAATATATAATTTTTAAAGATGCTCCTTTTAATCTCCAATTATTATATATATATAAGAAAAATTAAAAAAATAATTAGTATAAGAAATAATTTCAAAATAAAATTATTTATTAGAATTGTTTATTTAAGCCTTATTTGACTTAAAAATATTAAAGTAATAATAGAATATTATGTGAAAAATAATTAAAAAATTAAAGTTATACGATAAAAATGTATTTATTGATTTAAATAATCACTTCATTAAATGGGATGTTTTTATGCTAAAAATATTTAATTGATTTTTTAAATATTTTTGAAAAATGTAAAAATGAATTTAAATGAATTAAAATTGTGTAATAAAAATTGTAATTTATTTCCATTTTTTTTATGTTAGATGTTTAAATTTGTTTCAATTTTTTAAAACGCACTTAAAAGCTTTCTGCTTAATTGTATATATAAAAAACTCATTAATAAAAACATCTATTTATTTGCAAGCAAGTATTGTTAGTTATTTGATTTGAGAAAAAAAATTAAAAAATAAAGGGATTAATTAATCTATCAAAATTCAATCAAATTAGAAGTAGAAATGAAATAATTGTGTATTATTTTTTTACTTTTAGTAATAACAAAAAAAAGTTTTTAAGATCAATATGACTCAATTATTGTATAGAGAACAGATTATTCTAATTATTGCACATAAGATTATAGATGCATGATGGGTTTCAATGCCTGCAGTTCTTATGGGTATGTTAGATCTAGTCCAACTGGAAATTGTGATTAGCCTACTTACTAAATGTGCTTAGATTAAACTATGTAAAATTGTTTTACAGATAGTGTGTGTGTAATTGAAATGAATTTGATTCCAAAAAGCTCAACTGATTTAACATGCCAAATACCTCCTGATGATTAAAGTAAATATAACTGTATAAGTACATGTAAAAGCAATCCTATTTGCAACGTTTTAGGTTATTATTACCAAAAAAATAAACCTAATTGTATTAGAGTATCTTCAAATCAAGCGACAAATTGCTAGAATGCAAAACTTTGTTCTGCCTTTTATATTGATTCTATTTGTAGAATTTATGGGTTTATAGATATTGGAAACGGCTATTGTAGAAAGCTCGAAGCAAGAGATTGTTTATTGCCTGGCAATTTTGATACTTATTGTAATGGGCCAAATAGTCTTTGTGTTCAAAATTTTAATTTCACTAGTGATACTAAATCAAAAATATGCAATTTCAATTGTCTTCAAAATTATAGCTGCTTACCAAATAGCTTTTGCTTATAGATAAGCCCAACAGAGTTAGGTGCTTTTGGATATTCTGCTTTGAATTCTTTAGGTTAGTGCTACGTTAACTTATCAATAAATGACTGTATTAGCTATAAATCTAATACTTACAATACATGCCCTCAAGCATGTATATCTAAGTATAACTTAATACAGTCAAAAGATGGATGCTTATTTCCTTCTCATTCAGATTGTGATAACGCAACAGAAAAATCTTAATATGGGTGCAGCTCAGATAAATAAATTTGTAAAGAATTAGGATGGTCTTAGGTTTAAAAAGGCTCTAATAAATGTCAAGATCCTACTAACATTTGTTTAAGTTAATCTTAATTATGTAATAAATAAGATTACTAAAAAGACTCTCAGTAAGGTGTTCATTAAACTGCTTTAGGAAGTTATTTAGGATTAGTTTTGAATAGTTCAATTGGTTGGACTACGCCTACTCTAGAGTAATGCGATGGCGAAAATCTCTGTTAAAGATCTCAAAGTTTTTGCAGAAAAGCAGGTTTCATTTTTGATCCCTCAAACTTTAATTGTAAAGTACCAAATATAATTCAAGATTGCTTGGGTTAAGAAAAATGCTCAGAGAAATTTCAAACTATCTGTAAAAAATAATATGGATTTTCGAATCCTTCTATTAATTAAAAATCTACTTGCACAATTCCATCAAACTGCAGTTAATTAAAAAAATAGAATATAGTTAACCACGCATGCGAAATAGGAGGATTTATTTCTTTAGATAACAATATGAATTTTATAAATTCATAAGATATTTATAATAACTTGGATTAAAGTATTGATTTAAATTATAATATTACTTTAAGCTATTGCATATCCCAAATAAACATAAATAATCCTATTTGTTCTTAAGGTTCCTCAGTATGCAATTTGATTGGATTCTCAACTAATACAGATGGAACTTGTAATTACCCCTAAATAGAAACATGTCTAGTTCCTGGCAGCGGTAAGTGTACCAGCAATAATATTTGCTTAAGATATTACAAACTTTAAAAAAGCTAAACAAGCAATGACTGCATAATTCCTAATGATGATTATACCAAATGTTAATACTTGTTAGAGACACCTAGTAATCAATTACATTATTGCTTTGCTTACTTTGGATTCAATTAAAATGTAATAAGTGATTACTGTTCTTCTTCACAGCCATAACCTTCTTTCTGTACATAAACATTCAATCAATTTTGCGACATATTTGACACTTCAGTTACATGTTCTTATACCAAATATATTGATTATAACAATTATATTCAATATAAAGACATAGGGTATGTTGGGCCTTTCGATTACATATTTTCAAAATGCACCTAAGATAATTGTCCTGAGTAATGTGCTCTTTTAGGATTCAATAGTTGTTAAAAACCTTAAGCCTAAAATTGTGTTATGTATGATGGCTAAAATTACAATCACGCTTGTCATATGATGAGAGCAATAAGACCTGCAGTTTATATGATGGAAACAATTACAACCACGCTTGTCATATGATGAGAGCAATAAATGCTATTGATGTTTATAATTTATGTTTTAACTAACCTAACTGCTCAAAGGTTTGTTAGTTCTATGGTTTTATTTTAGGTTAAGATAATAGTTGTTAAATTCCTGACTCAAGTACGTGCTCGACTCTAGGTAAAACACTTGATTCTTTTTACCATGCATGTGGATTTTCGAATTTTTAAAATCCTAATAAAATGTTTATATCTCAATACTGTTTGCAAAGAGGCTTAAAAATGTGCGCTAGTTAAGATTCAAAATGTGTCAAATATTACAATTTCGCTAGTTCCTCTGATGGTAGCGGCGATTGCTAGAATCCCAATGTCCTGATTTGTCTAGGACTTAACTAATAAATTATCCCAATCAATTGTTAAATCATGGTAGGATTTATACTAAAGCCAATTAAGCAATTGTTTACTTATTTAGATAAAAATGATTATGGATTATTGAAAATAAGTTAAACAGGACTAGCGCTATAGCTAGGATATATAATAGCAGCCAATGGACTTCCTCAAAAACCTCAGCCATTTGATTGCCTTAGAAATTCCATATGCGCTACACCTTCAAGATTTGGTAATGCCTCTCCTGTCCCTTATTAAGCTTACTGCATAAACTAAGGATTCTCAGTAGCTTAAGATGGAAAAAGTTGTTTTGTTGATGTTAATTCTTGCGTTTAACTTTAACCAGATTAAGTTTGTAGTTCAGCATGCTAATTCTCTGGATTCGCAAAAAGTGACAATGATGGAACTTGTTTAATTATGGATAAAGATTAATTTTATTGTGACCCAACTTTTAAAGTAAAATCTGATTATTGCGATTAGCTAGGTTATAAATGGGTAAATGACCATTACGAATATCCTACTCATGCAGAGTGCGAAGATAATACAAATGGATATTGTGCTTAAGGTAAAATTACATGTACAGAAAGAGGATGGACTGCAGTTAATGGTTAATGTTAGCATAAAATTAATTGTCTTGATAAGGGCAATAATTATTGTTAAAATGGTATTTCGATTTGTTTCTATCTAGGATATATTTAGGATATTAGTTATGATTCAAACTAAGATTAAATATATGACTGTATGATACCTACCAATCTAAACTGTATTGCATAAGGGGCTAAAAATTGTGCAAGTAAAAATTATTCCATTTGTGTTTAGTAAGGCTTTGTTCAAGGTAATAATTCTGAATGTACATGCTAAGGCACAGTATACTAAGGTGTTTGCTTTATAGTCAATAATAATAATAATAATAACCAAGGAAATACATCTACTACTCTAGCCCCTAGGTTAAAGATAAATATAATTTATCTTTTTATTATATTTTTAATTTTCAATTGAATACAGAGTAATTATGGATGGATCGGTCAATGTATTTATTTATTTATGGATGAATATATTGTGATGTATTAAATTTTTTAAATTCCTTTTTTGTTATAGTTTATATTAACATTTATTTATTTATTCATTTTATTTTTATCAGATAATAATACTAAAAATTAATAATGTTTAATTCATTTTTAAGTTTTCGTATTTTCTTCTCTTCTTTTAATAAATTTTTTAATTGCCCCATATTAATTCAATAGGAGGGGCAATTCAAAAGATTTCATTTCTTTCTACCTTAAAAAATCTTCAATTATTGTAAAATATTTTGCAAAAAAGTAAATTAAGTAGAATTTTGTATAATACCAACTATTTAATTAACATAAATTAATTTATAAATAGGAACAAGAAATGTAAAATAGAATGCAGTTGGTTGGATTGAAATAAAAATGAATAAAAGTAAAGAATTTTTATAAAGATACTTAAAAATATAGATGAAAAATGAGTTATGTGTTGAAAAAATATTAATTTTTTTGTTGCAAGCAAAATAATAAATTGAATGAATGAATGCTTGAAAATGTTAGTTGATAAGTGGATTTTTAAAAGCTATAAAATCTAATCAAATTAAATGAAATTTAGTTTTTAACAAAGTTTCTTTTAATAATGAATGCAACTAAATAATTAAATTGAATAATTTGTAATATCAATCAAATTAAATTACCAACCAAAAAGACATACACAGATATATACATACATAAAGACAGAAAGAAAGAATCAGATAAAATTTCTTATTTAATTCATTCATATTGAAATCAGTTTATATCTATTTAATAAAGTTTAATTCAAGATAGAATATTTTTCAAAGAAATGCTGTAGAAATAGGTTTCTACAAATTATGTCTGCTATTCTCCTTCATAAAAGTAGCGACAAAACGGTAATTCTTTTTCTCCATCTCCTCGAGATACCAGATAAATATCTCCCTCGATCAATTCTTCAATATTAAACTACACAGCTTCCGAACCAAATTCTGCTAGAAGCGTTTAGATTTCAGGAGTATCTTTGATATCAAACGGAAATGCAAACATAAAATAAAGCTCACCTATAAGGTAGATGTCACCATAAGTAAATAAAGCTAGTACTTTAAAGCAAGCAAGTGAAGGAATTTACTAGTTAAGTCCATAGGCTTAAAATGGTGGCAGAAATTAGATAAGAATTCTTGGCAACGAAAGTCCTTCTCTACCTATCTCATAGAATAATACATAGTTTTTAAAGCCAGCACCTGTGCTTGCTCTATCGAACGGAAAGTAGCATATTTAAATACCGCAAGGGAAAAATTAATCTAATTTTGTAAATAGTAACAACGTGACCTATCAAATGGTAACGCAGCCTCACATTTAATAAAATTAATTAAATCACTAAGCTCAGAATATTTAATCCATTTAAAACATACAAAACAATCCCTAAGTGGTAAATAATGGGACTAACAACATAGTTTATATTAATTAAGAGACTTAAAAAAGAATAGAGGAACAAAACAAAAAATTTAATAAGCTGTTCTCAAAAGATAAAGGACAGCATAGCCCAAATAATTTTTCGTTCAGCTAAAAGAATCAGCAGAGTATTCAAAATTCTTAAATGCAATAGTAGAATTAGTTTTAATAATCAAATTAGCAGCACTTAACATAGATTGATTAGTCAAGGACGTTGAGAAGTGCCTCTTCAAATCTTAACTTAGTAAATACTTAGCCAATATAACTTTAATATGCAATTACTAGAAGCTAAATTAATTAACAGTAGTAATAACAGCAATAATAATTAGCTAATAACCTTCCTGACAACAATAAACAGATAAATTCATAGGTTAATAAAAATTCAATTTTGAGAAACAGTATCAGCTAACTTAAAAATATAGATGAAAATATTTAAAAATAAATTAAATCAAATTTTGAAGATAAAATGTAATAAGATTAAAACAGCTCTTTGCACTCAGATACCTTTAGCTTAAATGGAACATTTGACTAAACAAGAGAAATCTTAAAAGAGAGGAATATACAAAATATGATTAACACAGCATCTAAAACTGTGAGTAAAGCATAATCTCATGAACAAAAAATAATAGAATTATAAACAGACAGATCTTAGCTCTTAAAAATGATAGCCACTAAACAGCTTGAAATAGATGATCTTAAGTAGAAAAATAACTAAGAAGCCATACTAATATAAAGGATAGATAAATTAGTTGAAGAAAACGAGTAGCTAAATTTCTAAAATCAAAAGCTAGCTTAAGATTATCAATAGCTTAATGAAAGAGTAAATTTAAATTTAAAGTAGATGAAAGAATACACTTTACTAAACGAAGAGAATTAAAGTCTTTGTGAAAAAACTGAAGAATATTAAGAACTTCTTGATAAACTAGAAATAAAGATTACAATACTTTCTAATGAAAATGCTACATTGCTAAAAATGATTGAAGAAAAGTAAGAGCAAATAGAGCTGTTAAAACAAAGGTAAAGACAGACTTGTTTGTATTATTTTTAATTATATTTAACAAATTCCATTATTATTTACTTACTTACAAATTATTCTCCGTTTATATTTCAAATAGAGAAGAAGAACACAATTAAAGTTAGAATTCTATGGTTAAATTCCAAGATTTGTTGGAAAAGAAGAATCAATTAATCAAGTAACTAGAAAAATAGTTGAGAGAAGCTTAGGAATAAAATAAAGTGTTGAACAATGAAATTATATTCTAGCAAGAATAGTTCACTGAGGATAAGCTCAACGAGGCTGTTTCGAATATTGTTAGTGAGAAAAATACTCTTATTGAATAAATTTCTGCTGAAAATAGTAATTTTAAGATAAAAATCAAATCTTTATTAGAAGAAAACAAAGCTCTTCAAGAAAAAGTAGCAAAATAGAACGCTATTGAGTGGTATGCAGATTAGCTGAAAACAACAAAAGAAGTAAAAGTTATTTGAAAAAAATTAAAAAAAAAAAACATTAAATTTATGTAAGACAATAGAGGAAAATCAAATGATCAAAGATAGATAATTAATTGAAAACAAAGAAATAATTTAAGAAATGAAAAAAATAATTGATTTAAATAAAGAGCAACTTGAGTTAAAAGAAAACAAAATAATTTAGCTTAAATAAACATATGACAAGGAAAAGGAAGCTATTATGAGAGAAACAGAGGATTAAATTAATGAAAAACTAGAAGAAATCAAAGAATACAGTCTAGAAATTGAAAAATTAAGAGATGAGTTAGTTTTGACCAAAAAGCAAGTAAATAAATAAATAAATCTCTATATAATTTATTCATAAAATAATTAACCAATTTAAAATTATTAAAAATTTAATGAGAATTTATTTTTAAACTCAATAAATACTAAAATTAAAAAAAAAATTATACAAATTATATTTTCAACTTTTTATTTTTAATAAATAAACATTCATCATTTTTTAATTGTTAAAAAAATTCCAATTTAAATTTTTTTATTTTGAAAATCAGTGATAAATTAATTAAATTACTTTATCAAAAATAATTATAATTATCTTAATTAAATTAAGCTAATGGAGGAGAAAAATAGGGCTGATTACTTCTAGGATTAGTTTAAAATTTAGCTGGATAGTTAAGAACATTAAAAGTTTTAGTAAGAATAAATTATAATGAATACATGCTTGGAAAATCAAAGATCGTAGTAAGATAAAATGCAGTTCTTGAATGAAATAGAGGATTTGAAAAGCAAAAATATAGCTGTTACAGATAAATTAGATTAGATGATTGCTGTCAACGATAACTTAACTGAAGTGCTTAAGGAAAAAACACAAGAAATTTAAGAGCTATTAATAGAAAAAGATAAGCTTTTATATGAAAGAGAGTAAGAATAAGTTTAATTAGAGCGAATTTAAAATAATCTTCATCAGTTAGAAGAAGAGAGAGAGAACTTTTTAAAGGAAACTCAAGATGTATATGAACTAAAAGAAAAAGTAAGTCATCAAGAAACTAATAGATATAAACAGCAAATTGAAGATTTAAAAATATAAATTTAGCAAAAAGAAATAGAAACAAATGAGCAATTTTAGAAAAATATAAATTAACTCGAGTAATCTCAACAAGAAATCATCTCTCTAAAAGACTAAATCAACAAACTAAATTATTAGATAAGCCACATTTAGTCAGAAGACAGGCTTAAAATACAAGAAAGAGTTCATTTTGACTCTACTCTGCTAGAATTGCAAAAAATTAATGAAGATAATCAGATAGAAATATCAAAATTAAAAGAAAGAATATTAAAAGTAAAATTTTTAACTATTAATTTAAACGCATTATTTTGATTACATTTTAACTAATTTAGATTTTTTAATTTTTATTTTTTATTCATTTGTGATAAATTGATTGATAATTATTTTCTATAAATAAAATATCCTTAGCTCTCTTTTTAAAAAAGTATTTATTTTTACTTTATTCATGTAAAAATAATTTATAATTTATTAATTTTAAGGATTTATTTTTTTAATTGTATTTTGGATGACTTCAAAATTAATTAGTGCTTGTTTTAATATACTATTTTTAAATTAAAAGATGGAAAGTCAGAGAGATAAATTACAAAGATAGCTTAATGAAGAAAAAGAAGAAAATGATTTAAAATTCAGAAAGAGTGAGTAAAATTATGAAAATTAAATTGCATCTTTAGATACAAAATATAAGCGATTATTAGATGAATTTAAGTATTTAAGTGATAGCTACGAGTAGAAGAAATAAGAGTTGAATTAATTCAAGGAAGAGTTACCTTAAATTGCAAATAAAATTAAAAACGAAAAGATAGAACTTACTAAATCAATCGAAGAAAAAGAAAAATAACTAGATATTCTTTAAATATAAAATAAAGTTTCTAATGAGAAGATTTTAGATCTTGAAAGCTAGGTTAGTATAATGATAAATAAAAACGAATAAATACAAAATACATTTTTAGCCCTTCAAACTTAATATTAAATTCTAGAAAATAAATACACATAGCAGCATAAAAAGATATAACAATTAGAGAAATAAAATGATAACACAAAATCACATTTAACAATATCTTTACAGTAAACAGAGACTTAGCTGAGTCAAACAAAAATGCAGTTGATTGAATTGGAGACAAAAAATAAAAGGCTTATTGATGATATTTCAAGAGCCAATCACCTAAAACAGTAAAATATTATTTATTTTTAAATTGCTGAAAAATTTATTATTTTTTTTAGATTGATGAAAGACCAAATGGAGGACTTAGAAATAAATTTTAAAAAAGAAATGGATGAAGTGCGAGAAGAAAGCATAAAAGATTTGAATAACAAGTTTGAGAGAGAGAAAAGAGAGTTGAATTTCAAAATATAAAAACTAGGTAATTAAGTTAGATAGCTAGAAAGCGATAAAGAAATAATGAAATAAGATTTAGATGCTAAGTAAAGAGAAGTTGAATCAATTACTTTGTAGCTCTAACGAGTGGCTGAAAGAGAAAAAAACCTTTACCAAAAACAGAGGCTTTCTTAATATTGAAAACTATTGCATTAACTAACTAACTAACTAACTAACTAACTAACTAACTAATTAATTAATAAAAAATAAAATTAAAGTATCTTCTTAAATAATTTTGAATATAAATTATTCATTCTATTTTATTAAAAACAAAAGAAAATAAATGTAATTGAAGCGAAAAAAATAATATCTTAAATTAAATAAATCCTTAAACTCCATAAATTGATTCCAGCTCAATAAAAATATATCTTCTAATAAAATTGAATTTATCTTTATTTTAGCATTATTGTTTGTATATAAATTATTTCTATCACTCAACTCATATGTATTGAATCATTTCCTTATATAATGTTAATATATTAACTATTGAACTTAAAAATCAACTTCTCTAAAACTTTCAAATTTTTTTTATGTTTTACCTTCTTTAAAATTCAAATGAACAACAACAAATGTTTGTTTCAACTTAATTATCAATTTATCTAAATAAAAACTTGAAAAAAGTATATTTATTTTTTTTGTAAAATTTAACAAAAAATTAGAATATTAATTAGTAGAAGTTTGAAAGTCCTAACTAACTTATTATTTTATAACAGGAAGATTTAAAATGAAAGTTACTTAAAAGCCAAAAAATAGTTTAATACTGTTTGCAGTTTTTTTATAGTTTGTTTATTGCTAGGATTGTTCCTTAGCATATATGGGCAAGTGCTAAAACTCTTCAAATCCTGCTTGCGTAAATTTCGTATTTGACTAACTCTAAAATAAATGTGTAGATTGTAGTATAGGAAACAGTTTTAAATGCTAAAATAGATATGTTTCTGGATGTGAAAATTATGTTTTCGATGATCTCACTCAAGTTTGTTACGATTGCACTTTGAGTGTAAATTAGCAATGCGTAAATATAATGTATGGTGCTTGCTCTTACTTTGTTTATGATCAGAGACAAGACTAATGTATTGATTGTTCATTGGCGGTTAACTATTTATGTGTAAATCAAAGTGTTCCTGGTTGTTAAAACTACTCTTATTCTAACAATGATATAAAATGCTTTGATTGCACCATTCCAACCAGTAATGGACAATGCTTAAATAATAATATAGGCTATTGCTCAAATTTTAATTATAGCCCTCAGCTCGGATTTTGTGTAGATTGTTCTCTTTCTTAAAACAAAACTTGTGTCTTTGCTAATGTTCCAGGTTGCAGTTTATTTAGATATTATGCTGATTAAGGATAATGTGTAGACTGTACCCTAGAAGTTCCTGAGAGGTCTAAATGCATTTATAATCATGTACCAGGTTGTCCTCATCATGTTTTCGATTAAGGTTCATACACATGCATTACTTGTGACTAATAACCTTTCTGGACAGATACAATGTGCTATGCATGTTTTGAATAGAGTGGTAGAATTTAAGCTACAGATGATTCAAGGGATTGCTAACTACCAAATAGTTTATATTTTTCTATTTTCAATTAGAAGAATTACTATACAAATTATTTATTAAATTAATTTGATTTTCTCTTCATCTTAATCTATTTTTTTTGAATATGCTTTTGTATTAATTTTCTTTAGATTTTGAGTGTTATAAAAAATTTTAATAACTAAAATATTTAAAAAAACTTCACTACATTTAAAAAGTGATTGTTCAAAATATTTTAAATTAAAGAATTATGGTACTTGAAAAATAATTACTTTTTATTTATCAATCACTTTACTTAATTCTCAAGTTAATAATTTAATTCATTTTGAGACTTACTATTATTACTCTTAATTTTAAATTATTTTTTAAATGAAAGCAAATTCATACAAAGCAAATGTTTTTGGTAAGACTTACTTTAAATAAAAAATTTTTAAAATTTTATTTGTATTTTAAGATAACAAAAATGCATATTTATTTATATTCCACACCAATCATTCATTGCTTTTCTAAAAAACTAAATTTTAATCAAATCATTGGATTTTTGTTTTCTTCTTTACTTTTACAATAAAAATTTTACAAAAAAACCAAAGTATAAATGCTAAAATTTAGGAAGAAATCTTAACTAACTAAAATTAATTTTCATTAATAAATTTATGAAAATAACCACAATTCAACTCATTCAATTAATAATTTAAAATAAAACCATAAATTTATTTTATTATTTCTAATTTTTTAATAATAAAAACAAATTTTACTATTGAATTGATTTTATAGGCAAATAAAGCGATATATCTGCTAAAGTCTTTTTCGTATTTCAAAAATATTGTATATTTATTTGCATATTCTCTCTCTAAATAATCATAATTCTAAAAGGAATATTCCATCTAATCTATTTAAAAAAATTAGACTTATAATTTATTTTTCTTTACAAAGTAATTTCATTTAAATGCTTTTTTTGAAGACTTGAAAGAAATAAATATTGCATATTTTTTTTGAAAAGCTATTTTTTCATTATGACAATTAAATAAGCTTGATTATTTTTACTTATTAATTAGTTAAAAACTCTTGATATTTCATTAGAAATAAAATAATAATCAAAAAAAAAAAGATAAAGGTAATCTTAAAAGAAACTTATCAATTACAAAGTAGAACTTTTAATAACAAATTACAATGATGAAATAAAAAATCACTTTAACACTATTTTTGCTATTCCATATAGCAAATTGCTAAGATTGCTCATTAGCTAAAAATAAATAATGTGTCAATGCTTCAAGCCCTAATTGTAAAACATTTGTTTATAGTGAAGGACAAGATTTATGTGTAGATTGCAGCATCGGATAGAGTTTAAAATGCTTAAATAGATATATCAATGGGTGCGAAAATTATATTTTTGATGATCTTACCTAAGTATGCTATGACTGCACCTAAGCACTTAACTAGCAATGTATTTATTAGAGTTATGGAGCTTGTTCTTACTTTGCATATGACCAAAGATAGGATAAATGTGTTGATTGTTCTTAAGCAGTCAACTATAAATGTGTCAATTTAGATGTACCAGGCTGTTAAAATTATTCATACTCTCCTAGTGATATAAAATGCTTTGATTGCACTATTCCTACAAGCAATTAATAATGCTTGAATTAAAATGTAGGCTTCTGTGGATCTTTTAATTACAGCCCTAACCTAGGCTTTTGTATTGATTGTTCTTTAGCTATCAATCAAAGTTGTGTTTATGAAAATGTATCTAACTGCTCATCATTTAAATATTATGCACCTTAATAACAATGCGTAGATTGCACTCTAGTAGTGCCTGAAAGGTCTAAGTGTATATATAATAATGTTCCAGGTTGTCCTAAGCACTACTTTGATATAGGTTCCTTCACATGCATTACCTGTGATCATTAGGATTTCTGGACGGATTCGAAATGCAATGCTTGCTTCAGTAATACTGGAAAAATACAAGCTACAGTTGACTAAAAAACATGTTAAATTCCTGATGAAACTTATTACTCTGTATTTAATGAGAAAAACCTCTATACTTTTAAGAAAAATATTTAATTAAATCATTTACTATTAGCTTTATTAGTTTTAATTAATATACTTTTTTGATTGATTATAAATGTTTTTTTATCTGCTTTTCTCCTAATTAATTACAATCAAATAAAAAAAATTTAATCGACACTAAAAATCAGATTATTTGACTTTAATAATTGAATGATCAAATAAAAAAATATCAACAACTTGAAGAGATTTCAATTTATTTTTGTTTATTTTTAATTATGAAGTTGTTAGAAGTTGATTAACAAACTCATTCAAATTTACTTAAAAAAAAACTATTATTTTAATATGATAAACTAATTAGTAATTTATTTTTATTTGTAAAAATAGCGCTAAAAATAAAAATACAGCAAATATTTTGCTTTTGTTTTTAGACATTTTCCAAAATAGTTAGTTGATAGAAGTATTAATGGGTAGCTAGCTAGTTAGCTAGCACTTTATCAGAAATAATGAACAATAATATTAAATATCCTTCCTTATAATTAGAATTCTTTTCTAACTAATCTTGTTTTTTTTTGACATAGAAGGTAATTAAAAAATAGATTGACAATAGACAAATCCATCTGATATTATTTTGTAGAAAGCCAATAATTTTGATACACATACTACATTAATAAATAACAAATTTTTTAATCTAAAATTTGAATAAAATATGTCTGAAAATTATTTAAATTCATTTTAAAATTAGATCTTTGATGATAAATAAATATACTTTCTTCTTTCTTCATTATGCTTATAATATTTTTAGCTTATTAAAATAAAAAATTTCATTTTTTTTCTTTTTTTGACTTTAATATTTGCTTCATGGTTCCTTATGATCTTAGAATTCTATTTTATTAAATTCTTATTCATCTTCTTCTATTTATCTGTTTCTGTGGCATCTCCAAGTGTTATATAAAAAGAATAGGAATCCTCCTCCTAATATGGCTAATAGAATATAAACTACAGTGCTATTTCCATCATCATCATCATCTCCTTCTTCTTTTTATTATTTAGGTTTGCTTGACTTATCTTTATCTGTCTCTTCTATTTAAAAATTATTTGTTTTCATTCATTTATCAAATTAATGTATAATATGAAGTAAAACGATACATGCTAAACTTATCTATACCAAAATCAGCATCGCTAACAATAATTTTATAAGAAATCCCTACTTGCCCATGAAATACTACTAACTTTTGCTTGCTATTTCTAATCTTTTTGAAATTTTATTTATTATTTATTTATGTTTTAAGAGTTGAAATTCTATGAATAGAAAAATCAAATTAATTAAATTTTAATAATATCTAAATGAATTATATAAAAAAATTTGAATACTTTTATGTAAATTCTCATGCATTCATAAAATATGTTCTATCTATCATTTCTTTATTTCACAATAGATTTATGAATTTATAATTTAAATAATTTCAATTGTGTATATATTTTTTGTAATTAATTTTATGAATAATAAATAAATAAAGGATTAACAACTCTCTTGAATAATGTTTAATTTATTACCATTTTCTAATAATTAAAACGATAGTTAATTCTTTCAAACCAAATTAATTCAATTTCATTCAAAAATAAGTAAACCTTTTTTTATTAAGTATAAATAAATTAATTATTCATTCTTTGTTCAAATTTAGAAATATTTTTATTAAAAAAATATTTATTTTTCTGCTATTCAAATATATATATATATATTTATGTATAAATTATTAATTAATTAAAAAATTATTTATTTTTCTTGATATTCATGAATATTTTAACAATATTTTGTAAACTATTTTTTAGAAATTTTAAAAATCAAAATGCAACAAATAAGGTTTATTGCATTTACTTTCATATTATATTTAAAAATATAAATCTTAAAATACTTTTTATTGAAAAATCAGCTTTAATAATGTTACTTCTAGTACAAGTTCAATCTTAAAATGAAACAAAATTTTTTAATTCAAAATGTAGTAATCAATTTAAATTTTTATCAACGACAGACACAAATATTACAAGTATTTTCTTTAAGTTCAAATTAGTTTAAAATTATTTATTTTTAGTAGTGTTTTAAAAGTATTTAACAATTATTTATTATTTAAAATTATTTATTTTATATCATTTATTCATTCATACTTTACTTTATTTAGTAAGTTAACATTTTAAGCATTCATTCACTTATTTTAAATTTTTTTGAAAATCTATTTTTTTCACTAATTTATTTATTTATTTATATATTCATTTGGTTATTATTTATTCAAAAACAATGAGTTGCTAAAATTTCTTATTAATTTAATCCTATCTTAATAACATTAACTACTCCTTGTAATTATTTTAGAGATGGGAAGTATTAGCTTATTTGAGTGTTAAGAAGGAATATCGAGTTATCGTAAACAACTGGCATGCCACCAAAAGAGTCTTTAATTATTCCTGTTGGCAAAGAGTCTAAACTGATATTACAAATAGAATTCTTAGAAACATTGTACACGTAAATTTATGATGTAGGCTTTTACTTTCTACCTGATAAACCTAATTTATTTATTTATTTAGTTAGTTAGTTAAATAAATATTTATAGTTCAATATTTTTAGTTATTTGAAATGAATGTAAATAAATTACCTCCGATTATTAAGATTTATTCTTAATTAATTTAAACACCATAGCCAAGTTGTTTTGGGATGTAGCATCTGCTATTTGCTGGTTTTTGTATCAAGTCAATCCAAATATCTAATTTTTAATCAAATACTTCAATAGATTGATTAATGTTGTTTTTGTCCTCCATGCCACCAAATAAGTAAATTAGTTGCTTTTAGTTAAAGCTGCTACCTACAGTAGTGAAAGATGAAACAACTGGGCAGACTCTGTTTTTTTGCATTGTAGGTAGTATTTTCCATGTGTTAGTATTTATGTCATACTTTTCACAGGTGTTTGTACGGTGCTTTTCTTGAGTTTATAAACCTCCAAAAACATAGATAAAATTGCCAATCATTATGATTCCAAATTTCATTTTAGGATATGGCATTTCTTTTAATGCTATAATATCTCCTGAATGTCTACTCATTTTAAAACACTTCTAGCTAGGATTAAAGGTGTTCTTCTCTTTATTAAATATTACCCCTCCAATAAAGTAAATAAAGTCACCATCATTAACTATTTAAAAGTTGCTGTATTTCTAAAAATCTAGTGTCTAAGAGCAATCATAATCAATTTATTCTAGTTCGTTGCTTCTGCAGTTAAATATTCCTACTACTTTTTTCTAATTATTAAAAATAAAGTAAAGTTTAATTCTTTTTATGGCAAAAAACAAACTTTCATTAAATAAAATAATTTCCTTCTAATTAAAAGGAGGATATTTTAAATGATATTATTATTTACATTAGGGTAGTGGATAGGGATGACCAAGTGTTTCGAGTTTTGAATTTTTAAAATAGGTTAACTGAATTAACTGTAACCCTTTTAGTTTGGCAAGTTCAATGAGATGTAACTAATAAGAGAAAAAAATATGTCATAGAGATTTTCATAGACAATTTTATACTGAGGAGGGAAATCATTACCCTCTTTTTAAATTTCATGTAAGAGTATTTCGATATTGTTCAAATAATAATCATAATTTTTATTCATAAATTCAAGATAGTCTTTCTAGTCCTAGTAGTATTGATATTTTTCCATGCAGTCAACGACTTTATTCATCATTTTACTGAGTTATTCTCTCTTTTTGCATCTTTTTAATTTCGAATACTCAATTTTAAATTAGTCTTTTAGATAGAGGAAATAGCTTTCAATACCTTCAAGAGCGTATTTTTTATATTTATTAATTCTGTCTGTTTCATCTCTTTCGTATTGAACTCCATGTATTTGGTGCTTTATTTCCTTAAAGATCATATCAGATTTAGTTTTTAATTCTTCAAAGAGCTACTTAGAACGATTTTTTAACTCCTGCAGTCCTAGCTTTTTATTAGATTCTTTTATATGATCTTAAACTTAAGGAATAGGTATGTCTTCTAAATCTTAATTTGTGCTTTCGTCATTTTCATTATCTCCAACCAACTCATCTTTAGCTTTTCTTTTTTTCTTATTTTATTGAGCTGCTATTTTTCTGGTAACTTTGTTCTTATTTGGTTTATTTTGTTTGTAAAACTAGCTCACCAAATTGTAATATTATTCTTTTTATAAAAAGACTTTCTGTAACTCTGTTAGAGCGTACTGATTTTAATATAAATTGCTTGAATTAAATTCTTAGTTTTGATACCCGTTTGTTCCATTTATACTAACTGAGTAACCATTATTTTAATAAGGGTTTTAGTTAATTATACGTTTTACATTGTTAAAATCTTATGGGACTTAAAGAAAATTATTATTACTGTTCATCATAGAGGGCTATTTTTAGCTCACATTATATTGTTATTAATTTAAATTAAATTGATTTTCATCTTATGGTTTTGAGTTATATTCTACAAATATTGTATTTGTTGGTGAGTTAGACATTTTTCCTATAGTAGTTAATTTACTTGCAGCTTAACTTATAAAGTCCCTTTCATCTTCGTCATCATCGTCTTCATCTTCATCGCTGTCATTTTTAATATTTTTAAGTTAAGCAGCAATGTTGCTGAAGTTTTTCATTTTCATTTGCATAGTCATAAGGTCATCATCATCACTATCACTATCACTTTCACTATTGTCTTCATCCTCATCATCATTAATTTTTTATAAAAACTGAGGTTATTTGATATGAAAATTCTCTCTATCTTAGACTTTCTTTTCTTCAGTATCTGGAAGAGTATCTTCACTAATCATCTTTGAATCACTACTTCCATTGAAGTTATTATTTTGCAATATTGGACTTAGATTCCCTAAATTAGGAAGGACTGTGGGCATATTCTCTTGGATGGAAACGAAATCAGCACCTTCAATGATAGTGTGATTTTCGTCGTGATTGGTGATGCAAGTACTGCAAATTAACTTATTGCAGTCAGCACAGAATTTAATATCGCCTTCATTAAAGTTTTTATTTTTACTAACTGGGCAATTGCTAATTTAGCAAGAACAAGAATTGTTCTACCCTTCCTATTAAGCGCTACTGTTATCTATCATGAATTTTTAACAAAGTAAGAACTAGGTCTTTTTCAAATTGAAGTATTTGTGTTAGTTTAATTTATTTATTTATTAATGATTTTCTCTATTGAAGGTTCCAAGCCTATTCAATATTATTTAAACTAAATATCTTTACAGACCAACCAATAGCTATTAATTAATTTTGTTAATCAACCTCTTTTTTTTAATTTGAATAATAAATGTTAAGATTCTTACTGAAACAAGCTAGTAGACCAAATTGAATTTTACAAGGAAAATGCGCGAAACAATCAAATTAATGTTTCCGATCAAACCCATCAAATTTTACCTCCTTTTTTAGTTTTTCAATAATTTTAATTAATAATTTGCTTACTTGATCATTTCATCAGAAAGCATCTAAATAAATTAAAATTTAAAAAAAGCAACTTAATTTTTAAAAAATGTTTTATTTTAAATTTAATAAAATCTAAATTTAATTAATTACTTTTTTTTATAATTTTACATCAAGAAATTAATTTCTTAAATTTAAACTATGAAAATTGAAAAATTTATTTTATTTTTGTGAAATTTTCTAATTTTTAAAATGAATATTTTAACAATTCTCAATGAAATAATAATTCTAATCAAGACAATTAACAAATAAATAAATAAACAGTTAAAAAAAATGGTTTTCTCTTTAATTTTTAATAACTCTCTCTCAAAAATTTAAATCCTCAAACTTTTATTCTATATTTTTTAACTCTTCTTGATTTTCATAGATTTTTTCTTTATCTTATTTTTCTTCTTCTTCATCACCTTTTTTTGATAATATTTTTAATAAATATTATTTTTAAATTGTTAATCTTTACTTTCTTCATTTTTTTCTGAAGTTGATGATCCACTAAACCATTTAGGAGGATAATTTCTTTCTATCTTTGGGAAATCCCAACCCAAATCTGTCATAAGCTTTTCTATATTATCATCAATGTCATTTTTTAAGTGGATATACTTATTTTCAGGTAAGTAAACCATATCTCTGTTTACCACAATTACTGGAACATTTTTAGAGATTTTATCTACAGTTAAATTAAAAGGAGCAACTTGCATTGAGGTACCCATTATGAATACACAGTCAGCAGCAGCTATCTTATAAGTATTTTTCGCAAACTCCTTATCAAGCCTTTCTCCAAAAAATACTACATTAGGCCTGACAGCACCTCTTTTACAACTCTCGCATTTGTAAATAACCTATTATTAAACAAATTCCTTATATTTAATAATGTCATGTTTAAACCCGCATTTTGAACATTTAGCTCCCCTGTAATTACCATGAACCTAACAGAGTTTTTATAGGGGTAAACCAGCTTCAAGCTCCAATCCATCTACATTCTAAGAAAAAACATAGAGCAATTGCTCTCTCCTATAAACTTCTGCCATAAAGTAGTGAGCAGATGTAAAGTGTGGTTTATTTGAGAAGAACTCTTTATCCATCTCATAAAATGGCATCTGATTTTTTTTAAAATAATTTATCTCAAATATTTGTTCAGGGTATTCAAGATTATATTTTTATAGCCTTGAATAAAGTCCATTCGGAGACCTAAAATCTGGAATTCCTGATGATGTACTTATTCCAGCTCCAGTTAAAAATAGGATATTATTAATTTTTTTGCTTTTAATCTTTTCTACCACTTCTTTATAACTTAAATTAACCTCTTCCATCCTTAAAAATAAAGTTTGTTTTTACCTTTTATTCTAATATTATTGATTATAAATAAATCTTTTCAAACACAAATTAATTAATAAATGAATGAATGTAACATTAACTGATATTAAGTATATTTAAATATAGATTAATTAATATAATTTCTGAAAGACACACAAACAAACAGATTAATTGAGATAAATTAAAGCTTCTACTTATACATATTGCGGTAGACAAATAGTTCCAAATATAATAAATTCTAATTCAAATATAAATATATAATTCAAAATAGTAAGTTTAGGTGTTAATTTTGAAAAATAATTGCAAATTATTAGCAACAATAGATTTTAGGCAAACTTTAATCTAAATATTTCTATTGTTATTTTAGATGCTAAATACTTTTTAAAGGCACTTTGTAACAAAATGTTTATTCTTTTTCCAATAAAGTCAAAAGTAATTTAAGAAATAATTATTTTCTTAAGAAATTAATAATTCTATTTTAAATCTATGTCTATGAAATTAACTTAAAAATTACACCTTTAAATTCTTTTTTATTTTTTAAAAAAATAAAATTAATTTTATCTTTTGTTAAATAAAAATAGAAATATTGTTATTACTTTATAATATCTACATAATAATCAATTAATTTATTCATTTTTAAAAACGAAAAAATTTATTTGTTGAAAGCCCTTTTATTTTTTAATAAATAAATTGAAGGTTGTCTTATGCAATTTTATATTTTGTTGCAAATTATATTTATCATAAATAAATATATTGAATGATAAAAGATTTAAATGTTAATTTCTTATCTGATATCATTTAAAATATTGCAAGAATAAATAAATCAATGAATAGGTTTCTTCTACTTATTCTTTAGCAGAAATTTTTAAATCTATGAAATATCAATTATCAAAATTAAATTGCAAACTGATAGTAAAAAAATACATTAAAATACCTCAAAAAATGAGATTTTTTTTAAGCTTAAAGCAAATTATCTTCAAGCAATTGCTATGGCTGTATTACGCGGCTACTAAGGTTTCTTTGGTGACTTAAATTCTTATTCTATATTTCTAAATTAAGGTAGTAATTTGATTTATTTTCCATTTTTTGAATAACCTTTTACTTTAATTATAAAATAGAATGGCTACTTTTTATGGACTATTTTTGCTCTACCTATTATACTATGGGAAAAAATAGTATCTGCAAAATATTTACTTCATTGTATACAATTATTTCCTTTTGTAAAAAATATACTTAAAATGATTCTTTTAGAATCGTTCTTTGTTATTGATTTAATGTCCTTTTTTCAAAAAAATGTCATCACTTTTGATAATTTAATGATTAAATGCAAAATATAAAACACATTTTCTGCTCTACAAAGCATGTTTTTATTCTTTTGGTTAATCTTTACAGGACAACAAGATTATATGTTGTCATACTGTTTGATATCTCTGAGTTCTTTTACTGTACTCATTCTTAACAGCAAGAATATAGATTCTGAGTATTTTTTTGAGTACTACCCTGATATTGAAGAAATGCTTAAAATTATTATTGATCTTTCTAACTCCATAAGTTATATAGGATTGATGATTATTTACTCTTTAAAAATTGAAAATTTTGTTCACTTTTTGGTCTGTTTTATCCTTTTAGAGAACATACTACTAGTAATGACTTTAAAGAAAGATGTAAATAGACCTTTCTGTTGCCATATTTATCTCTCTAGGTTTATTTCATGGGCTTTATTTTTTATAGATAGCTGGGCTAATTCTCTTTCTGATATGAGGATAGCCATTTTGAGTAAGCATAGCTATGATTACAGAGGCTTTTAAGCTTTTAAATTCTGGAAATTAGTTAGCTGTTTTAAGTTGTCTAAATGCTTGATCGCTTTATTCACATATTATAAATATTTTTACTAAACAAATTAAGCAAGTTAAGCAGCTAATATAGATATATTTGCTTAGACATTTATTCTTATTCAGCTCATAAACTTAATATATTAGTCTTATTGGAATTATATATTTGTATTAGAACCTATGATTAACGGAGGTAAGTTCATTCAAATAAAAAGTATTCAGTAATTAAATCATTACAATAGCATTTCTTAGTAAAAAGAAAAGAAATTAAAAAATCTACTTTTCACTGAAATAAAAGTACCTAATAATCAGTAGGACTATTAAACGATAGTATTTACTTTGCTTTTTCAGTTTAACAAAAGCGTAATTTATACTTAGTTTAGCTGTGAGAGAGTCAAAATAAGAAAGCAAGACCCCAAAAACAACTCTATGATAGTTATTTTAACAAAGGAACTGTCAATTTAAAATCTGTAATAATATTTAGCCTAAGGCTATGTAATCAATCCCTATATCAAACAGATTGATTTTGGTCTTTACTTTTTAAACCTTTAAAAAAGTTTGTAAATATGCCGTTTCTTTAGTAAAAATGATATTTACATACAATTATTTAGTATTCACAACACTGTTTTTTAAGTATAGCAGCAATATCTCAATTTAAGAATCTAGTTGTTAATGAATTGCTTTATTAAAAAAAAGTTCTTTTAAAAGTATTTGTTCAACAACTATACATAAGTTGTCTATGACTTAATTGATTGATTGATTGTTTGAGCTGCTATTTTAACTAAGAAATTTATTATAAGTAATTATTTCGATTTTAATATAAACTTAATATTTATAAGATTTAAGAGTGATTTAACACATTTTGTTTTGTATCTAGATAAAAAGTATTAATTTTATAGATTTAATTATATCAAAAATATTATTTTAAATAATTTCTCTAATTAAAATATACCTTTAATTATTTAAAATTAACTGTAATTAAAATTTTAAAATTAAATGTATTTTATATAAATTTATAATAATTAATTTGATTTTTTCATAAAATTCCTTAAAAAGGATTTAAATTAATTTTACTTTAAATATAAATTAAGAGTATTTTTAATTATTTACTTAAATATTTCAAATAAAAAAATTTATTGTCTTTCTATGTTTTAAATAATTTTATAATCTTGATATTCTTTTAAACTAAAAAAGTATTAAGTATTTTTTAAAATCAACATTAAAAGGCTAAGTCATATTTTTGTTGTTTGTTTTGTTTATGAAATGATATTATTAAAAAGAGTATTCTATTAATTTACATATTTTTCATGACTGAGATAGTATTTAATCCTTTTTGTGATACATTTTTTTTGAAATTCAGATGGAATTCAAATATAAAACTTAGAATTAAGTAAAAATGTAAAATAATTTAACTTTATTATAAGATTTTTTAAGCCAATAAACAGTTTAAACTAGAGTAGATTAATCACCTGAATTGAAGTAACAATAACTATCTTCACAAAAAGATTAGATTAAAAAGAGTCCTTTAGCTTTATTTGATTTTATGTAAGATTTAGATATATATATATGTATATATACCTTATATAAATAAATAAGTAACTAATTATACTGAAGTAGAGTAATAACTACTAAAATCTTTTAAAAAACATAGGAACTATTTATTGAAAAATATTTTATTTAAAGAGGAGCGATAAATAATAAGGATACTAAAGCAAGCGAACTTTTTCAAATACTTTTTATTAGAAAATACTTTAAATTTGAGCATAATTCTTTCATTTTTATAATCTAATTACTATGAAAAATATTTACTATTTAACTATTACAACATTATTTCTTATAAAATGTGCTTTTTCAAGGACAAGCGATAGTACATTCATATGCAATTCAAATTAGTTCTGGGATGGCTTTTAATGCATAAATTGCTTGTAAGGTTGCTCTTGCGGTACTACTAAAATTCAAGATACTTGTGATGGATGCATTACTGGATATTAAGTCTATAACCCAAAAAACATTACTTTTCCTGCAGGTTAAACTGTCTGTCTGAACTGTGCTCCTGAATGTGGTACTAAATGCTGCTTTAATACTCAAAGTTAAGTATAAGTATGCCAAAATTGCCCAACTTCATATTATCTTAATAATGACTGGTTTTGCTCTTAGTGTCTTGACCCTAATTGCTAAACTTGCAATAATAATGGAGTTTGCACTGCTTGCTTGCAGGGGTATTTTCTCAATTAGATAGGTATATGCCAGCCTTGTACGGGTTCTAACTGCCTGACATGCGGAAGCAGTGGAAGCTGCACTACTTGCTAGAATGGTTTTTATCCAGATTCTACTACGGGGTCTTGTTTGGTAATTAATTGCTTAATTAATAAGAATTTATTCTTTTAAGATCAATATCAAATTTGACAAATTATTAAATATGTTTGCAAAGTTAAAGAATTAAAAATAAAAATAAAAAGCCCTGTACGAGTTATGGTAGTCTGTCCTAAAATTGTGCATCTTGTTCGACTTCAAATCCAGCAAAATGTTCTAATTGTTTGCCTTTTTACTATGCTGATGGGTAGGGTAGATGCAGACAAGTAGCATTTTGTGATAATATTTAACCTGTAATTACATCAATTTAATATTAATTTATTATATTTAATGAGCAACGTTAATTTATTTTGATGAAACATTTTTATGATAAAGGTTGGAGAGGTTTGCCTTTCCTGTGCTGATGGATACTATTAAGATACTAATGGTAAATGTAAGGCATGTCCATAATTTGGTGTAGCTAGATGCTCTTCAGCAACTACAATTATTTAATGCACAAATGATAAATCTTTAACTTATGATAAATCATAATGTGTTTATAAAATAAGCCACTGTACTGCATATTAGAATACTGGACTTTGTAAAACATGTGATAGTGCGTTTTCCTTTAATAGCAAAGGAACTTGTATACAGACTTGCCAATTAGCTATTCCTAATTGCTAAACATGCGTGAATGGATCTGATACTGTTGCTGTAACTTGCTCATAATGCAGTCCTGGATATTTTATTGGTCCAGCAGGTACCTCTTGTGTTTCATGCAGTGATTTTAATCATGGCGGTATGTAAGGTTGCTAGACTTGTGTTGGAACTCCATTTTCTTGCAGTGTTTGTCTTCCTGGATATTTTTTAGACACAGGCAATATTTGCAAAGGTTGTACACCAGATTTAAAAGGTATTTATATTAATAGATAATAATTTTTAAGTAAAAAAACTATAATATTATATAATTGTAATAAAAAAGGAACTGGATGCTAAACTTGCTAGTCTGCAACAGTATGTTAGACATGTCTAACGAATACCTTTGGAACTGGAGGAGCTTGCAATCTTTGCGATATTAGCTGCGGCTAATGCACAGATTTAGGCTATATGAATTGTAAGACAAGCTGCTCTTCTAATCTTTATTACTTAGATAATACTACAAATTGCAGAAAATGTAATTATAATATGCCTGGGTGTTATTAATGTTCTGGTAAATCTACATGTACTTAGTGCTATAGCAGTTATTATTTGAGTACTGATCCTACATTATAAGTAAATTTGAATAGTTCATTGAAAATAATTAAATAACATAAAAACTTTCTAAATATCTTTATTTTTATTAATAAACTTAATTAGGGTACACAAAACCAATGTTAATTATTCTAAGGGTGTAAAGTAAAGAACCAAGGAACCTCATGCTAACTTTGCTCTGCTGGATATAAAATGACTTACTAAGGTTGCAAACTATGTCTTACAATAGATTGCACTAAAGGTTGCACAGATAACCCAACTGTTGTAGTGATTAAACATGCTAAGCTTTTAATTTATTAAATTTTAATATCCATGTTTATATTTTTTTTAGTATGAAAAATGTAATAATCTAAAATATAATTAATTATTGAGAAATGCAAATGTAATTATTGAATGTTGCTTAATTACCTAATTCATAGTTGTGATCTAATACTTCTAAGTAAATCAGTTAGAGTTTAGGAAGTAATTATAGCTCGATAGAAATATCATCAACATTATTTATTAACTAATATGAAAGTTATTGTAAAATTAATATCACATTTTTTTATATTTTAAAATCTTATTTTGTTTCCAAAATTCAAATTAAGCTGAACTAATAAATATTGTATGTAAACTAAATTCTAACTAGTTATTTAAAAAATAACTTTTTAATTTAATTAAATAAGGCAAATTTTAGGGATAATATTGGCATTGGAAGTGGCCATAACTATGACAATTTATTGAACTAAATTATTTTTTTAAGAAAATTTGAATTTATTAAATTAATTATAAAGATAATTTACTAAAAATCCTTATTAAATATAAATCATTCAAAAAATTAACAAATATGAGTTCGATTTTGTCTACTATAATTAATTTTTTGTTAGTAAATTTAAATAGAATTATCTATTTCAATACTTAATTAATTAACTAATTTCTCAACTTAATTTAGAATTTATATTTTTAATATTAAACTAAGCTTTCAAAGAATTTAAAAAATTAAGTAAAAAAATGAAATCGTAGAAAAAATATTTTAACAGTCTTGAAGATGTAATTTAGTATTGTTTAAATTTCAAATTATATTTATTTTTTTTTTATCAACAGTTTTTAAACTCTTCTCTTTCTTCTCACACTGATATTGAAATAAGACTTCCGTAAAAATTTTGCCTAATTCCTATTTGTTATAAACCAATTTATTTTATTGTGTAAATTAACTTCGAAATCATGTCTAAATAGGTCATTACAAATTGGTGAATTAGGTATTTAAAATTTGAGTTCTGCTTTAGAAAGTTGTTTTAGTCTCTCAAATTTGACTCTTGATCTTTAGTAAGAATATTTTCTTCAACCCTAACTAATTTTAAAGAATAAAAACTAAAATCAAAAAAATTATTTCATTAATTAATTTCTGCTATTTTTTATCTTTTTACTATTTTGTGATAAATATTGCTAATTTTAACTGACAACCAAATTTAATATCAAAAAGTGAAAACTAAATTGGGAATTAAGGTGCTTAAATTTTAGGTTCTGCATTAAGTAACTGCTCTAAACTGTAAAATTTAACTCTAGATCTGCAGTAAAATTAAATCTAATTTATAATCGAAAATTTTCTTTGTGCTGAATTTTATTTTTATTTATCTTTATATGATTTTTATTCATATTTAAAAATCTATTTATTATAAATTTTCCTATATCTTGACTTAATACTATTTTAATTATATTAGACACAATTAAATTAATACTCAGAGTGCACAAACTTTTTGTGTTTATTTGGCTAAATGCTCTAATCTCTCAACTTTAATTATCAGATTAAGGTAATGCTTTTTTAATAATGGAAAAATTATATATAACAGAAATAGATTCATATTTAAAATAAATTGTACCTAATATCTATCAATTATATAATCAATAGTTTTAATGAAATTGGGAATGTAGGTGCTTAGAGCCTTGTCTCTGCTTTATAAAAAATAAGAAATATCTCAACTTTGAAACTCAATATCTTGTAATAGGTCTTTACAATCATTTAATTTTAGAATTAATTTAAAAACAAAATATTTTAGTCAACATTTTTTGCTTTTGAGATGATGAACTTTAGTTTTATTACTTTATTTTAAACTTTATTTTATTTATAATTTTTAACAACTTTGTTTAAATTATAAGGTATAATTAAGTTAGCTAAGAATAAAGATGGAATTTAGCCAAAAAGATAACAAAATTAAAGAAATTAGTAGTTAAAAGTATCTATGTATGATGAAATTAAATATTAATATAAAATTTTATATTTTTAAAATCGATATCAATAATAAAATTTATTTCATAATAATTGTTTTTTACTTCATATTAAGTAATTTTATGATTTTTAAATATAAAAATGTATATGCTCTTTAAAAATCGTTTTACTTTTTAATTAAAACCTCATAAAAGTTACACATTTTTTTTACAAAAGAATTTATTTAAAATAGCAAACGAATAAAAATAAATTGCTGAAAGTAGCAAAATCAAATGATAAACAATAAAAAATAACTAAAAAAAGTAACGCAAGAGATAAGAAGAATGATATTCTAGGATAGAATCTTAAAAATAAGGGTTATTATTTTATGAGAAATTAAATATTTTGATTTGAAGAAAGGAATATTTATTATCTAAAGTAAATTTGAATCTTAATATTATTTTTATCTTTTTTTGTTTTGTTAACAAGCTTGAATAAAACTTTTATTAATGATATTACTGATTATATAATTTTATCAGAATCAGTAGTACTTAGTTTATGTAAATTAATTTTTACTAAAACGCTCTTTAAATAAAAAGAGATTAACTAAATTTATTTATATTTACACTTATCAAATAGAACGATACTTACTAGACTCCAAAATGATATAGGTTGTTATTATTTATCTTCGTAATTAGATTACTTAACCTAGTTAAATAAACTTATTTTATTAGCAAAGTATTAAGAAGTACCAAGAAAGGCAACATTACTCAGATATTTTTATAATAATTAGTTCTAGCTATATAACACTCTTACCTAATAATTGCAGTTTTATTATTTTATTTATTTCATAATGTCTATTCTATAAACTTTTTGTATTCTTAGGAGCTAGCTCATAGTAATGTATAGAATATTTTAAAGCCAATTTATATTTAAAGTTATGTTATTCTATTTGCAATTGATCTTAGTTTTAGAATGGAGTTACAAATTAATTACTTAAGAATAGATATCTTTTTTATCTTCAAAAATATTATTAAATACCTTGAGAAATATATTTGTGAAATTAAAACTATAAAATAAACTATTTCAAAATATTTTTAAATATGAAATTCAAAGAGGATAAATTGGCCTTTAAATTTTTTAACTCATCTTAAGAATTGTAACAAAATAAAATAGATTTGTTTAAGAGTTTCGCGTTATTTAGAATGCAGTTTTGTTAAGCATGAAACATTATTAATTAACTTGTTTTTTTAGTACTATTTATCTATCTATCAATCATTTATTTATTAATATATGAATTATCTTAATGTTTTATATAACTATTTGATTATTAACAATTTAATTAATTTCCTTTGTTCTATGAAAGTACTAGCAAATTTTAACATCATCAATTATTTAAATAGAATATCAGAAAAAAAGGTTACCAAAAATATAATTTTACAGTAGAGATTGAATAAGGAAAAATTAAGTTTAAATTTTCCTAATTAATTTAATATTGCGATATATGCTAAATTAACTTAATCTTAAAAATGTGCTCTATTAATATAAATAACTATGAATAAAGTTATTAAATTTGTTATTTTGATAGTACTACTTTATCAAAATATTAATTACTGCTACCTAAAAAAACTTTTGTTTCGCTTATTAAAATAAGAAGTATTTGAATAATAAAAGCATTTAATTACTCAATAATAATTTAGAGTTTTTCTACCAAAAGTATTTTTTTACATATCCATTTGATTCATTCAAGCATTTTGTTTCAATATCAATATTTTCAAAAAGGCAAAAAAGGTAAAAGTTCTTGATGAAATTATATTTACAATAATGTTAGTAAAAAACTCTTTTTTTTTAATTGAGAAAATAAAATAATAGTCTAAAATATGTTTAAAGATGAATAAAAAACCAATAATTAATTGTATTTTACTAGAAAAATTGGTATTTATGAAACCTCAATAACTAGTAAATTTAAGCGAAAATACTTTATATTATTTTTTTAATTAATGGAAATATTTTGAAATAAGAGAAAAAAGTTAAGCTATTCCTTTGAAAAAAGATATATAAATTATATCTAAAAATAGAAAAAATGAGTTATTTAATCAAACATATTTGCTTTGTTCTAACAAAATTTATCAACCAAAAAATTTATAAATTTACATTTTAATTAAGGAAGTCTCTAGACACTCAAGTTTCTGTAAGATTTTGATAATCAACCAAAAACAAATTATCTAAAGCAATCCTTTTGAAATAAATAAATAAATAAATAAATCAAGAGGCTGGTTAGTATTAAATAGGCGAGGTTTGAATTTATTAAAATAAATAATAATTAAATAATTAATTAATTAAAAAGTAAGAATAATAAATAATAAATAAAGAATGAAAACAATCAATTTGGTTTTACTGTTAGCAATCTTCTCTATCTTAGCTGATACAACTAATGCTATGGGCTTTTACTAAAATTAACTTAAAGGATAATTTACACAGATTCCTTGTCTACATATTGAGGAGAAAATAGAAAATGATAGAACATAGTTTCATGCATTCAATTACTGTTTGACTAGCAGAAGATTTAAATTTACTATGAAAGATTAGTTGGGTAATGAGTATTAATACTAATCTATTTGCATTCCTTCTGGTCAAAGAAATCTTTTGGATAAATACAATCAGGAAGATTTTTTTTATGGCGTATCTGAAGACTGTTGATTTGATTTACTGCTTATTATATAACTTCTATAAACTTTAAATTATTTATAAATATATTAACTTAATTAACTAATTTACTTGTATAAATCATTTATTTTTATCATTTGTAATTAATTATAACATTTACTAAATTTAATTTAAATGAAAACATTTTTGTATTAAGCTAACAAAATTTATTTTCTAAACAAATGTAATATTTTGTTTTAACCCTTAACACTCACTAAAAAAATTAAAAAGATTTTATCTAACTTTACAAATTTTTTTTTTTTTATTATTAAAAATATTTAAAATAACATTTATTAATAAATTATCAGACTTTTGAACTCATAAAATGACTTCTAAATTTTCATTATTATTTAATGATTGACGATTTCTTATTTTGAAAATTAGGATTTATTAGATGACTTTTATAAGTTATAAATGCTCTTCTAATCGTTTAAATTAAGACAATTAATTAAATTTGATTATTTCCGACTTTACTTATTAAAAAATTAATATCTTAAGGTTTTTATTAATCAGATCTTAATTAATTAATTATTGTGCACAAATTGCAACATGAAAAATGTAATCGATTGAGGATAACAAGTATTGGAATATTATAAAGTAACAAAGAGAGTTTAAAAGTAAAATGATTTAAAGCATAACCTTCTTTAAAAAATTAGATGATGTAATAAATAATTCTAATTAACAATGGCTAAATTTTTTATATGTTAAAAAAAAAGTTTCTAAGCTCTAACTTATCATCCCATATTGGTGTTGAAATTTAGATAAGGTAAAAGTAATTAAACAATAAAAAAAAAGCATAAATAAGTTTTAATGTCTTCCTTATTTATTTTCTTAGGCTTTATTTCTAAATTATTATTATTCATTTTTTCAAAAATATTTAAAACCTTATTTGTTTTTTAAGAGAATAGATTGGAAATGAAGGATTATCAAATTTAAGTTCTGCCTTAACAAAGTGTTAAAATCTTTAAACTTTAATCCTTAATCTTGGGTAAAATAATAAAATAAATTATATATCAATATCAATCTTTTATTATTTAATCTAAGTAAATCTTTAAATTTTTAGATTTTAGAGATTGGCTCATTATTATTTATAAATTAAATAACATTTGATAATTTCATTGAAAGTTATACTTCGATTGTATTTAATGTTAGCTAAATTTATTTTTTATATATGTAAAAGATGTAAAATTGGATCTCAAGGTGTATAGAATATTACTTCTGCTTTAATTAATTGCACTAATTTAACAATATTGACTGTTAACTTTAGGTATATACGTTTTAAATCTTTTTTAAATTGATTGTTTTAAGCAATCTTCATATAATCTGAAAAAATGAACCCTCTTTATTAATTTTATTTAATATTAAATAACATAAATTATTATAGCAATAATTAAATTGGGATTTAAGAAGCTTAATACATTGGCAATTCTGTTGTAAAATATATCAAATTATCAACTTTGACACTAAGACTAAAGTAAAAATACAGAATTTTACTATACGATTATTTTAAATACATCTCTCTTTCTTAGTTTTACAATAATTATAGCAGTCTTTATTAAATTAATATTAAAAAATAATATTCTATCTTTTTTTCTTTGCTAAAACTGAGCATAAAATATAAAGCTTTTCAATTGATGTTTTTAAAAATATTTTTTTCACATTAACTCAATATTTAATTACTAAAATATTATAAGCTCCACTTAAATAGATGCTAAGAGTTTATAGTTATTGGGAACTTCTCTAGCAAACTGTGCTAGTCTGAAATATTTAACAATATACCTTATGTAAATTATAATTTAAGTCTTTTTAATACATTTTTTTTGATATACTGTTGGTCTTAATTTATAACTCCAATAAATTCTTTTAATTAAATATATTCTCTATTCATTTTATTGAAAATACTAAGGTTTTAAAATTAGATATATAAAATCCTGTATTTATTAAGCTCTTTAATTATATAAATACATTTAAAATATAATAGTTATTTTAATTAATTAACCATATATTATTTTTAATTCTTTTGACATATTTTGATATGAAAATTTATTTCTTTAAAGGTATAATTAGATAGAATCATCGGGCATATAAAATTTTAGTTAAGCATTAGTAAACTCTATTAGTCTCTCAAATTTATAGCTTTTGATTGAGTAAAATTTATTTTTATCTTAATCATTACTTAATATATTAAAAAAAATCAAAACTAAAAAGTTAAAATTAAATTACTGATGAAGGAGTTTTATGTCTAAGCTCATCTCTTACAAAATGCATAAACCTTAAATACTTAGTACTATCACTGACGTATAATATCTATTTAATATTTACAATAATTTATTTTTATTAGAAATTTATTTTAATTCCTTAATTTTAAGAAACCTTTTATTGAAATGGTTTAAATTAATTTCTAAAATTCAAATCTTTATTAATTTACGAATATGTAAATTATTTATATTTTTAATTATTTTTTAGATTTTTATCTTTTTTTTATTTAACAAATAAATATTTTAAATTAAAGATAGAATTAAATTAGCTCATAGGGCATTACCAATATGACATCTTTGTTAGCAAACTGTTCTAATCTATAAACTTTGTTTCTTTGGTTGAAGTAAAATATAAAATAGTTATAATTTTACAAATATTCTTTTTTTGATTCTTAAAGTCTAAATATTTTTAAGATGTATTAAAGAGATTTCTTTTAAAATCTAAACTTATTAAAAAATTTAAATCTCACCTTCTTTATCAATAATTAAAAGTGGATGTGAAATTGGAGACATTGGTGTAGCAGGTTTAAGTGCTTCGTTAGCAAAATATCCTAATCTTGAAGCTTTAATCCTTTCCTTATAGTAAGATAGATAGCTTATTTATTTATTTATCATTGTGTTTAAAATTTTAATTTATAAAGAATTATTTAAATATTACCTAAAATTAATTTCATCATCAAAAGAACAAACAGTATTTCTGGTGAGGGTGCATAAAGCTTGTATTTATCTCTAGTTAACTGCTTAAAGATTTCAACTTTAACTCTCAACCTTGAGTAAAAATTTATTAAATACATATTAACTACCTTAAAAATAATTTGATTATTTTTGAAATAAAAATAAAGTGATTATCTTAAGTAAATAAATTAAGGAAAAATTATTATAGTTTTTTATAACATTTATTTATAGATAGAATATATAATTTTTTGGATATTTATAAACAAACAAGAATTTTTAATAAAATCTTTTCTTTGTTATTAAAAAGTGATAATCTGATAGATGACATTTCAATATCAAAACTTCGAACAAATCTTTATAAAATGAAGAGATTAGTTTTAAAACATCTTTTTATCTGATGAAAAAATAGGAAAATATTTTAATTTTATTCTAAACTGTTATTGAGAAATTAATATTTTATATTTTGTTTATTTAAATGAAAAATTAAGCTATTTTTTCTCATAAATTTATTGTCTTAATAGTAAATAAATAGCTTTTAAAAAATTGAAGAACATTATGATAAAAAAATATACATAATATTTTAAATTATCACAGTAATTGATAAACTAAATTCTTTACAATTTAAATAAATAATTTTAAATTTCTTTAATATTTAAGAAATTGTATTTTTTAGTATAATAATTTTTGGTTAAGACAAAAAAAAATTATTATTTAATAATTAAACTATTAAATTAGTTTGTTAAAATTAGTTCAAGTCATTTTTAAGTGTAAAATATTTCCCAAATTAAAATATTTATTGAAAAAAAACAATAGATTTGATTTGATCTGTACTTTTTTAAATAATACTAAAATGAAGTAAATTTATTTTTAATTAAAAAGCAATAATTTTTTATCTTTTTTTACTCTTGTTATGAAAATAATTATTACAGTTTAATTTTTCTTAAATATTTAAATTAAAAATTTAATTTATGTAAAATAATCTTTTTATTAAATAAAAAATATCTAATGAATTACAAGATATAAATATTATTCTAATGTTATAATTATTTTTTGTAAAAAAATATTTAGCTCAATTAGCAATCAAAAAGGGTTTAAAATATGTCTTTATTAATTATCAAATAATTTTATATAAAATGACATTTTTTTATTGAAAAATAAATTCAATAATTTAATATAAAATTTTTTAATTTCGAAGAAAGACAATAGATCCCTGTTTATTTTTTCAAATTTTCAGCTGCTCGAACATCGATCCCATTTTATCTATAAATATATTGTAATTAAATAATGAATTCAAAAGCGAAAAATTATTGTTTAGTTTTTATAATTAATGTTATTTAATTAAATTAATTAAAACCTGATGCTGAGTTTTAAAAAGGTAAGATCTTTCTACATTTGTATGCTATTTTTTATGCTGTTTACACACTCGACTCCAATTTAGTTGTTACTTTAAGAAAATTAAAAAAATTTATTTAATTTATTAGATTTGCAAAAGTAATTTTTTAAATATTATCTACTCAAGATTTAGACTTAAACTTGATATATTCTTGCATTTTTAGAGGTTGCTTGCAATATTTTATGTTCCTTAAAAGCCGATCTAATTTAATCTAAAGATTTATTTAGTTGTTTCATTTAATATTAATTCAATAAAATTACTCTAATCCAAGACTTAATTTCTAAAGCTGATTCAGTTTTTAAATACTTTCAACTATAGCCTTTACTCCTTCTATCCCTAAAGAATTATTTCTAATTTTATTAAAAAATGATAAAAATAGTTATTTCATTTAGATTTAAAAATCTTTATTAATTTTATTTAAATAAACTAATTAAATTCAAATGGAAAAAAAATATGATAAAATGACGGCAAATAAATATCTAATAAATTGTTCTAATAGTAAAAAATTAAATTCTAATTAGAACTACTTATTTTTAACTTCTCAGATCTTTTATAAATGTAAAATTTTTACCCTAAATTTAAACTAAGTGATGTAATACTATGAAATTTCTATAAACTTTAAGCAATCGAAATAGCTCCTTGAACTCCAAGATTATTGTTACTTTTATATATAGTTTTTGTATTAGTTTTTTAAATTAAAAAAATTAAAAATATTCTAATAAAAATTAATTTAATAAATAATGCAATACTATAAATTAAGATTTAATTATTTAATGTTCGGGCACTTTTATAGACTGGAAGAAAGACTATTAGCTCCTTCTGAGCCTATTTAATTGAAGCTAATAAAATAATAATAATAATAAATTTAGGTAAGTTATAATTACAATAATTACTTTAGTTTAAGCGTTAATGAATTAATATTTTAGCATTTCTCAAGCCAAATCCCTAGATATTTTGCTCCTTCAATACCAAAATTATTATCCCTAAATAAATTTGTTTAATTAAAATAAAATCTATCAAATATAAATATTAAACGTTACCTTAAGTTGAGATAGATTTAATTAATATTTTTACACTTTTCTAAGCTTTATGATAAATATTTTGTTCCTTCTGCCTAAATATTATTGGATCTGTTGATAAAATAAATAAACAAATAATTGATAAAAAATCACCAAAAAATAAAGAATAATGAGGTGAAACAAAACTTAAATAGTTAAACAAGCAATTCATTAAAAATTATATTTATCTAATATTATCAGTTCTATTTTCGGAATTTTTAATAATGAATAAATAAATATTTATTTTACTATAAAGAGAGATGCAAAGTTGATATATTTTGACAATTTTCTAAACTTAAACCAAAATTTTTTGCTCCCTCAGCTCCTATTTAATTTAAACTATAAAAAATAAATTGAAGGTTTGCTTCTTTAAAAAATAAAATTACCTCAAATTCAGATTTAAATTAGTGATATTCTAACATAATTGCAAGCTAAGCCCAATACATTTGGCTCCTTCTGCTTGAATATTGTTTTATCTATAAAAAATTAAAATAAATCATAGTTTAAAATAAACAAGTTTACTGCAAATTTAATTCTAATTGTGTTATGTTTTAGTATAATTCTAAACTCATTCCTAAATATTTAGCTCCAATAACATTTAAGTTATTCATTCTATTTAATTTTGTTTTACAAAGATATTATTAATTATTTATCTAATTATAGCCAAAATTTTTACTGTAAACCCAAATTCAGAGATGTAATATTTTACATTCTTTAAATACTACTGCAAAGGCTCTTCACTCCTTCTGCCAAAATATTATTTTACCTGTTTTACATAAAAACAATAAACGATAAAAATTTATTATCACATAGTTAAATTTAAAAAAACAATAAATACTCTAAATCTAATTGTAGCTAAGTTATATTTTAGCATTTTTCTAAGCTAACTGCTATATGCTTAACTCCTTCAGCTTGGATATTATTTTAGCTTACAAAATATAAAAGAATATAAAATTAAAATTTAATTAAGGACATTCTTAAATAATTAATTATATACGATAAATTGAGATTTAACTATGTTAAATTTTGACACTTCTCTAAACTCATTCCAATGTATTTAGCTCCTTCTGTAAGCAGATGGCATTATCTTTAAATAATATTAAATTTACTAAATGCAATACTAAATAATTTAATACTCTAGCTTTAAACTCAAAGACACTAAGCTTTAACATTTTTATAGACTTGTAGATAAGTACTTAGCACCTTCCGCACATATTTTGTTTGATCTAAATATTAAAAATACTTAGTTTTTAACATATAATTCTAAATATTTTACTGTAAGCAAAGTTGTAATTAGCTAATACTCTATAATTTTTCGATACCATTTGCTATTCTTTTGACTCCATCTGCACCAATATTATTTTGACTAATAAAATTATAAAATTAATTTCGATAAGAAATCTTATTAAATAAACTAAATTAAATGAATTACCTAAAATCTAAAGAAAGATTTGTAATATTTTGAAGTTTTTCAAATATTTTTGCAATATCCTTGACTTGATCCTATTCTAAACTATTATTCCTAATAAAGAAATATTAAACTTTTAACTAAATAGAATATTTTTATTACTATAAATTTAAATCTAGAGAATGAATATTGTGCAATGTTTCTATGCTTTTTTGTAAATTTAAAATAGAGTCACCCATTTTATTTTAACTAATTATTTTTAAACAATTTAATACAACATACTAAAACCATTATAATATTATATCCCCTAAATTTATCTCAAAAATTAAAAATCATTTATTTAAACATTGCCTTTTAAATAATGTCTTTAAAAATGTATTTTTTAGAAAAGAATTCTGGTACATTTGGCTTTTAATTAATGAAATTTTATAATACTTAATTTTTAAGCTGATTGAATAATGAAATATTTTATAAGAAATGACATAATTACCTTAAATTTATGTTTAAAGAATTAATTTGTTTTAAGCTTCTAAGACTCTTTAACAAACTGATTATTTATTATTTTTAGATACTGGGATTGCTTTTATATTAAAATAGTTAGCAGTTTAATTTAGAAAGAAATAATAAGCAATTAATTATTCAAAAAAATGAAAAAATGATTAAATTACCTTAAATTAATAGAGAAATTAGTTATATTTGCACATTTTTCTAAGGTTTTTTCAAATTCATCTATTTTATCCTACCCTATATCACTATTTGAAAGTGAACTATTATAATGTTAAATAAAAATTAGCATATTATTAATAGCTTTTTAAAAAAAATTAGCTCTTTTTTTTCATTCTTTATAAATATCCATATCAATTTTTTTAGAATGATTTAATATAAATAAGTGTTTATCAAAAAAATTAATAATAACAGCAAAAATATGATTTTTACCTTAAATCTATTTCAACATATTAACTTGTATTATGGTTTTTTAGATTTTCTATTTAGTTAAGTTTAATAATTTATGAATCTTCTTTTTTCTTCATTTAATCAATCTAAAAAATTTGAATAATTTATAATTTATTGAAATAACTTTTAAACAAATTACCTTCAATTGCAATTATTAAATTATTCTATTTATATTTTCTGAAATTTATTTTTATTATTCCTGTCCTTCTTGCTAATTTGTCTCCTTTTAATTAAAAAAATTACATTTAAGATATCAAATTAGCCTCTCTGATTTATTAATTTTTTCATATTGCATTTAATTTTGTTTCAATTTTTCATATTTATTTTTTACATAAAGCTCAAATTCTATCAAATCTGTGATGTTTTGAAGGGAATTTTATGATAGTTTATCCAAATTGAGAATCTCTTGATTTATGTGGTCATTAATTTTGAAATTGTCAATACGTTTTGCTAAACTGGCAATGACAAAATTTAATTTTTCAATCAATTCTTGGGAACAAAAGTTGAATTTATTGTTAATTAGCTTGACTATTAACTAACTAGTAGTCATGTTTTATGGCTGGATTTTACTCAAATCATTTTAATAAAAATGTAGATTCTACTATATTTCCTTATTATGTATATCCTCAAATGATCTTTCCACAAAAACATCAATATCTTTAATATATTTAATGATGCATTCTTTAATTTGATTGGGTATACATAAGTTGATGCGATTTGGTTGGTTTTTTAAACTGGAAAGCTAATCACTCATCTTTTATTTTAAAATATCTTAGTTTTTAATGGTCTTACCAATAATTTCTTTGATTAATTAATTTTATTATTCAAAATTATTAAACTTATTTAAAATAATATCTTTTAATTCTTATTTGCAAGAATGCTCATTGTACACTTCAATAATTTTTTAATTAACATCCCAATGAAATTCTGTTTGCTTAAGCATTTCAAGTTCCTTTTCTTGGATGACAAAATCAATGCTAGAACGAAGCTCTTTAAAATAGGAATTAATTTTCTTTTATGTTTCTTCAACATAAGACTCTTTTGAAGATATTTCTATTAGTTGCTAATATATTTTTTAGTCATCCAAAATAGGCCAACCTTTAAAAATTGTTTTATTTTTACTCTCAAGTAAGCTTATTAATGGTATAGCTCTTTTGATGGGTTCATAAGAAATGCAGTCCACACATTTTAAGCAATAATTTTAATCTTCTTATATATTAATTATAATGAGCTGTCTAGAAGGGTGCAAAGGACATTTTTTGTAGTTATTAAGCAGAAATACCTCTCCTTCTGAGAGATTATAAGAATTTCTGCTATTTAATATTTCCATATTTTTCTTTATAATGACTTTTTTTTCTTTTTTTACCTTAATTTGCCTGTATTTTCTGCTATTTAATTTAAATTTATTTAAATAAAAGGGTTTTCAAATAATACTTTTATTTTGTTTAATTATTAAATTAAGTAAAATTTAAATCCCTCATCCATTCATTTATTTCATCAACAAAATTAATCAGAAAAATTTTTAATTATTTTTTAAATTCCTCATAATTAATCTTATTTAATATGTAAAAAATAAAAATTAATTAAATAAATTCAAATTTTTAATAAAAAAATCACTATCTAAATTTTTCTAAAGAATTTAGATAATAACCTTAATTAAATCTCTAAAAAAAATAATAATTTGAAAAAATTTAAAAAAAAATATTTTCGAAAAAGATCTAATTTAGTTTACTTATTTCTTAAGCTCATCTAAATAAAGTTCAATTTTAAAAATAAAAGTAAAATCTGATGATTGATTTAAAAGATTTTTTCTAGTTAAAGTGAGTTAAGTTATTAATAGTTGTGAATATCAACAAGCAATAAAAATTAGCTTTATTTAATACAATATAAAAATATATATTTTAAAAATAAATCCATGCTTTTTAAAATAAATGACAATTATTTAAATATTAAGAGAGTTCTTCTTTGTGATTTGCTTCATAATATTATTGAGCAACATATTAAATGAGAGTTAGATCAAAAAAAGATATATTATTAATTTATTTATTTGCATTTTAGTAAATTTTGTTAATTAAGTTTAATAGTTTAATTAATTATGTACATATTAATTTAATTTATTTATTTATTTAGTTATTTATTTAATTAATTATTAGGTTTAATTTTGCTTTTTTAATTATTTAAATTTGTTTTTTAGTAAATTTTTTGAAATTTTTCAAAAACTCTCAAAGATGAGGTCGATTAATTCATTGTGATTAACTTTATTTTCCATAATGATAACTCTGAGTTAGCTTGATTTAAAAACTGAGACTCCTGGTACTACGATACCAAGTAGCTTGAAATTTTACTCTAAGGCTGAGAAGATGGTTTTTTTGCTTTTTGAGTCAACATATTTATCAACTTTACTGCTTATTGTTTTTATTGTACTGATAAAATCATCAACTTAAATATATTTGTGCTGGTAAGGATTAAAGAACTATTATTTAAAATAAAAAAATTAATCCTCTTTCATTTTTCAAATAAAACTACTTACTTTAACTATAAAATTAGCTATTTCAGACAAGCCTGCCTTTTTTGTTACTGCTATCTATATAAAATTCTAAAAACCCTCCCAACCTATAGTATAGAAAGTGGATTTGTCTATTTATTTTGGGAGTTTAAAATTAAGTGCTTCTAAGATTCTTTGTTTTATCGAATTTATGTTTTCCTTTAAAACTGGAAAAGCTTCTTACATCACTTCTAGCAGGACTGTTTTGTCTTAATAACAAAAAATTAATTTTAATTAAAAAATTTTTTTTAAATAATTTTTACCTGTCTCTTTTATGAGATCCATCAGCTTTAGCTGATTTTTTTTTTAGTCTGTAGGCAGTTAGATTAAATTTTACCTATGCATCTCCAGAACTTTGTGTGAAATCTAACAAAACTATAAAAATTCATAATATAGCTAATCTTAGCTTAGCTTAATATAGTGTTAATCTTTAATAGTTGATCCCCAAAAGTGCTTTCTTATTGAATCCATGGCTTATTTTATCTCATTGTAATTAAATCCAAGTTAACTTTAAACTTTATTAGATATATCTTGAACATTTCTAACTCTTTGCTATTGTATTAGCGAATCTAATTTGAGCGTGCTTTCTTCTGTTTCTACATTTGGACTAGTGATCATCATTCTTTAATGGGTATCGTTCTTTTTAATGAAATTAGTGCCACTTATAGATGAAGATCTTGTTCTATAATTGCTTTCTGTCTTACATTCTTTATGCATTATTAAATAGAATTTTAACACTTTCATGCTTTTATTTTTATAAAGAAAAAGAAATTAATAATATTGATATTTTACTTTGAGAAGGAGAAGGAGAATTCGATGATGTAAATTTAGGAGACAATACATTTACAGCCGGATAAGAAGAAGGAACTCCTTTTTATATGAAATTTTCTGTACAAATTTTACCTTTGTTTGCCATTTTAGCATAGGAATGGAGCTAATCTATGTTTCCTGAGAATTATTCAAGAGAAAAAATTGGAGGCAGAAGTTGATTTGGTTGATTGTTTTTGTATTTTAAATTCGTAGAGTTTCTCGAGCTTTCTAATTCATAATTTATTGAGTTTATAGAATTATTTAATTCATTTTTTTCAGTTTTTATCGTGGTCTGAAGAGTCGCTTTACCCCTCAACTCACTTTTACTCCTTAAGCTATTATTTTAATACCTAAACGAGTCCAATGAGTTTTTCATAGTTTTTATAAGAGCTTTGTCAAGAAATTTAGAAGTTTCATCAGTTTCTGTTATCAAAGTTTTATTTGTTAATTCATTATTTTATTCAAAGGCTGTTTACTGATCCTCATACCTCTAAATGCTTTACTATTCAGATTGTATATGAGCTTGCTAAAAATTAAATTATATTGTATCTCTGGCTGTCAAACAATTGATATTTTCTTCTGATAACTCAAATAGGGGTTGATGCTTTTTATGGTATAATTTAAACTATAAGTCTTTGATTTTATTTTTAACTTTTTATCCTTTGACAACATCGCAAGTATTATTTAGTAGATTTCTATCAAAATCATCCGCTATTGATTTGTACTTGTAATTCTAATAAATTCTATTTTTATGGAAATATTAGTTGCTTGTCTGGCTGTTGGTTTAGCTGCAATCTATTATTTTTGAAGGAGAGATTTATCTCGAAGCGTAGCAACTAGAAACTCTGCTTTTTATATCATTGATTTTCCGCATTTGGAGGGCAGTTCCAGATTATGGTTTTATAGATATAATATCCTATGCGAGAAATAAATCTAATTCCTTATGAGGAGTAACCACATCAATGAGTCCTTACCTAAATTTATTCTAAGGTGATTGAGAATTATTTGTAGCATCCTCTATAGCTTCATTGAAAGTCCTTTCTATAATACATTTATATTACTGCTTATTTCTAAACTTAGGCAAAAAAACTTGTAAGTCTGTTGACATAATTTATCAAATTTAATTTATAAAAAGAAAAGCAATTTTTTACAAAGATCAAAGACCCAAGCAAAAAATTATAATCAACTGAAACTTTTCAAGAAAATATAATATCCAAATAAGCAAAATATCAATCAATTAATCATGCATTACATTTATTTCTTTTTATTATAGCCATTTATTTATATTGTTTATATAGATTCTTCATAATTAATTTAACAATTTTGTTGAGAAAAATTAAACATTTTATTTATTCATTAAAATACATTTTTTATTATTGAAAATATTTTTCTTTAAAATTCATTTTTTATTATTTAATTAATAAAAAATATCTTTTTAAATTTAATTTTTTTTAATTAAAATATTTTTTAAAAATTATTCATCATTTTTACATAGAAATGCTGATTCTTAAATAATTTAGCTATCACAAAAAAATTCATATTTATTTAATATTTAATTTTCTTCTTTGGTTTAATAACAAGATTTAAAGCAATTATAAAAAATCTTTAAAATAAAATTATTTAATTTAAAAAAATTTTAAATTTAAAGAGAAAAACTGTTTAAAATTATAAAAATGTTTTTTCATTTATAAAAGTAAGAAGATATGTTTAAATTATTAGATTTCATACTCAAATTTATTTCATATTTCTCAAGGAGATCCCAGATTTGCTATAATGATTATTATTAATTAATTTTAATTTGTTTTTTTTAATTCATTTGCTAATTCCAGTAAAATTTCTAATGAATTAGTTAATTAGTAATTAAAGGTGAGCATTTATTTTATCTGTCAATATTTTTTGGATGAGGAAGGGAAATAAACATTAATTAATAAATTGACTATTCTGAATAGAGATGTAATATTGTAGATTGGTAAGTGCTAAAAATAGAAAGTTTTACAAATTAACAAGTAAAATTTTGATGTAAGGATGTTCGCTTTTATTTAAATTTATTTAGATAAATCTGAAATAGTAATTAAGTTAGTAAGATTATTTTATAGAATACCACTAAATACATTGATTCAAGGCTAATAAAATTCAAACTATAGAAAACTTATATAATATCTTTCAAAAGTTAATAGGTCATAAATCCTTTCTAGATATCCTTGTCTCACTTCGCTAAATGTTAAGCAAGATATGATGAATTTTTATAAACAAAATCAAACCAAGTATATATAAATTATATTTTTACTAGTTAAGTTAATAATTCAAAGAACTTCTACATACAAATGTACTCGCTTATTTTTGAAAGCCGATTATCCCAAAAAGAATCTGAAATTTTACATAAAAAAAGTAAATTCTCAGTTTAATTGATTTGAGTTTCAGCAAAAATAGATAAAAAGCAGAGTTAGTTTATTGGGAGCTATTTGGTGATTGAAAGCATTTAAAGAATCAATTAATGAAAACAACCAATCAATTAAAGACTTTAAAAAAAAAAAATTAAAAAAGGGGCTGAATAAAATTCTAAATAATTACAGGCAAAAGGTTTGAAAATTGTATTTAAAAGTGATTAAATGTAAATAAAAATGAATGAAAAAATATACAAATGAATGCTACAGCTTATATCCTATATGAATGAAGAAATTAAAAATAGAACATAAATTAAATATTGAAAATATCAAAGAATGCTGATAGGTTGATTGACGCTTGTAATTACAATCGAATAAGTAATAAAACTATGATTAAAATAAATGATAAAAGAAAGAAGGAATGAATGAAAGAATACTTTTGTGAATGAATGCGCTAAAGTTGTATTTTTTATAACAAATGAATGATCTGCGGGCTTATTTTATTAGATAGAAAGTTAAATTTTTTACTTGAAATATGATTAAAATCAAAAGTAAAGTTTTTGAAGAACATAAGAAGAAAGGCGCAGGTAAAGTTTTATAAAAAATATTATTAAATTAAATTATAAAGACCTAGAGAAATAACTCATCTGAAGGATCATAGAAAAGATTATAAATTAATTAGAAAAGCAAAAAGAAAGAAAGAATTAGTTAATTAAGCAACGAAAAGAAAGAAGATATAAAACAAAGCAAAAAACAAATAAAGTAAGATAAATAAATAGCTAGCTAAAACGTGGTTGCTTTATGGGCAGTAGGAAAAAGCAGCAGCTACTTAATATAAAAATTCCCTAAAATAAAAACAAACTTTAAAACTACACCCATATCGCAAATATAATTGACAATGTCTACCTTTCAGGTAAACTTTTACTTAGCATTTTTTGGATAATTTAAAGACTTTAATATATTTATTTATTAATTTACTTTGCTTGCTTCCTATCTATTTTGCACACTATACAAATTTCTTTGATTGCCAAAAAATTAATTGTTAATTTAATTTTTGTGATGATTTTGCTCGTAGTAAATAATATTACTTCATTAGCATTAATTATCATTTCCTACTTCTCATCCAGGTGCATTTGAGCAGAGTGTCTTAATTTTGATAGGTTTAAATTCAGCATTTACTCTATAAGCGGGCTGAAAATTGTAGTTTTTTAGATGATTTCTTGAGCTAATTTGCAAAATCAAAATTTATCAAAATACTTATTAACTTGAAAGCAAGTTATCAGTCTTTTAGTATTTTCTACTACTTTTGATTTTTGTTAGCTAGCTGGTAGAAAAATTTCTATCAAATAAATTCTATTTATAATATTTTCTAACTTAATACTAATAAAGACTATTTTTAAATTCGAAACATTACTATCAAATTTCACCTCTAAAAATCTCTTCAGAGCATACATCATATTATTTAAATTTATTTGCAAATCTGACTTTCAACTAAATTTGCAGCTTATTAAGCACCTTATTTTCTAAATTTAAAAATATTTCAGCAAAAAACCCAATCAAACGTGTAACAAGATTAAAAATGAAGGATTTTTTAAAAGGATAAAGCAACAAATTTTATTCGTCTAATTCATATTTCTATCATAATGATTTTTTGAAAGCAGAGTTGAATTACAAATAACTAACTCGCTTGAATTGAATTGAATTATCCAGTCTAATAAATAGATGAGAAGAAGAGAAGAAGAAATAGAAAACAAATTATACTTAAAGTTGTGCTAATTTTTTAAATAGCCATGAAAATACAACTAGTTTTTTAAAGATTTTAGCATTTTTACAATTTTTTAATGCAGCTAATTATGTAGATTTTTATATTTTCTGATAAAAAATAGACTACAATACAGCTCAGGATATCTAAGTCTTAACGCTCTGTAAAATCACTCACATAATCAACTGCTCGCCCTAAAATTGCATAAACAACTTCGAAAACAAAATTTAGTATTTAAATGTAGAAATTCTCGATGAGTGGGAAGCCAACTTGATAGAAAATCTTGATGCCATTTTCAAGTTTATATAAAAATCGTAAAGACAAAATGGTCGAATACTTATTCACTGCTATAGAGTAAAAAATTACTTAAAAATTAAATTTTAGTGATAATTTAATCATCGCCATCATCATTAGCATTAATATAATTAATAATAAACAAATGGTGTGAATATTTAGCAAAAAATTAAATTTCCAGAAATAAACAGTTAATAAATTTGAAAACGCACACATTTCTATATTTATTTTTACCAAGACATACTCTCAGAAGCATGCCATTAGCTATTTGCGTTCATTAATATAAGTGGATATTTGGTGTAGCTAAAAAAAAGTACATTCAATAGATAAAGGTTATTTAATTAAATAAGCAAGAAAAGCGCTTAACAATATCATTAATACTATTATTTCAATTCATTCATTTTAAAAATCAATTCTAAAAATAGTTTTTAGCCTTTCTATCAAACTTATATTTATATCAATAGCAATTAGCAATTTAATTGTTCTTGATTATTAATTACTTACTAGCACATAAAAACGAACTATAAAAAGAAAATACAAATTTTTCTAAAATAAATAAAATGTCACAAATAAAATAAAAAAAATCTCAGTGAATTTCAACCTGCATTTAAGTTTTTATTCTTCAATCTAAAACCATAGAATAAACTTTAAAGCATAAAATCTAAAAATTCATTTTAAGAATTATTTTTAAATTATTAGGGGATATCGAGAAGTCCTTCTGTAGTCATAGCTTATATAATAAAAAATCTCAACATAAACGAAAACTAAGCGTTAAAATACTGCAAATCTAGATATCAGCAAGCAGAACCAAACGCTTCGTTTATGATATAGCTACAGTAATACTATAAATAATAGCAAGATAATTAGAAATTACTTTTATTGCAACAGTAGTAATAATAATAACAACTATAACTCTAAGAATTACAAAAACTGAATAATGCAAACATTAACGAAATTTAATAAATTCAATAACAATAATAACAATATAATACTTCAAGAAATCTTACTTAACTCCCACTTAATTAGTAAGAAAATTAAATTTATAAAAATCATCACTTTAATTTACTGCATTTTTAATAGAATAATTCGCTATTTAAAAATTTTGATTAATCTCAACTAATTTTATTCTAGCACTCCACTCAGAGCACTTCTGACACAGCTTAATAGCTAAATAGTCAGGAGTCTATTTTAAATGGGGGGAGGAGTTTTTCCAAAAATGGCCAAGACTTTCAAACTAATTTAAATAAAATTTAAAGTCAAACAAACAATTTTCGAATACCTAATAATGAAGATTAGCCAAACAGCAACGATTGTTTATAAGCTGATAAATATCCTGAGTTAGTCATTCATTAAGGAGAGTAACTCAGTCACTTAGAAAGCTAGAATTAAAATTGCAATTTATAAAATTTACCCTTAAAAAAACCTATTAACTTCCCTAAAAATAATAATCATATCAATTATGTTAAAGGAAAAACGCAATTCGAATAACTTTCTGATCAAAATTTAGATAATATTTAAACCTAATGGGACAATCTTTCATATCATAACTAGTCCCATATGGATTTAAACTACAGACATACTTTTTCAGCTAGTTGCTAAGACTACTCTCAGTTAGTGTTGAATAGCAATGAAATCAACGAATCAAAATTTTTTAGGCATTCTTATCACGGTGATATTAACTCGATGAATAGTTACCTGATTTAAGCATAATCAAATCCTACTCACTCTTAGCCTCTCTAATAAAATATAAGTGAGGAGGCTAATACAATAAAGTAAGATCTCCAAGACTAGGTAGAGATAAAAAAGAATGACATTATTATTAATTCTAATGAAGAACTTGATAGCAACTGTAGTATCCTCTATTCCTAAAGTGATAAATGTAACAAAATGTCAAAAATAATTTCTGAAAATCAGGCATAAAATAATAAAAATGGATTTCAATCAGACTCGTTTGTTAGTGATAAGTCCTATATTGAAAGCAACCCAATAAACTAACAAAGAGAACTCAGAAACAGTAACCAATCAAACATGAGCACAAACAATAACAACGAAACATCCTTTTGTTCTATAAACCATGAAAAAAAATATTACAATGACTACTTTTATGATGATGTAGATGAAACACTCTTTGGTTCTTGGCCTCAAAAAAAAATTAGTAATTTATTGAATTCTTTATTAAAACAAATTCTTTTTTCTTTTTCTATGTTTATGAAGATGGATTTAGCTCAGTTTTAAAAAAGACCCGTCATAAATTTAACTAAAAATATTTAATTTAAATTAAATTAGGACTAGAGCAACATTGAAAAGAAATTAATTTTCCTTACTGAAACAATCAATCTTTCAAACATAAACATTAATTATTTAAAAAAAATTTATTACAAAATGATATCTAATAACTATTTATTATATAAAAAAGAAACCAAATTAAAAATTTTATTTAAAATAAAATAACTAACTAACTAAATAACTAAACATTTAACTAATTTTATTAAAATATTTATATTTTAAATAAAACCTATGTAATTATTATATATTTATTTTATAATTAAAAACCACTTTCCTATCTCAAAATACCCAATTATCTTTTCTACATTTTAAATCTAATTTCATTTAAAATTCTCTTGCAAAAACACCATATTTTAAATTAGAAATTAATACCTCTCCCGTTAATCTTTTATAATAGTTTTAACACTCATTATATATCAAAAACATTAAAAAAATAGCTCAGCTCAATTCACAGTATTTTAATTCATTTAATTTTTAGTAAAGGCTGATTATGTAGTAAAGTAACACTAATAAATATCAAAACCACTTAAAAGACTAATAAAATAATCAAATATTAAATTAAATTCAAATTAAAAATATCGATGCTAATTTATTTAAGTAAGTACTTCATAAAATAATTAATTATTAAATTCTAATAAAAAAATTAAAAAATATTTTTATCAAAAATATTTATTTCACCTTTAAATTCCTCATTTAAATCAATAATAAATATTATTAATCATATCTATTTTATAAGAGATATTAATTTCTTTTCTCAAAAAGTCATAATAGGATATAAAATTTATATTTGCTAGTAGCCATTTAATATACCATAATTACTATATTTTTTTAATAAAAAATATTTATTTCACCTTTAAATTCCTAATTTAAAACAATAATAAATATCATTAATCATATCTATTTTATAAGAAATATTCATTTTTTTTCTCAAAAAGTCATAATAGAATATAAAATTTATATTTGCTAGTAGCCATTTAATAATAAACTGAATTTATATACTACCATAATTACTATATTTTTTTTTTTTATTGATTAAAGAAATAAAATGCAAATTACAAAAAATCAATTTAAGTAAAATCATTAATCTTCTTTGATTTTTTACTTAGACAAAACTAATAAGCTATTTTTGAAAAGATCAAAACGAAATTAGAATAGCTTTAAATATCTACTTACTTAGTTAGTTGAAAAATATCAGATTATTTTTCATTAGAATAAATTATTCGCTTGAAAGTTAAAATAATATTTTTGCAATTAATTGAATTTGGATGAGTTTTTTTCTAAATATCTCAAATGAGAAGTTAAAGAAGGATAATCTAAAATTTTTTATCTAATATTTATGTATGATGCCTGTTTGTAATATCAAAGAAAATTAAGCAGATCTTTTCATTTTAGACTATTATTTTATGATCAACTTTTTTGAGTTTGGCTCGGATTTATCTAAGATATTAGATTTTTTATAATATTTAAACTTTATAAAATTTTTTTCTAAATAATCAATCATAAGTTTTATATTAAATAATAATAATTTAAATAACATTTTTCAATTTTTGGCATCAATTTAAAGCTATTTTTACTCTCTTTTTTTATAAAAAAATGCTTTTTTATTAATTTTAAATTGAAAAATTAGAGAATCTAAGATAAATACCAAAGTAAATCTAATGAAAGTTAAAAGATTAATCAATTCAATAAATATATGAGTTAATATATTCATAAATTGTTTATCACTTTTTAATTAGACCAGCTTCAAAATGAAAATGCATCCACAAAAATTTTTTTTCTTAAATAAAAGTATTTAATTTTTAATTAGTAAAAGAAATTAAAAGATTCAGCCATTCATTCATTATTAAAAATAATGAAATCAACTCAAAAAAACTTATTTAATTAATTTATCTATTTCAAAAAAATCAAATAGATAAATAGAAAAATCAAAGAAAAAATTAAAATAAAGTTTATGAGAGTTAAACAGAAAAGTTTCTCAATAATAAATTTATTAATTCGGACAGTAGTAAGTACATCTCGAATGATGTAAACAAAAATTCTAAAAGAATCAAACTATTTTATTATCATAATCCTAAAGTTTTCTTTAAATATAAGGTAAAAACTCCATACAACATACTAAAAATTAAAATATATATTTTTTTTTAATGCATTTTGTAATCAAACTTAGATAGTTTCATTAATTTTACTTTTTTAAGATTCTAATTACTTATAAATATACAGTATATGATATAGCTAGTTGTAGCTTTAATATTTTTCTCAATATTTTTTTGGATAAAAATGCTAATTTGATTATCCTTTCGATGAACCTAAAGATATTTATTTTTTGGAAAGTATGAGGATTTGTTATTTTGAACTGAATTTAAATCAAATAAATTAATGGAGTTATAATTCTGCGTACTCGCAAGTAAATATATCATAATTTATTAGAAACAAATTAAATTAAGTGTAAATTAATAAAGACCTTTCAAACTCTGATAGATATAAATAATATTTCCATCATCCAAATTTGAGTTTAAAAAATATTTTTCAATTTACCTTCAAAGAGAAAAGGGTTTTTTGAATACTTTTAATGCTAATTTAAATTATAAAGAATAAAAAATAATTTTATATTAGATTTTGCTTTTGATTTGCTCAAATCTTTACATTTTTATTTTTTCTATGTATGAATTTAGACCAATTTACAAATTTTAATTAAATGCTTAATTTATTTTATTTCTCAATATCTAATTTCGAGTAAATTTACAATTAATTTACTTAGCATTGCTTCCTTTCAAATTTATAGTTTTTTATCTCAAAATTTGTTTCTTGATTGAAAATAAAGCTAAACAGTGCTATAAAATTTCAAAAGCACATACCATAATAAAATACTAATTAAAATAATAAAAAAATAAATAAGCAAAAAATAAAACAAAAAAATAAAAATCTAAAGCTAATTTGAATGAAAATCTTATCCGTTTGTATTATTGGACTTTTGATATTGTGCTCTGTAAATGCTATCACTGATGAGGAAATAGCTAGTAAAGATGCTTGTGTCAAAAAAATACCTAATCCTTGCTAAGATTCAGATAGTGTATGCAAAACTGAACAAACCAGAGTTGATAATTGTTTTAAAGCAGTAGGCACATATCCCACTTTTAAGGAGTTAGCATAAAATATAAAAGCTTCTTGCAAATCTGATAACACTTCAATTTAAAAAGAAATTGATGCAGTCCTTTCATGTCTTTCATCAAGCATGATTGTTTCTTCTATTTTTATAGCTATCTTAGCATTCATTCTCTGATCCAAATTTAGAAAAATAAATAACGATTTTTAAAATATTTTTTAGTTCTTGTATAAATACACATACATATAATATTTGTTTTGTCTCTTCCAAAATTAAAAATATTCATCTATTCTTTTCAATTTCCTCAAATATGGATGGCTTACATTACAATTTTAGTGCATTAATAATAAGATTATTCTTTTATTCTTATGAGATTAAATGAAGAATTACAAAATTTATATTTTACTAAAAACTAAATCCTACTTCTTCATCTAATTTACTTTATTAATTAATCCTCATAATCAAAAAAGTTTTTAAAATAATATATTAATTTTAAGAATATTGTTTAATTTTTTCATATAAACATAACATGTGTTGTGAATCTTTAAAAATTAAAAATATTTATCTATCCTTTTTAAACCCCTTGAAGAAAATATGATTTTGTGCAACTTTTTATTTTTTTTTCAAATACAAACAAAATAATATTTTACTGAAATCTAAATGCATTAATTTACTCAATTATTCCTGAAATAAAATAATCAAAAACTTAAGATAGTTTATAATAATATACTTTTAATTGTAATTAAATACTAAATGGCCACACAGTAATTAAATGTAAAATAAAATATGAATAAACATAATAATTTTAATTGATCGAATTATAAAATAAATTTTTACCCTTATTTATGTATAATCTTCAAATACAATTTCGTAAGATTATTTAAAATCTAATTTAACAGATTTAAGTCTATTTGTACTCAATTTTGATATTATTAATCTACTCTAATAAAAATTTCTCAAAAAATAAAATGTTCATTCATTTTATAAATTATTTTGCTAAAATTAATTTTAAATAAATCTAATTTCGCAAATTTTAATTTTCTTTTTCTCAAATTTCATCAATTTTCTTTCTCTTATTTTACGAATTAATAAATTTACAAAAAATGTTAATTTGATTAATTAAAAAATATTTTAAAATTAATAATTAGATAAAGTGCAAGAACAATACTATAATATCAAATTTCTGAATTTGTATTAGATTTTGATTGGATATACTATTAATTAACATTAATTTATTTAGCGCGGTTTTTAAAAAATCTCTAAGTTAATAAATTAATTTAATTAAGCATATACATACATATATATTGATTGACTAATAGATATATAGAGATAAATAACTAAAATGGACTAAAGTCAACAAAGTAATTAAATGGAATATGAAAATTAACACTCTTAAATGACTTTAGTACCAGATAGGACTGAAGAACTGTTATAAAAGTATTTATAACATCAAAAGTAGGAGGATTAAAAAACAAATTAGATTGAACAAAAAACTAAGCTAGGTAAATATTAAAATGAAAATAAACCAAATTTAGCAACTAAATAACCTAAGAGATATCAAAGTGACAATTCCTAACTGTCTTCCTAGATACCTCACGATTTTTCTACTTTTAATGAATCACTGCAAAATAAAAAAAATAAGGAGATGCTTAGCTAGATGAGCTAAGACTCTTAAGCAACAGTTAATTTAAAGTAGAGTAAACCTACTAATGAATAAACATGGCAACTAGGAGATATAGTTTTCACAAGAAATGACATAAAAGGCTGCTTCTCTGATAAATAAATTTTTAATTAAGCTAACATTTTTACCCGTAAACACCTAAATGACTTATTTGATGATTCAGATGATGAAGTCCAAGAAGAAGGACTGGTAACTCAAATTCATAAGAGAAATATGCAAGATGTTTATGATATGACTCCAAAAGATAAAAAATTTACTTTTTTATGGAACGAATTCTTTATTAAACTAGAGAAATAAAAAACAAAAGAAAAAATCCCTATAAAAAGATCAGACATGTATGGATATATACAACAGTTTATGGATGAAAATATAGAAGAATTAATTAATCTTCACCCTTAATTTGTTATCCATCTATTTACTATGTAAGACAATGGAATTCTTGACTCAGAATAAATTGCTAGGTGTCTTAAATATTTAAAAGATTACCCAACTAAGTAGATTTTCTAGATGTAATCTTAATGAAAATAAATACTAACAAAACTTAAAATAGCTGTTTATTACATTTTAACTAAATATTTAAAAGGGGTTAAATTCAATATCATTTTAAATATTAAAATTCTATCTAATACCAAAATTATTAGATAGATAGATATCTATCTATTATCTTTTGTTTACTAACTTTGCTAATAATTTTAAAATTGCTCACTAATATTTTAAAATATATCCCAAACATTTAAATTAAAATATTATATGAATTTTTAAAGCATCCTAAACCTTAAAAAAACAAAGCATCAAAGAAAAAACATCTATGATATGAAGAATTATTCTACTCTTTTTGAAAATAAAATTGATTGATTATTTTGGTAAATCAAGAAATTATGTTTTATTTATAAGGTTTGCTAATAATTTTAAAATTGCTCACTAATATTTTAAAATATATCCCAAATATTTAAATTAAAATATTCCTTTTATTTTAAAAATATTTATAAAACTTAAAAAAGAAAAAAATAATTTTTTGCAAATAATTAATTTTTGCTTGAATCTTTTATAAAAACAATTTCATTTTTTAACTAAAAAGTGTTTTTTAATTCAGCTTCATTCATAAATTTTGAATAATTTAAAATATTTGTAAATAAATAATTTTTTACATACAAATGCTAAAGCATTTAATAAAATTTTGCTATCTTTGTTTTAAATAAGAAGATTATTATTTATATGTTAGTTTTTTATAATTTTAATCTGTTTAAAGAAGTGAAGCAACAAAAAAATTAATTTAAATAATATTAGCATTTAGCTAAAAATTAGCAAAATTTAGAAAAAAATAAAAAATAAAAATAATTTTTATTTTAATAAAAAAAATTTTCGCTATTAAGAATTATAATAATAAAACAAATATAAAAGAACAAACAAATAAATGTAAAAGAGTTAACAAATAAATGAATTGATTCTTTATTAATAATACTAGAATTTGGTTGTTATAAAAATAAATTTGATAGAAATGTTGAAAAGTTTAATTCAAGTTAACAAGAAACAATAAACACAAAATTGATTAATTTTTAGGAAAGAGATAGTAGGAATTTTGAAATAAATAGGAGATTAGTTTTTTTGTTCATAAGAAAACTAACTTAATACAAATAAACAAACTAAAAGTTCTATTTGAAAAAAGTATATATAGTAGGAGTAATAAAAAAGGTGCTCAAAAAGCAACAAAAAAATTCAATCAGATAACTAAGCTGTAGGAGTGAGTAATAAAAGATATTAATAAAGCTTTTGCTCACATTTTTTAATTTTTTTAAAATGTTTTAATGGAAAATGAATATTATTTACACTTAAAATTAATGTAGATATTTGAATGAAAAACTTAAGAGAGATTGAGAAAAAGAGGTCAACACAGGACATTTTTTATGAAGCCCTTTCTAATTTATTTCTTTTAATGTTCCTAAAGGACAGTGAACGAAATAGGATGAGAATATACTACGTTGGCTTAGTTACAGTTTACTTTTCTTAAATTGCAGGTTTAATTATCTCAGTGTCTAAAGTGCATCCCACAGATGACTATTTAAATTATATTTTTGAATATTGTCAATCAGTTAGGATAACATACATTCTTAAGAACTTGAATTCAGGAATGATCGTAGCAATCATTTTACTAGTTTTATGTATATATGAATCGACATTGATTTATTATAACTTAACTTTGAGCTTTGCAAATATTAAAGGTATTCCTTCATTTTTCTTTCTTTATTACTTGCATTTATTCAATGATTAACTTAAAATATGCTTGTTGTTCAATTTATTTAAATGTAGAAGTTAAGATTTTATAGAGTATAGTAAAAAAAGCTATGCCAACTAATTAAGTAATTATGTGTAAAAAAGAATATTCTGATTTAATTAGAAGAATTCAATTAAAAATAGAATTTAGTTATAAAGGCATAGTACAAGGAGTAGATAATTATATATATTATTTGCTTGTATATATATTTCTTAGAGCTGTTTTGTTTTAGATTTATTACATTTATTATTCAATTAATCAAGGAGAAATTATTAATTTTTTTATTGATAATTTTTAATAGATGATGTTGATATTTTGAAAACTCAAGCCTATAGAATAGGCACTGTTTAGCTTTACTTTGAACATTAAAAATGGCTGTACTGTTTACCAAAGCTAGATTTGATTTTTGGTGTTTTGTTTTGTGATCAAACAAATAGTTCTTCGAGATGCGCCTTATCTCTAGTTAATTAGAATTCTAACTTACTCATTTATTACTTCAATATTGGATGTGCAGTTGTTTTACTTATAACTACTATCTTCCTGAATCTAATAATAGTTCTCATTTATCACAATCCTGGTAATTATTTAATTACTTATTTTTTAATTTTCCAAGTCTTTCCTCAATAAAAATCTTCTTTTTTTTGAAACATTTTCGGGTAAATTTTTCATTTTTGAAATGAATAAAAAAATAAATTATTTTTATCATAAAAAATTTTGAAAATAATTAATTAATTTTCTGAATTAATTTGAACGTATTATTTTTATTAAATTAATTTTAAATAAATAATTTTTATTACAAAGAACTAAGCAGCGTTAACTAGCTAAAATCAAGATACAGCTAGTTTAAGTAGATTGAACCATTATTAGAAATAGGATTAGTTATTATGACTTATATAAATAATACAGCTTTGGTATTCACAGTTGGGTAAGTCTTTGGTATATTCTTACTTGTTGAATACTTCTACCACTTCCCCTTAATGGATAAAAATATTTCTGATATATATGGATGGATGGTAATTGTTTATTAAATATTCGCTTCTATGATTCTCTTTAGAGAATACACATCAAGCATAAAAGATCATAATTTTCCATTTATTTTCCTGGTCATCATTTCAATATTCTATGGTATTTTGAAAGCTTTTTGGAATAATAAAATTATTTTTGCTATGACTGTTGATCCCAACAGGCTTGGAGGTAATTAATTTTTTTTAGACTAATTCAAAAAATGAAATATAATATTTATTGATCAAATTAATTATCTTAAAGACTTCCCTTAATCTACTTGCTTGTATCTTGAAAAGCTGTGCTAACTATTTGATTAGTCACTCACGATTCTCTAGAGTAAGCTCACTCTCTTTGGGTCACTTCAACTTCATAAAAATAACTGCAGAGACTTAAATTGTCCATGCAAAGATGTTCAATTCAACGAATTAGCAGGTAAATATTTGTCAATATTTAGACAAATGATGATTTTTCTGCAAATAAATTAATTATATAGGCAAAGAAAAACCAACGATCTCAGGAGGAATGATCATTGATTTAGGTAAGGATATTAAGATTAAAGGAGTTGATTTTGCTAGAATTTGTGATGACTTAGTTATCTTTGAAAAATGGTTTATGCTTTTTATAGACTATCAGTTTGAGATATTAATAAGCCATTTAGTTAAGAAGGGTTAAGAAATAATAGTTTAGGTATTTGCTTGAACATTGTTTGTTATTGCTTCAACTTTTAATTTTATTTTATTTAATTCTTCATATTGAATTTAGGAGGTGTGTTTAAGGTATTGGTTCTTCTTGATCAAGTTTAAGAAAAATCAAATCAAAGCACTTTATCAGAACAAAGTTATGAACTCAGTACTCAAAAGAAAAGATAGTTTCTTCTAAACAGTTGAAAGAAGTTTGACAAATCTGATTGAAAGCAAAATCAAGGAAAAGGACAAAGCACATTTTTATTCCTACAGGTAAACAAACAAATAATTAATTAAATTAATAAATTCCTATGCTATTTATTTGTTTAATAATTTTTAAATTATTTAATTAGCTAAAAAGATAGATAAGATGCATCAAACAATATTAAATTTGATAAAATGGTGCAATCAGAAACTCAAAAAGACAGGCTAAAAAGAATACTTGGTAGATATAAATGATTATTGACTATTTTAATTAAACATTTTACAAATACAGGAAACGTGATTATAGAAAAATCTAGTTATATGGACTAAATGATTAAAGGATTTAAATCACTAGAAGAAATGCGCTAAAAAACAGTTAGTTTTTTGCAACTGGTTGAATATTTTGAAAAGTGCTTGAATGAATAAATAAGTTAAAACAAAACTAATTTATACTTTTTAAAATTTAACTCATTGTTGAAAGCTTACATATTATTTGATCCTATCAACTGTAGAGACACAGAAGCAGCAGTTGAGGATGTTATCAATAAAGAAAGATCAATTGATTAAACTACTACCATAACAAGTTTAAGTATTTTGTAAGGTAACGTTGGAAGTATCATTGCAAGTTTTAAAAACGTTAAAGAAAATGGTAAAATCCTCAAGTTTTCTGAAAAAATTCCTCAAATCTTCAAGTATGAAAAAGGAGAATTCCAAACAAAAGTATTTATTTATTTTTTTAAATTGAAAATTACTTTTTTCTTTGAAAAAGAAATAACAGAATTTTTTTTATTCAAGGAAAGCGTTACTGATTTAATTCCTCACTGTATTGGAAGACTTCACGACTAATTTTTAATGAGACTTATCACTACAGGTATTGCTAAAACAGTTAGAAATTATAGGACTATGTTTGCAAAAGATAAATTTGGCTATATATTTAGAGTTAAACTATTTATCAACTTTTACTTCATCAAATAGGATGATTTTGCTTTCAGTTCTTTAGTAATTAACTGTCCTTCAAACGATATGCATATTTTATTAAATTCAAATGGTTATATAGAAGGAATGAGCGAAAACTTCGCATAGTTAATTAAAGGAGAAGATGTTGATTAGGTTTATTACAAAAAGCTTAATATCTCTGCTCTGATTCCTTAGTTTGTTGAGTTTATGGGAGAATTTAACATTAAAGAAGATTATTCATTTCTTAAATTCAAATTAGATGTCCCCAAAGGTAATAAATTAATTCATTCATTCATTAATTCTACGATGCAATACAATAAGTAGTACATCTAAATATTTTTTTCACTCCATAAAATTAAATCAAAGTCTTTAATAAATCACTAAATAAAACATTTATCTTCAATATTTTAAATAAGATTTATTAAATTAAAAACTATCTTTTTTAAATATATTAAATATGGGTTAAATTAAAATTTTATAAAATTTATCAATTCATATTCCTCTAAAACAGCTTAATTTCTCACATATCATTTTAATATTAGTAAATTTATTTCAGAATATCATAAAAAATATAAATCAAAATATTTAAAAAGTTAATAATAATTAAAAATGAGTGAGTTTTTATTTAATTTAACCATATAATATCGAAAATTAAAATTTCTACTAAATTTATTTTTTCTTCATTTCTTGAAATTTTTTGATATATAAAAACTTTTAAAAGCTCCTCAAATAATTGCAAAACCCTCTTAAAAACGCTATTTATAATAAATTTGATTGAAAATATATTATATATTTTATTAAAAATAATTTTAATTTGTTTAAAATACTAGATATGAATAAATTAATTCAAACATTTATTCTGCATCATTCGAATTATTACAATTCATAGTTCACATCTGAAAAAGGCAAAATGAATTCTTCTCGCAGCGAACATGCGGAATTAAATAAAAATAAGATTAAAAATAACAATGATTGGAAGAATAATGTTTCGTCCTTTATTAACACTAGAGTTGCTCACAAACTATGCAGCTATGAACTCACATTGAATGTAAGACATGAGCTGTTTTAAGACAATGGAGAAGATGTTCTTATTTACATATTGGAGATTCAATAATATGTTAATTGGGAAGATTTGCTTGCTTCAGAGTTTTCAAATAGCACAGGAGGAAGATCGAAGTAATCTTATAGAAATTTAGCTAGTGAAAGAAGTAAAATAAACATATCAATTTTTATTTGTTTATTTATTTATTTTTAGTTTTTTGCTTATATCTTTTTTTAAATTTACAGCCAAAGTAGATGGTTAAAATAAACAAATTGTTTAAATGCAAACCATGGAAAATTAACTTTTAGGAAAAAATGAGAGCAGCTTACATGATCATAACGAAAATGAAGCAAACTTGTTAAAAAGTACTTGTGTGAATATGCCATAAAAATAAGACAATGGCTTTTAACCTTTAAAAAGTGCATAAATCGATAGCTTTGACAACCTTGATAAAAAAAACCCAAATACTAAAACTGGCAAAATGCAACCTCAACTTTAAAATTATCAAAATTTAGACGAATCAAACATGCCCATATTAGAGAATAAGAAATTTGATGACCAGTTCTTTGAAACAAATTAACTTAATAATACATTGATGATGACTACTCAACATAATAATGATGACGACAAGGAATTATTTAAATCTTTACATTAAACAAAGGTGATCTAAGATAAGGCAGAGGATTCAACAAATATCTAACAAAATAATTTAATTACAAAGGAAACTCAAGAAAATGGTTTATTATCTGTACAAAATGATGAGAATATGAAAGAAAGTTAGTAAAAAAAAGATGATGATAGTTCTTAGAATGACTCTAAGAATCAAGATAAGCAGTCTATTTCAGTATTTGATGAAGCAAAAAAAGAAGATGGAAATAATATTATTAAACAAATGGGAAAAAATAACATGTAGATTTACGAGCAAGCATCATAATCTTCTGTCTAATCTTCATCATCTAGCATAGTAAAGCATATTGTTGACAATACTTCTAATAAAAGCACTCCACCATTCTTTCTGATCCTATATGCTGTATTTATCTTCTAATTCTTTGTCTTTATCACAGTTGTAGTAGTGCTTTCAGTTACTATTTCTAACAGTTTTAATAGCTATACTCAGGGTATTTATTTTTCAATTTTAATACAAAACTCTTATTTTTTCCTCAACTATTAAAATTTTATTCACTTCTTATTAATAAAATTAGTTATTTTAGTATATAATAATGTTCTATTTTTAAAATATTAGCTCTTAACAGGATGGGAAGGTAAAAATCAACGTTTATTTTTCATAATTTTTAGCATATTATTAAAATAAATAAATAAGTATTTAATTAAATTTTAAACATACTAGCTCTTCCAAAATGCTAATCCCTATCAATCAAGCTATGATAACATCAGACTTAACCTCCCTCGATAATATGAAGCTGCTAAATCCAGTTCCATCATAGTAATATATGAATCTTATGGAGTAAGTAACAAAAACAGGATATTTGCAATATTCAGATAATCTATTTGGCTTTTTAGACTCACAAATTTAATATCAGTATTAAAGAATAGTTTTTGAAATGATGATAGAGGCATATCTACTTTCATTTGATAAGCTTATTATCTCTAATTAATACTTTACAGAGTTCTTAAAATTAGTGGGAACTACTTTATATAATATAAATAGAGATGATTATCAAAGTAATTAATTTTATCATGAATGAATAAACAGCTATTAACTAAAAAATTTTATTAGGTTAAATCACAGTGTTTGTTGAAGAAAAATACCTTCTAGTCAATAACCTTAACAGTACACAATCGTTCCTACTTACATCTATGCAGAGTATTTCTGACGATTTGGTTACCCTTTAATCCAGCATTATCATAGTGAATACTTATAGTATTGTTTTAGCAATTGTCCTAATCATATTATCTTTTGGGTTTATCATTCCATCTTACAACAACCTCAAGTTTAAATCAGAAAGAATTTTAATGATTGTTAGCAGATTAAAGCAAGAAGAAACAAGTGATATTATTTTCCATTTAAAAGGGATTCAGGTAAAGCTGTTTTCAGATAATGACGATTATCTTCATGTAGATTTTTCGAACTTTTCTTTGAGAGAAGAAAATGAATTAGAGTAATCATAAAGAAACAACAAAAAGAAAAATAAACAGAGACAAAACTATCTCTATGACAGAATTACAGATAATAAGCTGCAGTTTTGGTCTTTTGTTATTATTTTGGTCTTCTTTTGTCTACTTTCAGTTTTGTTTTTCTTGATAGTAATTTAATTTCTTTATTTTTAATTATTCATTTAAAGTGAAATGGCATATAATTTAATAAATATAAAGCACTAAATAAATTATTTATTATATCAAATTAGATTTTTCATTTTCAAATTTAAATTTTAGATAATTTTTAAAGGAAGTATGGAAATTTATCTTAGATGCTTAAATTATAAAGAGCATTTCTTCTCAAAAATTATTTACAAAATTAAAATAATTTTATTCTTTTTTATGATAAAATTGAATTTAAATGAAATACCTAAAATAAATTATTCAGTCAATAAAATAAATTCTTATTTTTAAATCAGTTCTTAATAAATTTGATTAGCACAAGTTTAGAAAATAAAAAAAAGTGCAAAAAATATTTGGATTTATAATAGCTGTTGATTTTTTATCTAAAATAAATAGATTTTCATTTACTTAAATCAATTCCAGTCTATTTTTGGGACTCCTGCTAACTAATATAAAGATTTTATATCTGGTTCTATGCAATTTACAACTGCTTCGAGTAGCCATAATTCTATCTTGATTAATAATCTACTGAAGGAAAACAATATAAAATACTTAACAGATTAGAAACTTAATGAATTAATTGAGCTAAGAGCACAATCACTATAATCAAGTCAACAATATTTTTCTTAATAGTTCATTTAATTGCAATAACAGGGAGCTACTTAGACTTTCTAAACTTCAATAGTCCAGATTAGCTAAGGAAATATTTGTGCATAGAATATATTAGATTCGAAATATACTGACTATTGCAAGTCTGCACTTTAAGGCATTCTTACTTAAGGCCTTCAGCCTACTATCTCAACTATAACACAAAAAATCTAAAATGAAATGAACATTGAAAATAACTTTGGTTTATTTATTTAAAGCTAAGAATACTAAGATGGAATTATAGTGTAGCAACTTTTGACAAATTTGTTGACTTATATTGTTGTTTAATTCGAAAACTAAAACACAAGCATAAAAGATAGCTACTTAAATACTCTTTTACTTTTGCTTTGTCTTGGTTGCTTAATTTATATTTTGACGTTCTTTATTGTGATAGCCTTCTATCTTAATAAACTCAAAACTGAATATTTGATCATCAAGAAGGCAATCTAACTTGTGCCTTACAGGAGACTGACTGAAGGTATTTATTTACCTATTGACTTTTTCATATCAATAAATAAATATTGATTATTTTTAATTAATCCATAATAATAGATTCGATGACTTTATTCCTCCTAAAGAAGATCATGGATGTAAGCTGATTTGTTTTTATTGATTTTAATACAAAATTTGACAAAATTAAATTAAAATTTTTTAGTTGCAATGAGATTAGAACACATAAACATACAAACATAAATACAGATTGATTTATTTTTAATATAGTTTTCTCATATATTTTAAATTCATTTTTAAAATTATATAATAACTATAAAAATAGATATGACGCCCATATAATTTACTTTAAAATCATATTTAAAATGTTAGTTTAGTTTGCCTCTACTCGCTTTTGCGTTTATTAGCTATTTAGTTAGCCATTTAATTATATAAATTTATTATAACATATACATTATAAATTTTAATTTAATAACTAAAAACTATTATATTAAAATTACTCTATATTTCATATTATTAGTTAGTTTACAAAAAAAATTCTTATTATAAATAATTATTTCTAATCTTCCTCTATTTTTTTTTTTTCAACAATTAAAATATCTTATTTATTTATTCATTATATTTAAACTTGCTCCAACCATTCATTTTCAATTTAAAAAATTACATCTTTTTACATTAGATATAGTACAAAATAATTTTCAAAAAGATTTTTTGTAAATGAGTTTTTGTGCTTTATTTAGTATATACAGAAATTCTATAATAATAAATAATATAAATTTTGAGATATACAAACAAGCTTATGTTAAATTTTAAATTGTTCAAGGATTTATTATTATTTAAAGTTTACTAAATTCTTAGTCATTCTACAAATTTTAATTTAATAAATTGGGCGAGTTGATAAGGAAATCGATTTTAGAATCAATCAGGTTAAAATGGCCTGTAAAACCTAGTCCACAGTTTATAATTGGTCTTGAAGGTTAGTTTGCATAATAAAAGTTTGCATGCATGAATGGCTTAAATCCAAAGAAGTTAAACTTTCTTAAGTAAAGCTTATTTTTTATTGCAAAATAAAAGTTAACGTTTTTATTATCTCTAAAGGCCTAATAATAACCAGGTACATTCTAAAGCTAAAAGCTGTTACAATCATAATTAATACTAGGATAATTTAAACTTTGTTCAAATGTAGAGTGTAAATTAGCTGTTTCTCCACTACTGCTTCCTCCTTCCAATGAGCTTCTGCTTGATAAACTGTCTTCTAGATCAAAAGAAGTCAACATTCCTGTTTCAATCGATGAAGTTAGTAAAAATTTTTTCTTCTCAAAATAGGTAATTTTTGATTTAAAAGATGATTTAAAGCCTAAACTGTTGCCTATGAATATTTTATTGTGGAGAAAATATGAATACTTTAGCAATGTACCAGGTCTAATTTAAAAGCGTTGTTCAGGAATTTAATAATTAATTTTAACTTCATGCTATGACTGATATTCTTTTTAGAGCAATTTATTATGTAAGAAAGCTGCATCGTTGATTTAGTTGAAAAATAGTCGTGCATACTTATTTCTAAAAAGCTTGTTAATGCCATAATCCATGCTTAAGAAGTAAAGTCTTTAAGTTTCGTTGTTGAATGGCTCAAATAGAGAATATGTGAGGGAATTATGACTGTAACTAAAACAAGTATTTTACCACTCGTTTGGATAAAAGATAAATTTTCTTCTTCTCCTTTTGAATTACAAACTATCATCTACCTTCCTCTTGATCACGCTAACATTAGCTCTTAAAGCTCCAAAATCTCCAATAAAAGGCAAAGAAATTTCATATTTTGAGAAGTGTCTAAACTGATTATCAAAAAAGAGAGCCACATCTGCATTATAAGAGATTTTTTCGCAAAAACCAAATACTCCATTTAGCTCTGCATCTCCTCCTAATGAAATAAATCTATGGTTTTTAGATTTCTAAGTTCTTACTATCCTAAGCCTATATGAATCTTAAATGTCAGTATTAAATCTGATGTTGAGCGCTCCAAAATGATCTAGATCATAACCGCAATAAACGTTCTTAAACATTCCGCTATAAAGCAATTTAGTGTAAAACATATTTTGAAAATTAAAAGCGAAATCTTGCATAGTAGGAGATTTTTATTCTAAATCTGAGGCAAAAAATGAGCGCATAATTCTGTTCAAATAAATGTTTCTGAACTCCACATTTATTTTATTTGTAGGAAATCGAACATCCTTCTTAATCTAGTCTAAAATCATAAAATTAGTTAATCCTGAAGATTTGTAATAAATTTATTTCTGAACATTTTAATCTTTATTGAATTCCTCATCGTAATCAATTGACTTAGACTTTTTATCATTAGTATCGTAATTATTGAACCTGCGGCCATGAAATTTATGCTACTGCTATTTATAGCTCTCTTCAAAATTATTCTTATTGCTGCTGAAGTTACTCATGCATAAAAACCTTTACTATTTACTAAATATGTTAAATATCTACTATGTAAAATTATCCTTATTGAATGTTAAAAATACCTTAATAGTTATTTATATATAATATATCTTTTTTATATTTATTAATATTTTCAGCAATCAATCATATCTTATTCAATATGAATAAATCTAAATACCAATCAATCTCTATCTGTAAATTCTATTTTATCATACTAGAACTTTCTTTTATTCGATTAAAACCAATCAATTATTCCTTTTCCTGATGAAAACTTTCATAATTCGAATTATGTTTTATTTTTTTATTGGTTTTATCTGATAAAAAATAGTTACAATTTATATAAAAATTATCAAAAATAAAAGCAAGATAAATTAAAATTTTTTTTTCTGCAATAAAATATATTTAAGAGATAAGTTAAATCAAAAAAGCACTAAGTAAGTAATAAACATTGAATGTTAATTAAAATTTTAATTTAAAAACAATGATATTTAAAAAAACATAATCAGAAATGGAAAGTACATTTAATTTTTGATTGGTTTTTTTAATGATTAATTTTTATAATAAAATGAAAATAATCAACAGATATAAGTATGAAACAGTTGAATTCGTATTTTAAAATATTAAATATTTAATATTAATATATCATTCAAAAATATTCTTTGGGAGGTTAAACAAAATATTTTAATGTCTTAAATTAATATGGAAGTCAAAGAAAAATTAAAAAATTTTGTTGAAAAATTTAATAATTTGCATTCCTCTTGTTTTTAAAAAATGATATGAAAAAGAGAAAATATTTTAGCTTAAATCTAAAAAAAAGGTAATGAGTTATTTAGCTTGAATCATATATTGTAGTTTTTTGGTTAATGCTCATAAATAATTATCAGCTCATTAATAACTTTCTTGCATTCGAATAGATTCATTACATGAAAATTAAATTAGTTCATACATTTTAATTAAAAAGGTTTAACATAGCTAAAAATATAAACTAAATCCATATCAATTATTAACAAAAGTTACATTTTAGATAAGTAAAAGTTTAAAATTTTACATGAGAAGAGCTTAATCTTCATAGGGAAATAGATAGATGTTTGGAAATTTGTCTGCATATAATCCATTTAATCCACTTCAGTCATATCTTATAGAAAACTCGAGTCATAAATAATATATAAATTCAATTGCAAATTAGAGGATAACATATTTTTTAGATAAAAGAATTACAAAAGAAGACGAAACTTATCGTCAAATGTTAAAAAATTAAATCGCAACGGGAGTTATGGCTGATGATAAATTCAGCTCTTATTTGTAAAAAGTTACTCAAGCTAGAGAGTAATCAGAAACAGAAGCTATTTAGATGCGCAAAGAATAAATGAAAACTGAATAAATGGTTAAATCAGCTAAAAACTTAAAACCTAAAAACGCTATCAAACATGTCAAGATAACTCAAGAAGAGTTTGCTATCAACAACTGTGCTTAAATAACAGACTAAGAAGAACTTAAAAAGCAAATAAAACAATTAGTGCATGTTAATAAAATAAAAAATTTTGTGTAAAGAATTAATAACAAGAAGCAAATAAAATACTTAAATAAGGTAATTGATTTATAAAAATTATAAAATACTCTGAAACTTATTTTTTTATAATTTATTGGATATTTAAAATGTTATCTTTTAAAAGAAACTTAGCATAATACAAAAAAAATTCATTGATAAACTATTTTATAAATTTATAGTTGATACTTTTAAATTGTTATTAAATACTTTTTTATTTACTTTTAATTTAGGCTCTTGATGAAATAAAGTAGCATCACAAAAAGCGAGATAAACCTATAAAATATATAATAAACGAAAATAAAGATCCGAGAGCTCTACATAAACCTCTTAGAATGCCTATAACAGACTTTAAAGTAGTAAAGTTAAAACAGAAACCATTAAATTTATCAGATGACCTCACTATAAATTTCTTTGATTATTAAGCTAAGCCTCATTCTGTTGTGGTTCCTAAGAAGACTGCTGAGTAAGAAAAAATAAGAGAAGATGAAGTAATCACTAACTTGGGTTTCAAAATAAGATAAACTTCTGAGATTTCAGTAGTGGCTTAATCAAGAAATACTTCTCCTTAAAAATCTAATTCACCTGAAAGGCATCAATAGAGCTAATTTTTCTAAAGCCGTAGAAACAGAAATATAGCAAGAGAGAAAGGTTTAATGATAGATCTAGAACAAATAGAAAAGTAAGCAAAAGAGGAAATGCAGCTAGAATAAAAGGAAAATGAAGCACTTTAAGAAAACCACCAAGATAATGTATTGAATTTTTAGTAAAAAAAATATTAATTTTTTTAAAATAACATATTTTACTAAGCTTTTCGTCACTTCTTACATGCCTGTATTACAGATTTAAAAGAGATTAGGATCAGCAGATTCTCATAAAACTGTATTGCAGCAATCAAAGTTTTAGTAATTGAGATTACAAGATACAGTATCTCCCTAAGAAATAAAGAATCAGGGTAAAAAAGTATCACTTAATTATATGGGATCCTTTAATATAGATAGTGCTGTTAATAGCTCAAAAGAAATTAATATGGTTCCACAACAGAGCTTGACATAGAGCTAGCTAAGCCAACGATTTAAATAATCTAATAAAATGAACAATCTTATTGATCAAATGAATGACTTTTAAAATACAAATAATACTAAAAATATTAATAATATAATCAATAAATTTTAAAATGATTACGATAAAATGAGCTAGCAGCATTTCGATAAAGATTTATAATAATAAAATGATTTAGAATAAGCTCTCCGTGATCCAGAAAAAAAATCCTTTTTAGTTAAAACTAAAAAATAACTTGTAAAATGAGAAAGAAAATTTAATAATTCATAAAATAATTTAAAAATACTTATTTATTTTTTTATTTCTGTGTTATTTATTTAATACTAAAGGACAAAATAAATACCACAAAAATAATTAATTTAAATAATAAAATATCTTAATAAAAAGTATCAAATTTAAAAAACATAATAAATATTTGGTTAACTATAAATTATAAAATTAATTTTATGAAACTTTAAGATAACTTACATTGTATATAAAATTATCAAATTGATTATTTATTTACAATAAATAAAACAGAATTTTTTTATATTAGTTGATGTTGTATTTAATTTAATTTTTTTAAATTTTAGGTATTAATTTTAAAAGGAATTTAATATTTTAATAAAATTTAGTATTTGATTTTAATTGAGACTGAATAGATATTCAAAAGATTTCAATTTTAAGGCTATCTAAGAAGAATCCCTGTTATTTTTTGAATAGGAATATTTCCTTTTTGATCAGTCATAATGCCTGGAAAAAGGGAATCAAACTTTTAAAAAATTAAATTTATGTAAATTAAGTTTTATTTAAATAGTAAATACTTCTTTTTCAGGAATAATATCACCTATTTTAGTAATAACTCCTTTGAGAGTTTCTCTATTAACATCATACTCTTTGTGTTTAACAAATAGTTTTAAAGCTTCTTAAAGCTCTTTTTCATTTGGCAATTTATGCTAAACCAAACTTACTGCTACTAAAAAATCTTTGAATTCTATGACTGAAGCCATTTAGTTTATTTATATTTTTTCTATAAGAATTATAATAGGTAGCTTAATAAAAGATATTTAGTGTAATTTCTTATTTAGATTAGAAATAGCTAAATAAAACAAATTTATATTGTTTGTTTTATAATTGATTAAAATTATTTTCTAAAAAAGCAAAACTAAATAAGCTTTTTCTTTTAATTTAAAATTCATTATAATTACATTTTTGCAGTTTTTATTGAAGTTCTCCTATTTCTGTTGTGTTAACAAGGTATCCTAAAGATCTTAAAGCATTTCCTAACTCTTTGAGTTATTTTCAATAAAAAATATTAAGTAAATCAAAAGAATATTAAAAAGTTAAATCTTTATCAATACCTTTTCCTGGCATTTCGCAATCTTTTAATCTCTTATAAAAATCATAAACTTCTTAGCACTTTTAAATATTTACACCTAACTATCTTGGATCTTTTTCTCTTGCTTTTTAGAGGAAAGGAAATAACTCTTTTTGCTATTGGCATAATAAATAATGGTGATAAATCTATTTTTTAAGTAAAATTATACTTCAGGGATATTTGAATCTTTTGTGTTCAATGAATTTTTTAATTTGTTAGGATTTGCTGCTTTTTAAGCTGTGGATTGAGGGCTTTAGAATGAATTTGGAGGAAAATTTTGGCTTGAAGACTAAATTGTGCTAGATGATTATTATTTATTTTGTTGAGCTTCTTTATTTTTCTAATTTACAAATAAAATGTAGCCTCATAAATAATTCATATTTTGGTAAAATATTTTACTTATAAAAATTAAGGTACAGATTTTTTTAATGGAACTGTACCCTGCGTTGTAGTTTACTATTTATTCATTATTATAATATAATTATTCTATTGAAAATTTTAATCTATAAATTGATTGATAAGATCTAATTTAGTTTTTTATCTATTTAATTTATTAAATATAAAGAAGAACCTTTAATATTTTAATATAGCAACAGAAAAGTTTAAAATCTCTGTTTTAAAGTTAAAATTTGTATTTTTGATTAATATTTTTAGTGGCTTATTGAGTTCCATCCAAAAATTTATGATTAAAAGAATCAGCTAATAGATTTTTTATTTTTTATTAATAAAATCATTTTTTAATAACTAAATGTGAAATAAAATAATTTCTAAGAAAATGAATAAAATATTAAAATCAATAATTAATTAATTCTAATAACTTTATTCAAAAATGTTTATTATAAAATTAAATTTATAGAAAAATTAACAAATTTATTTTCTAAAAAAAGGATCAATAAAGCCGTTGAAAATAAAAATATTTATTAAAATATGTTAGATTGACACAAAATAATAATTATATAAAATTTTATTAAATAAAATTAAATTATACTGATTGATATTAAATATTAGAATAAAAAATAACGATTTCATTAAAATCAATAAAGAAATGTTTAAAAATATATTTATGAATTGAAAATATTTATTTTATTAAAGTAAAATTAGATATTTTCATTTTTTTTCAATATTTTTGCAAATTAAATGATTTGGAATATAATGATTAATTGAGATCTTTAAAATTTAAGAAATTTTTTTATAAAAAAATAAATAGTTATCAAATAAATTGATTGAAAATGTTGATAGATAAATAACACTTTCTGAAATTGTATTTGAATTAAAGCAATATCTATAAATATGATTTAAATTATTTAGGATTGAATGAAATTAAAAAAAAATAAATATTTGTTTTTGTTAAGAATATATCAATATCTTTTTTGGTGGGTGACAAATGTATTAATTGGTGGATTATTGGTATTATTATTAAAAATCAGGTAGAAACTAAAGTAATAGTAATTAAAAAGCTTTTTTAAAAATAAGAGCCCTATAGTAGAGAGTTGATTTTATTGGGTGAGGATTTAAATTTTATAAAAATTGTTGATGAGCTTCGAAGAGAAATTGGAGAAAAATTCAGATTGTTAATTTAACAATCAGAAGTCTTAGAAACGATATAAATTAATTAATTAATTAAAATAATAAATTGAGAAACTGGTTTTGTATAGTATTTAAATAATTCGATTATTTTTAAATGATTAATATTAATTTAAACGCACTTTCTGATAGATAAAAAAACAATAAAAATATAAACATAGAAAGTAAGTAAGTAAATAATTAGATAAATCAAAAGTTAGATAGATATAAAGAATGAAAAGAATCGAAATGGAAAATAAGAATGGCTTAAGAGTAGTAAGATACAGTCAGTATATATATAAGATATAAAAATTAGTTTTTATTTCTTTATTTATTTATTTACTTATAAAAGAGAGATTTACAATTAAGTATAAAGTGAGTTTTGGTTTGATTTTGTTTTTAATATTTGTTTATTTGCATTTATTATTCATTTTTAGATTTAAAATTAAGTAATTTTTTATATTTTCAATATTAAAATGCATATTTTTACATCGATTAATTCATGCTCAAACTATTTCATCTATTTTTTGCTATTAAATGTTTCTTTTTTCAGCTACTTTGCTTTAAAAATCAACCTTATTTAAATGAGCTTTGAGTCTTTTTTATAAGTTATTTTAAATTTTTTTTTTACTACTACTTTAAATAAATTTGAAATTTCTGATAAGACTCTTTCACTCTGTCTCAAACGTTTAAGTTTTTAAATACAGTTCAGTTTTTTAGATAGAATGAATAGGGTTTTGAATTATTAATTGATCGAATGAATGAATGTTAAGTATACTAATTTAATTAGTGCTCCAAAAGTTTTAATATTATTGTTATATAAATATATAGTAAGTAGTTTATTAAAATGATAATAAACATTAGTAGCCTGCAAGAAGTAGCTTGAATTCATACCTGATTCGCTCTAACCACTTTTCGCAAATCAAACTTAGTCTTCGTTATTAGGCTCAGCAGCAACCATTTTTCGAGCCACTTGAACTTTTCTTCTTTTTTTGGATTGAAACTGGAGGATTATTTTTTTGTTTGTTTGATAAATAAAGTCGCTAAACTAGACTATCAAATGCATTTTATATTTGAGCACCGGAAAGAGCAGAAGTTTCAAAGAATGCCATGTTATACTGTCTTGCGAACTAGTCTGCTTAGTCGTAGCTAACTTGCTCTAGCTTTTTTTGCGAGTACAAGTCAGATTTATTGCCAATGAGGAGTAGAGGAATTGAAGTTAAGTCTATTATTTTGTCAAATTAAGATATCCAAAGACTTTCAAGGTCTTAAAAGGATTATTCACTTGTTTTATCATAAACTAGAATCAATGCATCTGCCTTACGCACTGATTGCTTTGTGATATCTATATATCTCTCTTGGCCTGAAGTATCGTGGATAGTCACTGAAATAGGCTCTCCCTAGATGACAAAATTCTTTTTGTAGTAATTAACACCAAGAGTTATCACTGTGTTTTCGAGGTAATTATCATAGATTAATCTATGGATTATAGAAGTTTTGCCTACAGAAGAGTTGCCACAAAGTTGGATGTTGAAGCATCTCGTGTTGGACCCAGTTGAATCACTGCTGCTCTTTCTTGTTTGAGATTGAGTCATTGACGACGATAAATTTTAATCGCTTGCCTGCATCTCTCTTCTGTTAGTGTCTTAATTTATGCAAATAGTTTGACTTGTTTAATTACTTATATTTGATTGACTTTGTTTTTTTGTTTGTTTGTTTGCTTTCTATTCTTCTAAATACTATTCCTTTTTTGATTAAAAAATTAAATTATTAATTAATAGATTGGTTGAGCTGCCTTCTTTGCCTTTTTTAAGGAGACTTTATTATATTACTTATTGATGTATATGTGCTTGTAGTACTTTGTTATTTCCTAATTATATTATATAATTACTTTTACGCTCTTTTTTAATACGCCTACTTACTTACTAATTGTTAATTTAGGTCAGTCAATTCAATTCTTTCTTTCTTTTCACGCTTCTTCTTTCTTACTTTTTCATTATCTTTCTTTCTTCTTTCATGCAAAAAAGCTTTCTTTTTTTCATATATTCATTCTACTTTTCATTTTTTAATTTAAAAAAGCAAGTGGCTTGCTATTTCTTAAGGAAAAAAATATTCTTTACAGCTAAATGACTAACTAACATTATCTTAGATTTGTATAAGTAATTCCCTGTAATCTTTTTATCACTTGCTTAAAAATTTATTTTGATAACACTCTCTCACTCCCTGCTAACAAATAATTTTTTTAACATTTAACTAAATCAAAGCAAAACATTTTGTATTATTTGTTCGATTTTGTTTCTAAAGCTTGCATATTTTTCTGTAAAATTTCTTAATTTGTTCTGTAAATTTTAGAAAGAGATTAAATAAACTTCTTGTGTCTTTAGTCCTTTAAAATAACTCAAATATCTTCTTTCTATTTTACACTTTATTTAAAAAACACTTGATAAAAAAACATGTAACTATAGAATTTAAAATGAACCTTAAAATCACTAATTAAATCCTACAGCAATCGTATTACTCGCAATACAAATTTAAAATAAAAATATATCACTTGTTAGTTAGTTAGTATTCCAAGATTATATTTAAAATATTTCAAAATTTCTAAAGACTTTTTAAAGACTTTTCTTTTCCATTTTTTGAATCAGTAAATCATGCTCAGAAATTTTTTCGTTCTAAATAAATATTTCAAATAAAAGCCTTTCTTAAATTAAGTTCTCATATGATGCGAAAATAACTGGCAAATATTAAATTTATAAATTTCTCTTTGAATTGTATTATTTATTTTAAATACTCAGCAATAGATCAGTAAGAAAATATTCCATCATTTTTTATCAGAAAATGTAAAAAATACTGCTTTAAAAAGTAATATGTTCTAAAAAGTAAAGAGCATGCTAAATATTTTATAGCATTTTTTTATTTTAAATAAATTAAACGCATGATATTAATGGGTTTATTAAAAACATGCTTTTAAAATTATTTATTTTATAGTAAATAAAATAAAAAAATTCATTGGAGCTTTTTGCTCATTTAAGAAAAATAGCTGCACTAAGAACATAAATTATTAAAATATTTTAATTGTGTATAAAAAAATTGATTGATCTGAATATGAAGTTGTAAGTATTAATTTAAAAATCTGTATATTAGATTTTATTATGTGTTTTTATTAATAGTTTGATGAATTTTGATCAAGGAATTTATATCTAAATATAAAAAAGAAAACTTAATCTATTTAAATATCAATTTATACCAGAGATAAGATAATACTAAGAAAATATATTTAAAATTTATCACCAATTTTGTTTTTTTGGAGTTTAACATAAACATTTTGAGAAAATATACATTTTAATGAGTAAATATCAATTTTACTTTCACTAATTATTTTCATTTTTATTCAATCAAAAATAATCATAATCTTTAAATAAATTTTGCTTAATTTCTAAGTATTTCAATCTGATAGTATTTTTATAAAGTTCTATGTAATTATATTTTTTTAGTTATTTGTAAAATAAAAAGTACTGATTTAAAACTTAATCTGTCAACTTATTATTTTCTGTAAACACACTCTTTATAGGTTTTTATCTTTATTTTTAAATACAATTAAATTTCAGTATTTTTTAATAATAATTTTACAAATGTATTTTTTAATTAATCAAATTATTCGTTATATTAAAGATACTCTTTCAATTTAAATAAGCTAATAAAAACATAAAAAAGTTTTAGTTTTACTCACCAAATAAATTTTTAATATTGTTTTATTTATTTGTGATTTATTTATATATTAAATAACTCTTATTATTTAACTTTATAATTAATAAATATTAATTTAATACATTATTTATTCTTCAACCTATTAAAATTATTGTTAAATTTTTTTTGCTCTTAATAAATTATCATTCCTCAATAAAATAAATAAATTACTCCTTTTTATTATATTTTTAATAATAAAATAAAATTTAAGCTAACAAGTTAGAAAAGTTAAAATTAAATTTTTTTTCTTTTTCATTAAAAATTCATTTTTTAATGACTAAATTCTTGATTATTTTTTTAGAGGGTGAAAATTATTTCTAGAATAAATATTAATTAGTTCTACCATTATATTCTTTACTAAATTTTCTGAAATCTAAAGATATTATTTTAAATATGAATATTAAATTTTAGATAAACTAAACTACTTTAGTTAAATGAAAATTAAAACATAATTTAAAAATATTTAATTTGCAGCTATTTTATTAAAAGGTTGTTTAAAATATCTTAAAATCTTAAAATAAATTTATTTCTAATCAAACCAGTTTGAGCAAAACAATTATAAATAAGTGGCAAATTAAATTAATGTTTTGTACTTTTTCGAAATAGCTAGATTTGGTGGTGTGCTTCAATCAGTTTTGGAATCTAATAAATTTTATTGCGCAAAATAATCAAAGAATTTATAAGTAAAATTTAGATACAACACATAAACAGATATTATTTAATAAGAAACATAAATATTTTTAGGTTTGAATATGGATACTAAAATAAGCGATTTCATAGAGAACGAAATATTAAAGAATAAAGGAGAAGATAATTTGTAGAATGTATTTAGCTCTACATCTATTCATGACTTAGTAGAATATTTAAGCGATATTATAACAAGTTAAAAGAGCCAAATTTCTATAAGAGCAGCAGTTCATATGTTTAATTTACTTGATTAGATTGAAGAGAAATCAAAAAAGTTTTATTATGAGAAAACTTATCTTAAGTTAATCACTTAATTCAAAGAGTATGAAGGAGAAAATATTTAAATTTTGGCAGAGGTTTTAGGTGCCCTCTTAAGGAGGTACTGCAACTATTTATCTGTTCAGGATTTTGATTTGCTTTCATTAATTTTGGCTTAAAAAAAACAAAAAATGATTAAAGGGTTAATTTTATTAAAGGAAATTACAAGCTATAAAGAATGGTTCAAGCACTTATAAGTTAATAACTTAAATTTAACTGATAGATTATAGTTTTTTTACAAACCAGGATAAGCAGTTATTCATGGAGTCTGCGAAATTATAAATGCACTGATAAATAAATGGGAGAAAAAAGCATAGAAGGAAACAAAAACAAGCAAAAAAAGTTTGAAGCAAAAGGAAATATAGGATGATTAAGATGTTAATTTGTTGATTACTGTGTGCTTTGTTCAGCTTTAAAATTAAATGACTGAGAGTTAGAAAAAGAAGGTTTTTCCTCTCATTGTCACACACATTTCATATTCTTAATTTATCGAAGAAGATAAAGACTTGCTTTTTAATTACTTGAATTTCTTAAAAAATTGTGATAAAAATTTCTTTTTGAAAAGAGAATAGCATGTTTTTAAAAAGCTTTAATTACTTATCAGGATGTATGAAATTCAAGAGCTAAAGTAGATTGAAGAAAATTTCATTTCCAGCGATAGAAAGAAGGTTTTAGAAGAAATTAGTATTGAAATGAAGATGTTTGAGACTAATAAATATCTTTCGGTGTAGTTAGGAATGTTTGTATTTGAAGAAACAATAGAAAGATCTTTAGGAAAGTAGTGCAAATTTATTCCTGAAATGATTGATTTTATGTTTGCTTTATGTGAGTTAGATTCAATTACAGTGGAAGAAAAATCAGAAAACGGTTTTGAGAATACCCAAAATAATTTTGATTCAGATAACCAAAGCAGCATCAAGTCAAACAGCCCTGAATTAGATCAAGCATTTATCGATTTTTAGTATTAGCTGGAAACAATAAATCAAAGCTCAAAAAAGATTTTAATGAATGATTTTATTTTCAATAAAATAGTGAACAGCGTTAAAAAGATAGGACATGGATTCTAAAGCTTAGAAAATAAGGATTAAATCATTTACTCTAGCTAGGAAATCAGAACTTTGGTGGGCTGCTACAACATGCTTTTCTTTTAGACTAAGTTCAATGTTGAAGCTATTCGTACTATCTTGGCAACTTTAACAAAATACATTGGATCTCACCTGAAGAATCTTTATGTTCAGTGCTATGTGATAAGATTCTTATACCAAATTGCCAACACAGCTATTAATTACATAGCTCCCTTCCACAGCAGCTACATGGATATCATCATTGATGTTTTGTAAAATAAACCCAATTAATCATTAAGACAGTCTATTATTGCTATTTCTTTCTTAGACAGGATTGTTTTTAAGATTGTTTACGAAGAAGATTTTGCTCTCTTTGAATACATACCAAAACTATATGAAATTTGTTTAAATGACTTTTCTTCCCCTACCTTTACTCAATAGTCCCCTTTGTATTAAGAATCTGTGCTCAATATTATCAACTCAATTCTACATAAAAAGAAAATTGAATATTACATCAAATAGTATGTTTAGCGCTCGAAAGAAGTATTTTTTGCTTAAGTTGAGAAAAAGGAAGACCATTTATAACAAAATAAAATTGAAATGGAGGCAGAGAGCAAAAAATAAACTTCTACTGCTATGCCCCACTCCACTACTAATTTATCTTGTCTCAGTAGCTTGGCTAAAATGGTAATGAAATCCCAGCATTGCAAAGACGATGATTTGGTCAGCAGAGTCAAACATTTGCTCAGACAGTATGCAAACGAGCTTTATCAAGGGAAATTTGATGATTAAATTGTATCAAGGACACAAATTTATCAATTTATTTACAGTATTTCGATTGAATTGCTCAATGATCAAAATTTAATTGATGAGTTATTTTTAAAAATGTACTCCCACATTCTTGCTGACTGTCAAGTATTGACAAATGTAAAACTTATAAGAAAAAATAAAAATTTAGAATAGGAAGAAATTAATTTTAATAACATAGTTAACGCTTTCCCACAATAAGCATAAAATATTTAGCTACCAAATTAATTTTAGAATGCATTAGCGTAGCATTTAAATTAGGCATTCTAAAATGGTTAAATTAATCAAAATTTAATGTAGAATATAAATGTGGTTTTAAACTTAAATAACAACTAAAATTAATAAAATATCAATTAAAACTAACAAAATGAAAATGAAGGAAGTGAAAATGAATACGAAGATGACATTTCTGAATAAAGCGAAGGAGCTCAGCAAGAATAGAATGAAAATTAGGAAGAATAGGATATAATTTAGGAATAAAACTTTAATGATAATGAAGAAAACGAAGATGAAATTTAGGAAGGAATAGATTTAGATGAAGGCTATGAGTAGGTTTATTTTGAGTAGCCAAATCCTGAACTATTTGCTTTAAAATCGAATGCTTTGTACATCTTAGGAGAGTTTATCTAAGAATGCCCTAAAATAGTCATGGAATATAAGAAGTTTGAGATAATGAAGGTGTTACACGAAATTTCAGTCAATGATAGAGAAGAAAACTAGATTGTGTATATGAGCTATTAAACACTAGGATAAATGTTTAAGTGCATTTAGCAATATTTCACTTTGTACTACCCTAATTTGTACTTTAAAGATAAGGAATCGAGACCTGAAGAGTGCTTTTTGTCTGAAGAAGCGAAGGTTGAGTATTCCCCTATTTTCTAGATTTTCTTAGATTAAATAAATAATTTGGATAAGCTAAATGAAGATAATATCCACGAAGAGCTGCTCTACAAATTATCATATGTCTTGAGGAATATCGATTTTGCCACAAAAAGAACATTCTTTTTCGACATTTTTAATACTATTAAATATAATATCATGAAAACTTATAGCTTGTTGTAAGCAGGATTAATGGATAAATAAATGGAATGTCTCCAAATAATATACAAAGCTTACCCATCTTAATTACAAAATAATTTCTAGAAAATTTGGAAAATCATTGAAGCTAATATTTTTAATCAGAAAACTAGTCTAGAAGCCAACGGAAATGATGAAGAATAAGAAGAAGATTAAAATTAAGAAGGCGAAGAGGAAATGGAAGAGGAAAATTCTGATGAAAATTCAAGCGAATACGAAGATATAGAAGAAGAAGTAGAAGGAGATGAACAAGGCGAATAAAATATGAATTTAAATAAACTAAATTTAGATTTGAGCATTATAAGTTCAACAATAGGTTATACTTCACATTTCATAAAATACGATAAATGTGTTTATCCTATAGTGTCCAAGACTATTAATTAGTTAATATTTAACAAGATCATTTTATAAGATGAAATTCTCTTAAGAAATTGTATCTTTTACATTAATGTGATCACAAGATATTGTTTTGATATTATATAACCTGATGTTTTTAGGTAATTATTCTCGATTGTTGGCTAAGTTATCCAATCCAAGAAGATTGATGAATATGATGAAAAGGGTACAATTGAAAATATCTTGACAACTTATGCCCTGATGGCTACGAAATTACTAGCAAATAAACCACCTAAAAGCTTTACAGATGATGATTTAGCTCCATTCAAGAAACTTCTCTAAATAGTTCCTTTTGAAGATGATCACTCAGAAATGAAAAGAGTTTTTCAAATTATTAATTTTTTGTTTGATGCAGAACAACCAATAATTTAACAAAACCTATTTAAATTAGTTTAATCTACTATTTAAATGATTAACGAGCCAAGCAGGTACAGAATTAAACAAAAAAGTGAACCATATTATCTAATATTTTACAAAAAATTGGAATCTAAATTCCCACAAACTTAACAAATAGCTAAAAACATCATCGACTAAAATAAAAACAATTTCTTTAAAGAAAAAGACCAATTATTAAAAAAATTAAATATTAGTTGAAATTTATTTTTTTCTTATTTATTTAATTATTTATTATTTTATATCCTTTATGCCAATTAAATTATTTTTAATTTAGTTTTCTTCAAAATAAAATTTTACTTTTAAAAAAAATATTCTATTAAAAAATTATTCTATTTTAAATTGATTCAAATAATATTCAACTTATTTTAATATTTTTGATAGCTTTTAAAAATATTAAATTGAAGAGTACTATAAAGCATATTAGAATATTGAATGTGATAAATAAAATAGCAAACTACATTTTTTTAATTAAAAATAGTAATTTAAAGATAGAAATGGATTAAGTATATTTTTACAACTTAAAATGTCCAAAGCATAATAAAAGAGATATTGAATTTGTATAAATAAAAGAAGTTTTATAATAATCTGAAACCAAATCTATTTTATGTTGTTCACAATGCATAAGTGATGACAATTCATTTAGGCAGTAAAATTACATATTAATTGAATCAATATTAGAAGATGGGGATAAGAAAATCATCTAAAAATGGCCACCAGTTAATGATAGCGAAATTTTATAGATTCTCATTGATATTACATAGAATCCTAGCAATCAATTTAGTTGTATTCAACAGATTGATAGCTATTTTGTTAGCTTAAAAAACGAAATTATATCTAAATTAGATTAAATTTAGAAGAATGCAATCAAGTAAGCTGAGAATCTCAGTTCATATAATATCATTTAGCAATATCAACAAATTTCTAGTATTCTTTAATTCAGAAAACTTCTATAAATGATGAAATAGTAAAATAACTATGAGGAGTGCTAAAAATAAATTTAGTTTTTTATTTCATAAGCTGAATCTCAAAAAGCGAGGAATTAGATATTGTTAGAGAATCTATCATTTTAAGCGCTTGATGCCTAGGCTTCTTTTAAAATGTAGGAAGCGAATCTTTTAAGAAATGTTATCCTCTAATAAATTGAATAAATAAGATTTTTTGGTGAAGGATTGGTTTAAGATAAACCAAATTTTGATATACAACATAGCTAATAAGCAAAAATAGATTAAATAATTAATTTAATAGGCAACAAATCTAACTTTTGCTCAAATCAGTTTTTAAAAGAATTTAAAGATAATTTACAAAGGATAAGTAGCTAGTTATAAATTAATTGCGCTAATAATATATTTGAAGAAAATAAATAACCAATAGATTTTTCATAAATAAACCAACAAAAATTAGACTTGATAAAAGATTATGTAGATCATTAAAATCTCATTACGATAAACTAAAATTATCTAAACAATGTCATTAATTCAAGAGAACTAACTTCAATTAACTAAATACTTGACTTAACAAAAAGATAACAAAATCCTTAATTATTTTAAGAGTTTAATTAATTCCTGGTCCAAACTTACCCATTTTTAAAGTCTATGCTTAATCTTCCAAGAAATATTCATTAAAATTAAATCTTTTTATAGAATAAAAGTAAAGAATTTGATATTTTAAAGGAAATGATTATAAAATCAACTTCATTTAATGAAGGAATATCAGTTTTAAAGTCTTTGAAACAGGAAAATGGATCAATAGAATTATAATTGAATAAGAGTCACAACTATATAAATTGTATATCAAATATAGTTATACAAAGGAATCTAAAATATGTATTTAGAATATAAATTGACAGCAACTAAGGAAACTGCTTTTATGTTGGATTAATGAAAAAGTCTAATTCTAACTTATAACATGGTTATATGGATTCCCTTAGTTGCTACCTTTATAATGTTTAAGGTGTATTATCTGCAAAATTCACAAATAATGGAATTAATAAATTTGTTCATTGTTCTAATTTTATGTTATCAAAATAAAATACTATTGAATTAAGAGTATCTCAACAAGATTAGATTTTGGAAGTGCTAGATTATCCAAATTACTAATATAGAATGTGCTTGTAAGAAGGAAAAGTGGATTTTATGAAATAGCAAGATTTAGTTTTATATCTCTCATTTTGGAAAAAAGAAGTAAAAATGACTATTAATTATGCCAAAATTTTCAGTAGCTTTTGAAATTCTATCAAGAGTGCCTAAAAAAATATTATTATTAGTTATTTAATTTATGACATTATATTGTAATTAAATCTCTCATTTAATATAGTTTAATAAAAAAACTTATTTATTAGTGAAAAAAGGTAATATTTGTCCAAGATGTATAAATTTAGCAAATTTATTAAAAAACTTTTAATTTAGTTACATATCTCTTATATATCATAATTTTCTAAATTTATATTTGATATCAGTTTTATTTATTTTCTCTATCCAAATTAAATCTTATTAAAAAATAATTGATTAATTAAATATTTTTGTAATTTATTAAATTTAAATAAATTGTTTCTAAATAAATATCAAAAAAATTAATGATGAAATAGAATAAATATTTTAGCAGCTTAAAAGATGTAAATATTTATTTTTTAATTAATTATCCTTTAATTTTATTTTTTCCATAAAAAAAGTTTTTGAACTCTTAACTTTAAACTCACACTGATCTCCATATCTAACTCAGGTAAATTAAATTTATAATAATTAATCTTATTTATATTAACATTGCAATCAATTTAATTTTTTTTTTCAAGAAATATTATTTTAGATCTTATTTATAATTTTATTCAAATTTTTATATCTTATTTTACATTTTCAACCTTCTCTTAAATTATTTACTAGTTTATTTATTCTTAATTCATATTTTTATTCATTTTTCGTTCTAACTAACTAATATTTTCTTCAATATTTAAAAAGTGAAAATTAAATTGGTAATGAAGATGCCTCAGGCTTAGGTTCTGGATTAGCAAGCTGCATTAATCTCTCAAATTTGACAATTAATCTCAAGTAAAAGCAGCTTATTTGTTTTTGATTGTGATATTTTTAAATTTCAAAATAAATTAAAACAAAAACAATCCTTTTACTTGATTTATTTACTTTTTGATTCTCATTAT
>AFXY02001646.1:0-164693 GCA_000231845.2 Tetrahymena malaccensis 436 | reverse complement strand
CCCAACCCCAACCCCAACCCCAACCCCTTTAGAGATTAATTTTTATTAGAAATTTTAAAAATTAATTTTAATTTAAGTAGATTATCAGTTTCAAATATTCAATTAAATTTTAATTGTGGCTACATTTTTTTTACAAAAAAGCTTTCTTTCAATAGCTTAATTAAATTACTTTATAAACTAATTTAAGTAAAACAAAGGTCTTTTTCAACAAATACAAAATAAACAAAGATAATTTTGATATTTTAATTGAGAATATTTTTTAAGCTTAAATAATAACTAGATTTTAATGATTAAATAAATTTTGTAGGTTTGAAAATTGATATTTTGTAAGAATATGAATAAATTAAATAATATTAAAGAAATAAAATGAATAGGTATGTGTGGATATATTATATAAAGAGAAAGAACAAGAATAGATCATTTACGAAATAACATTTTCTATAAATTTTGATGAAAATTTGCATTTGAAATGAATATTTATGAAATTTTGGATTTGTGCGATTAGATATTTGTTTGTTTTGAATAATATTTTTAAAATTATAATAAATAAAAGAAATTAATCAAAGCATGTTTCATCAGTAATTTTGGTTAAATTTGCGAAGATAAATAATGTTGTTGTTATTACTATAATTTTTTGTTTGTTTATTTGTTCTTCTTTTCATACTAAAGAAGATGAAATAAAATTTACCAATTTCCAAATATTGATTGAGTAGTTAGCTATCTTCTGTGTACATAGATAGATAAATATGGTTTGAATTGGTATGAATGTATGTAGAACTTATATTTTGTAGAGTAAAATACTATAAATAGTTATTATACTAGATTAGAAGGTAAGTTATTCGTAAATTTTTAAAACAGTATTATATTACAAAGGTTATTAATTTATTTATTTATTTAAATATCATTGGAAGGTATTCACTCTATCGTAATGGATAGATAGATAGATTGCTAGTTTATAATCTACCAAGTAAATGAAGGCAATTTAAAACTATTTATTACAATTATTGATTTTAAGGCTGTTTTTGTTTATCATGTAAATGATTATTCATTCTTGGTAGGCATTTTTATATAAACTCTTTATGTTGTTAAATTTTTCTGGATCTGCCATAGCTAGCCCCATTACATGGCGATAAATTATATGAGATTTTGAATTTTTAATTTTATTTGAAGAAAATATGTAAGATATTGCTTCTTTTTACAAAAATTGGTGGGAAGCTATACGCATAAACTTGCTAATACTACGGGTTCTTTCGTTTGTATCGTCTTGCCAGATTTTACGGACATCTTTGATTGCATTCATATTTTTCTTGAAATTTTTTGCTTCTTTTTTTATATCATCATATTCAAGATTTGCATCTATTTACCTTAATATTTTCTTCATTTCATCTACTCTATCTTTATCTATTATGTATCTTAAAAATGCTTTAGCATAATTTTTAGGTATATTTTTTGTTTCGTTTTTAGGTCTCTTTGGCTTTCCACTGTTATTAACTTCTTGCTCTCCGTTACCATCACTATTCGCATTATCATCTTCTTCATCATCGTTTTCTCTGCTTTCTTCATCAAGATTGTTATTAGTGACTAAGCGGGATTGTTACTGCTGTTACTATACTTTCAATTATTATTGTTAAAGCAATTAGTTTTATTTTAAAAATTATTGTTATTGATGCTGAGTGTTGAATTAGTTCAATTGAGCACCTAGGAATTACTAATTTTAGGCTAATTTAAGAGCATTACTTGCCTATTAAAGAGGATCCTACATATTAGCTTATCCATTTAATCCTTCTTAAAATTATAATAGTTACTATCCCTATTTTGGTAACATCATTTAGGCATATTAATTAGGTCCTTATAGTAGATTATATTAGCTTTACAAGTTTTAATTTTATGCACCATTTAAAGCAGGAGCTATTTAGTTGCTATTGCCTAAATTTTGTGGGGGAAGTAGACTTCCATTTTAATAATTATTATTGTTCTAGGACGATGATGAATTTTTTTCATCCATTCCTTTTTATAGAGCTTCTTCTTTTATTTTAAATTACGATATCTACCCATTTTAGCTGCTTTAAACATGGCTAAATTATTACGAATTCAAATCATGACTGCTTGTAGCTAGATTTGCATTTTATGGTCTCAAGCCTAAGGGGAATGCCGGATTAAACCCATTCTGTTAATTTATTTAAGGAATGTGCTAAAATAAATGATGAGGTTAGTGGACTGCCAATCCTTAATTAGGTGGTTAGTGTTAGGGATAGTTTTAATTGTAAGCATTGTATGAAAGACCATTGAATCCTGGGTTCATGTAATCGTAGCCAGGGCCTTAGGCTTAAGCAGGATTAGGTTATTAAGGACCTCCTGGTTGAAAAGGGGGCTAAAGAAAGGCATTAAATTACATATTTTCTAATTCTTAAGAGTATGGGTTTTAAATAGCTGGAAGTATATTTTATTGGTGTTACTGCTCTAAATATTAGTTGTATGAAGAAGACAGATGAGGATTTGCACCATAATGAGGTGGCATAAAACCCTTAGAGGCTTGCTGAGAAGCAAACTATTATGGCTATGCCTAAGGGGGCTAGGCATAAGGATAGCCATAAGGGGCTTACTATGGAGGAGCAGCAGGAGGTTAATTTGGATTTGGGTATCCCAATCCGTTAGGTATTTAACTTAAAAAGTTTTATTAAAATTGAGAGTGAAGTTGTTAGGGAGGAGGAGGTGGTAATAATTACTATTAGTGATTTTAGCTATGGTGTAAGCTCATTTAACTCTGATTAGGTGTAACAACTTCGACTTTCTTAGTTGGTCTTTTAATTTCAGCAGTACTTGCATTAGATCCCTTTTGCTTGTATGAGAAATGACCTGACTAATTATTTACAGCAGAACTGGTAGTTTAGTGAGGAGGAGTAACCATCTAGGTTGGTATTTAAGGAGATATAGTTTGACTGTTGTTACTATTTGGATTGTTATTTAAAGGAGCAGTTATAGATGAATTGATATTGTTATGTGTGGAATTAGCACCATTAATTTAATTTATTGGTTACTATTCATTTGTGCTAGAGCAGTCTTCACTTTTTACTTTATTGAGAATGTTGTTGTCGTTTTAAAGCAATTATTATTGCTACTATTGAATCAGAGATGTAGATTAATGCTATTAAATTTATTGATCTTCTTGTTAAAATGATTGCTATTCTCTGAGTATTTATTCTTATTAAGGATTTACCAAAGAACTTCCCAAATAATTTTAGTTCTATTTGAATTCATTCTTATTATAAAACTAGTTTACATCATTGTATTGCATGCTTTAAGCAGGGGTCCTAAGCTAAATTCCATTGTTAATAGAGCTCATTAAGATACTGCTATCACCTAATCCATTATTGATAGATTAGCGCAAGTTGTTGTTATTGTTTAATGAATCTCTATAATCACTTACACCTAAATTATTTTAGTGATTTTGCTGTAAAAATTAAGAATTGTTGCTGTTGTTGTTGTTTATCAAATTGACTGCACCCATTTATTGCTATTCTATGTTCGTCATAGATTTCGGTTGAAGGAGACTACTGCTACTCAAGAGATTGTTGTTCTTTTCTTTCTTTATCATTTTAAAACCCTACTTGCTATTCTGCAGTGATTGAGAGGATTAAATTGACTTTTGTTAATTCTGCGTTAATTACTATTATCCTTACGATATATTACTCTAATCTAATGGAGCACCAACTCCTGCTATAATACTTGACCCCATCAGTGTCTTTCCTTTGGTAGACATATTATTATTTCCATTTTATTATTCCTTTGTTAAAGAGTTGCTGCCACTAAAAACTAAGTTATTTGATGTATATTTATTGATCATAGTTTCTGTGGATCCATTAACATCAGCAGCTTTATTCATATTTCCTTCGCCGCTGTGAATAATTTAAATATTGATGTCATCCTAATATTCTTCACCTTAATTTTCAATCTATCCATTCCACTAGTTGATATAGAAAAGAATATTTTAATTAATTAAAAATAGAATGCTAAGAAAGATATCTATCTTTAGCTTTTTAGTTCGAAGCACTTTGAAATTTAAAATAGAATTATTTTTTCTGAAAAATATTTTGTTATTAAATTTATTTTTATTTTATGAGATAGGGAAAATGCTTTTTCATATAAGTTATTTGAATTATAATTTTATCAAACAAAGAACTAGCTCTTAGAAACTCTTAAAATGGTCAAATTATTTATAAAAGATTATTCATTTGCAAAGAAGTTAGATTTCATCAAAGATTGATTTTATTAGTAAATTAATAATGAGAAGTTAGTCATAAAAGTCAATGATAAAAAATATCGTTTTTTTATTAAAATATGTGATGAGAAATAAATAAAAATTGTAAAGACTTTGAAAATCAAAGAAAACGGGGGAAAAAAGTAATTCATGAGGAACATAATATTCAGTATTTATTTATTTGGGGGTGAATAAATAACAAAATAAAAATACTTGCAAAAACTTTGCGAACGTCAAAAGAGCATTCATAAAAAAATAACTTTAGGATAGCTCCTTAAGAAACAGCAATTGCATTTAAAAAAATTAGAAGTATAAATGAATATAATTATAAAAGTAATTGAAGACTTTTAGAGCTTCAAGAAAAATAAAAAAAGTAAAATAATCGCTATTTAAATTAAATAAAAGAGTCCTTCTTTTGGAAAGGAGACTTAATTCCTCTATTTACTTGATTAATTTTAATGTGCGAAGAATATTTTATGTTATAAAAAGTAGGCAATTAATTTTTCCTAATCTTAAATTTTTTTTCCAAAACAAAGAGGAAAAGTTTAAAATAGAAAGCATATTATTTGCTGTACTTAAATACTTTAATTTTTTACTGCCGTTAGTTTAAAATAAATTTTATTGATATTTGAATTCTTTTCGTTCTCTTCTCAAAGCAAATTACTGTTCGCCTTATTTCTTCTAGATAAAATATATACTATTATACTCAAACTAAAATTCAGGCAAAAATTTTTGATGCTTCTATTAACTTGTATAATGAAATTCGTAAACTATACCAATAAAATACATTTAAAAACTAACTAAAAATGGTAGATTAGTTGTATTTAAGAGCTAGATTTTTGTTTGTTTGCTTAATATAGAATATTTTATATATGTTCCCTTGCTGAATGCTAAAAATTTATCTTAAATATAAATTTTCTAAAAATGCACTTCTTTAAAAGCTTGAATCAATATTTTATATATTAATTACTTGGTCTTCTACATGGTCTTAATCATGCTAAGTCTAATAATGACCTGTCAGACACTTTATTGCTTTATAATTATCATCTTATTCTTCATCAGAGTAATCTGCGACTGTTTTTTGAACTTGTTACATGAGCATATTCTATTTAATAGTAATTAAATAATATTAATTTAGCGCGAATCGATCGATCGTTGATTGATTAATCTCATTGTGATGATTATAAAATAACTGAGGTAATAAATAATGTTTTCAGCTAAAAATAATCCGCTTGCTTAAAATGATGGTCTTCCTAAACAAAAGGCAATTGCTTACTTAATTTATAGGCAAGTTTTTGGTATAAATCATGCTGTGGCTATAATTATTAAGTCCCATACCATGCGATGGGTCGACAATACTTTATTAATATTACTATTGCTCTATATCATCCTATTTAAAAACATCAAATTCATCGTCTAAAAATTCATGATTTTTTATTAAATTTTGATCAGCCATTTCTCTAATAAGAAAACTTCTTGCTTTTACTTTGAAGTCTTTAAATGTATCTTGCTAATTATAATTATTTTCTATAGATTGAGTATTAGTTGATATTGCAGTTTCTTTTGTAAATGTCTCAAAATTATTTATTGAATTATTATTTCGCAAAAAATAATCCTTCACTATTTATTTGGATCTTTTTTTCTTTTTCTTTAAATTAGTAATTAATTATCTAACAAAAAAATATAATGTGTTTCTTTCTCTTGCTTGTTAGCTTTATTGTGAAAAATTAATAAATTAATCATTCATCCACACAAATTAATATTCATTTTACACAAAAAATCAATCAATCTGACTACTAACCTACCTATCACCGCATTCATCTTATATAAGTCTGATTAATCTAATCTTAGTATATATTTATTAAATCATTATATAAATGTTTTACCATTTTATATGCTTTTTCCATCCACAATCAATTACTTACTAAAATAACAAAAAACTTTTTATATTTTAATTTTTAACTAGCACATTCATTTCTCCATAATATCACTTTTCTTCATTTTCTTGATAACCAACCCAACAAACAATACATAAAAGAGTTGATGAACAAATTAATTTCTACGAAGGATATAAATCTTATCAAATAGATGTATGTATGGGATAAATTATTTATTTATTTATGTTATTTTTTTTTCTTTACAAAATACTAACTTTAATATGAACCATAAAATTGCATTTATACTATTTAATCTTTAATTATTCTTGAAAATTTTAGTTTTCCTTACCACCAAGAATTGTTAGCATTTGTTTCTTCAAAGATAGATAGAAAGTTTATTTAATTTAGATTGAAAAATATTCACTAAAATGTCTACAAAGTTTTTATTTAACTTTCAGTAAAACTTTAAGTTTATCATCAAATAAATAGAGTCGAATAAAATAATTTTTAAACGCTCTTCAAAAGCATAATATTTATCATTCACTTAGACTTAAAAAATAAAGATTGTAAATTAAAAATTTTTAAAGTGTAAGATTAATTTATTAGTCGCTATTGATCTTTGGACAAGTAAATTTTTTACAAAATTAACATAAATTTTAGATAGAGCTCAATTAGATAAAATTATTGGCCGCTCATTATTTGCATAATTTTATGTTCACCTTTTATTTGAAAAGCTATGATTTTATAAGATCGATATACTTCTTGAATTTACTAATTAAAGGATTTGCGAATGTTCAAAAAAATCCTAAAATGTAAAATTAACAATTAAACTCTAGATTTCTATTATATTTTTAGTATAATCCATATTCATATAAAATTATTATTTGAAATTGCAAAAACTAAATATTTTTCAAGTTATTAGTATCCAAATGATAACTATAGATAAATGAATAAAGTATAATATAAAATTCTTACTAAAAAATGCTTTTATTTTAATATTTTTAGATAGAAAATGTTTAAATTTAAATATTTTTGCATATAAAAGTATTTACGCTTTAAAAAATTCTAGAAGTTTTAAATAGGCTTTTCAAATCTAAAGAAAGCTTGAATAAATATTTATTACTTTCTTTCTAATTAATTTTTAATGCTTTTTTGTGGAGCAATCATCACTCATTCATTCATTCATTTACATTTGAATTGATTAAAAACTTTAGTAAATTTATATTTATAAATTAAATTAAACAAAATAATAATTTAAACTCACATTTCAATTATAAATGATTTAGGTACACTTTTTGATAATTGAAACATATCTTTTAAGGTTTAAAACTGTAAGCATTTAATTATTTAAATTCTTATAGCTAAAAATGATAATTTATTTAATTTTATGCATTGTTAAAAAAATTAAGTAGGTATTTTATAATATTAATAAGTCAGCATATACATTTATCCACAAATTAATTGTCGAATTTAAAAATTAGTAAAGTTTGTTCTATTTACAGCTGTAATAAGCAGGCATATCATACTGACTGTAATAATTTTAATTAGAAAACATAGATTATATTTAAAAAAATTTTATATTAAAGTAGAAAATATTAAAGGGCTGTATAACTAACTAACTAATTATATTAAAATTAAATTTATTTTAAATATAAATTGACTAAATTTAAAATGACCAAGTAATCTATTTTTATATTATTTAACTTAGATTTTTAACAAGTAAAATGCTAATTATAACCATAATTTAGTAATATTTACTAGCTTTAATATGCTTTAATAAAATTATTAATAGTCTACAAATAATTATATATATATTATTCGTGTTTAGTAGAATAATCTCAAAAATTAATATTGATCTTCTGCTTTTTCCTTATACAGCGCATCTATCAATGTTACTAAGATGCTAAAGGTTATTATTTTTAGATGAATTTTTATCTCTAGATGAAAGTTATATATTTAAAAATAATTTTTGGACAAATCTATTATGTAAAAATAATAAATAACTTAGAATTTTATGCGCATAAAAATTAATTTTCAAAAACTACTTTGGTATTAATATTTTTTAATTAACTCATATTAAGAATGAATATAAAGGAATAAAAAATAAACCAAAATACTTTGTTTTATTAAAAAATGTTCTCCTATAGTTTGATAATTTGTTGATGTTACTATAGAGTGACTGTTTTTGTTTTTTTCATTTAAATAAATACTATTTAAATTTAGAATATCAGAGGTTAATTTGTTTCAATTACTGACTGGTATGATTTTTAAAAAATTCAAATTTACTTTTCTAATTTTTTAAATAAAAATTTAATTGAACAATATATTTTTTATGGATATGTATATTCTATATTTTTTAACTATAAAATTATTTTTACTTTAATGCTTTTAGAAGGCTTTTTTAAATAAAAAAATAAAGTTGAAGGCTAATAAATTAAAAAAATTAATATTCTTGTTTTTTTGTTACTCTTGATTTTAAATAACAAAATAAATAATAAAATAATAACATTAGAAATTGTGGATAATAAAAAGCAAAAATTTAAATTTGTTTATAAACTATAATCACAGCTATGAGACTCACTCAGTCTTAATAAATATGTTGAAGAAGTATAGATATTAAAAATAAAATTTATTACTAATTTTATATTTCAGTAGGAATACAAAAAATTTTTAATTTATGTTTGTAGATATATAAATAGCTGTTTATTTCCTCAATTTAATTAAAATTAAGCTTCTAAGGTTTTATTAATTTGAAATTTATATCAAAATTTTATGGTTAAAAGACATAATTATTCTGGGTAAGCATTCTAAATACCTAATATATAATAATAATTTTTTAGACTCAAAATTGGGTTAAAAAAAGAAATTTCAAATGTACAACTTCTAACAACAAAAAAATTTGAAATATTGATAGTTAAGCTGAAGCTCAAATGAATTATATTAAGAGAAAAACTTTGATATAAAAAATTCAAAGAATAACTATACATGCTTTATGTAAATATTACTCAGATATATATTTTTTTTTTTGTATTTATAATGAATGATTATATATATAATTTATGGTTTGTTCCAAATGATTTGTTTCAATCTGATTTACAACCATAATTGCTTAAATCCCATGGCAAAGCAAGCATAGGATAATTATAGCCTTATTAATATATAGAAAAATCGACAGAAAGGCAAATATATCTTTTCCAACTTGCATAGGAAATTGGTTGTCCGTTCCATTTCTTGCAACTATCAAAGCAGTCTGTATTAGTTTCAGTCCAATAACTAGCTGTCTTAAAAAAATCTTGTGATTGTTAAGCAAAAGAAGCCTAATCGCTCACATCCTTTAAGGCTTCAAATATTTTTTTAGTAAAAGGATTTTCTTCTTGATCTTTAAGGGCATCTGGTATATAGGGTTCCTCTCTCATCATGACTTTTTTGTGATTTCTTAGAGTCTTCCCTTAGACTACTAATAAAGTTAGAGAGCAATAAATTAAAAATGCTGTTGCTATTTTCATATTTTTCCTCTTTTTTTCTTTTTTTGAATTAATTTTTTTGAATTCTTTATATCCAGCTTAATATTCTTCGTATTTATTTATATCAAATCAATATCTGTAAAATACCCAAATAAAATAAAAACGATAGAAAGAAAAATAAAAAATTAGTAAATCAAATCATTAAATATAGAAAATATAATAAAACTCTGTTTTCATTATATAGCAAATGAAGGTCTAATATTTAAATTCTTTTAAATGCTTGAATAGAATGAAATAATGAGTTATGTATCTTAAAAACGGTAAATTTTTATGAATCTTTATTTTTCAAAGAAGATTTTGGTGTAAAAATAACTATATAGATTAAATAATCATGTATTCAAAAAGTGAATTCGTTTTTATTACTATTTAAACATTTTGAAATCAAATTAAATGAATGAATTTAGTCTTTTTTCACTAAATTACTAAAATAATAATTTTATTAATTTAGATACTTATTGAAAATATTTTAATATTATCAAAACCAAAAATACAATTTTATTTATTTGAATCTTTTTGAAAAATGAAATTCTGATATTTTATTTTGATTTTTTATTTTCTTTTGGCTGTTAAGAATTTCTATCTAAAAACTGAGTTATAGAAGCTAAGAATAAATAACAACCACAAAATATTAAAATATGATGTGAATTAATTTTTAATAAAAAGAATTGTTAACTCCAATTTTTTACTTTATTAAAGAATATAAAGGAGAGACTAATTTGAATTAGTTGAGCAATAAAAATAACTAAACACAATTTAGTTTAACTGTAATTAAAGTTATTTTTATGGTTAATCATAATTAGTCTAATTTTTATTTGGTTATTTGTAAAATTATTTTTAATCTTAGTAAATCTATTGGATTTAATAATATTTCTAAGAAACTTTCAGATGATTTTGTTTACATATTAGCACATGCAAAATTATATAACATATTAATTTTTAAAAAGAAAATATTTGTGTCATTCTAACAAAACAAAATTTAGAGTTGATTTTAATTTTCAAATAGGAAGATGTTTATACTACAAATAAATTGTATTTTTGATTCAAAAATAATAAAAAAAGTAACAAGAAATGATTAAACTATTTAATTTCATTGTCCATAAAATTTTAAGAGGAGATATTTGATAATCAAGAAAGCTAGAAAAAATATTAATTTATTATAAAATTCTTACAAAAATATCTAATTTATATGACAAATACTGATTATACACATATCTTACATTTTTTAAATTACTTTTTTCCACATTTTTATTTTTTATATTAAATAAGAAAGCCATTAAAAAAACATTATCTTCATTAAAAGACATATACTTTTTTTTTATATAATTGGAGTTTTTAAAGTATTACATCTATAGAATAGCTTTGGTTAATTATTGTGTACATAAAATTATTAATACTTTGGCTCATCCATTTAAATTGATGTTAGACTAAGCAATCAAATTTTAGTGGCTTTACTACACTCCGATTTAATTGCATATATTTTACAATTTAATTTTCAAGCATCATAGCGATAGCACAATACTCTATTTTTCAAATGAAATGCTTTAGTTTTAATTATATTATATTAATATTTTTCAGTTTTATAGTTTAGAAACTTATTTATTTATTTTTTAATAAAAGTAGTATTTATCTGTTTTAGTTGAATTTTTTCATTTAATTTTAAAGTTTTAAAACTTTAGAGGATTAAGATATTGAGAGGCTAAGTATATTAAAAGAAATTTAATTTATTTATTTGTTTGTTATAACTAAGGATAGACAAAATAGATAATTTCTTTACTTGGTGAAATATATAGTAAAATCGGGGGTCTAACTCAGCGAAAATTATCGTTTTTTTTTACCCCTCCCTCGAGCCATATATTATGCATAATCCACTACCACTATAATTTAAATTGTGGAACTTCTATAATGAAATCATGGTATATAAATTATTAATTTTTTTGAATACTTTATTAATTATTTTTCTTGTTTTTCTTTTAGAAATATATTCTTTTATGTATAGAATCAAAGAGTTTTTGTATTAAATCTTTACACCACTGATAAAAAAAGACTTTTTTAGCTTTTTTAAGTGAAACTATTTTTCGTTACTTGTTTTAACTGTTATTTTATTTAAAAATTTAAATCATATATTTTATTCTTATAAATAAATCTTTTTCATATTTAATAATTATTAATTAAAATTTTCAAAAATTAACATATTTTTCTTTTCTATCATAAGTACTAATCCAAATCCCATCTAAATGAAAAGATTAAGCTTTTGTAATGAAGTTTACATTGAATAAGAAAATATTACTTCAAAAAAATATTAATTTAAGTATGCTGTAATAATATTCATTTTTCTAATTATTTTTTGTCTACAGTATTTGCTATGTCTCATATATTTTGAAATTCATAACTCTTAATCAATAATATTGGAAGGTAAAAATGATTGCCTTCATAGCAATGTATAATAATACTTTTTGATAAAAATATAGCTTTTGCTGGAGTATTTAAACTACTTCGAGACTATTGTTAATATGCTGGTTGTTTAATAGAAATAAATACTTAGAAATTTTTTATAAATAAAAATATATATTAACATGCTTGATTATATTTTATATTCTTTGTATATTTAAAATTAATTATGAAATGTTGAAATAAATTTTTGATTTATTTTAAGATAATTTATTTATTTATTTTGATTTTTATTAATATTGCTTTGGCATTAATTTATTTAGCTTTTATTCTTTCTTTTTATTCAAAATCTAGAGGGATTACATATATCTTCTGATTCATCATAATACTATTAATGTTCATTAATCTCCCATGGTAGAATTTCATTTTTAAATTTAGGAGATGATTCAAAATTTTTATTTTTTATAGCATTAGTTATATCATTAGATTCATTAATTTTAATCCCTTTAGTACTTTTTACTTTGTTTTTAATTGTCAGATTATTAGTTAATTCAGTTTTTTCGTGTACATATTTAGGGCGATGATTCACACTAAATATATTTTCATCAATTAAAGTAACCTCTGAGTCATTTTATTTTTTTCTTGGCCCAGCTGAAGTAGTTGATTTTTTAAAATAAATTTTATCTGAATTTTCATAATTGCCATTTCTATTATTCTCTAAATTCCATTTCCTTATAAGCAACATATTTTATCCAGCACTATTCAAAGCATTTTAAACCAGCTAAGATTGTTATTCACAATTAGTAATTTATTGTTATTGCCTCTTTATTTAGCTTGCTTATTTTTACAAATTCTAAGTCATTTAAAGCTAGTCTGCAGCAATATTTGACATAATTTAGCTACTATTTAAAATTTTAGAATCGTTAACCAACGTGTTAGATAATTTATTTTATGGACTCAAATTTAAATTGTAAACTGAGCTGTTTTACTATTACAAATTAATCAATTTTTGTTTGATCTACTCGTTATTTATTTACTCCTCCACAGTTATTTATTTCTACTTTCTATTTTACTTGCTCTTCATTTTTCTTTTAAACTGAATCTGCTATTGAAGCTAATAAGATATAGCAAATTACTAAACTGGATTATTTGAATTATCTTACAATTAAGGTATCTTTTCATTTTAGGGATAGAAGCTTATTGTTGTTTAAGAATTTTATTACATTTGTCTTTCAATATTCTGTTAGCTTAATTACTGGATTTGTTCATTATATTGCTTATTCCGAAGTGCTTTACCCTGTGGTACAAAAAAATCTATATCAGTATTTTGAGTATTTCTATTAGTAAGTGATGTATTAGCTCTCATTACTGGAGAAGCATTTTTACTGTTTACATACTAATTAAAATCGCTTGCTATAGTAGTTGTCAGATTATGACTTAATTGACTTGAAATTTGGTTTTAGTTGCAATACAATTAATTTTTTGTTTAAATGCTTTTTTATTTAAACATTTATTGTAATTTGATCCTTTTATCTTTAGAAGCTGCTTTTTTCTCATCTTTCTCTTTAGTTTCATGCTATTTTATAATTGAATCAACAATTTAATTGTAAGCATTTTTCTTTTTGTTTGATATAAATTTTAAGTTCTTTTTATTTATCTCAATGAAATCGCTATTCCTTTACTGATTTATGCTGCTACTTTTTATTTTACTCCTTTTCATAACCAAAGGTGAGAGTTGATTTACCTAGAAAAAATCAATTTATGTATAATTTCTATTATTATTGATTTCACTAAATTTATTTTAATTATCTGACCCTTGAGTTTAGATTATTGCTCTATTATCTTGCAAGGCTCCATTTTAAATCATATTATTATTATTACTTCTAGAATTAGTTTTATACTATATGTTGTTCATTTATGAATCAGATAACTGAATTGTATTAGTGTCATTTTTTTGATTAGGGGAATATATCGTTCTATTTAAGTATTCAGATATTAAAGTTTGGTTAGGTTTGTTGCTTGAGTTATCATTTATATTTAATTCATTCTTTGTAAAGCGAAAAGGACTTTGGCTGCTTTTTTTTAAATTCTGTTTTATATTTGGTAGCTGATTTGATCCTTAGCTGTTAATATGGCTTTAAGCTCCACTGATAAAAGGTTTTTTAACATGATATCTATTTTAATTAGAAATGTGAAATTATGCTGACTCTTATTAAGGAAATTCTAAAAGTTTTCTTTTTGGTTGAATATATTTTTCACCGCTGTATCGATAAATATCAGACTGAGACATATTTTGCTCTTTTTTATCCTAATCATCCTATTAGCCAAACCTTATTTCATTATCTGATTTATTTAGAATGGAAGATCTATCTCGTTTTTTGTAATTAGCATCAGCTCCCACTATCAGATGTCTTAAAATTTATTAGCTATTCACTTCATTTATGAGCTGGCTATCAGATCCTACTATATTTACGTTGCTACCTTTTATATATAACAATATTAATTTTAATAGATATAACAATAATAAAATTTTCAACTCTTAAATTTGTAAATATTTATTGATTTAATAAATTTAAATAAACTTGAATGTAATAAAGTAAATTAAAAGTTGTGAATAATAAATCCTATTTGTATTAATATTAAAACTTCTTAAATATTTTTGTGGTAGTAAACATACTCATTTACACTAGCTAGCTAGCTATTCTAATAATTACTATAATAAATTACCTTGGTTGGTAAGAAGATTGCTAAAATTAGTTCTCATAATAATATTTTTTAATGTCTCCTCTTACTTATGTCCAGTTTGAGTTTGTTAAAATTTTTTATTATTTTCGAATTCATTATTATTATTATATTATGCATTTTACGGAGACTTTTAATAAGATTTCTAATCCTTATTCCTCTTTCTCTTATTCATTTCTATAAGGCTAGATGTTCTTTCAGTAAAAAAGTTTATTTTATGCAGATTTTCTGTGTATCTGTCATTTGTATCTAGCTGAAGTTCTATTGTTTTTACTAACTCCTAAGGAGATGAAGCTTACCTACTACTTTCGTTTCTTTGTGAATGGATTCTGTTTGTATCTTAAATAAGATTTTATTTTTTTTAATCCAATTGAAAAATATTTGGTGAGGCTTCGCTATTTTTTTTTGGAGATGCTCCTTTTGAATCTAAATTCTTGCCAGCAGAGTTCTGACTTAATCTCCTTTACTTTTATGGAGAAGAATTAGCTTCCTCTTTAAATTCTTGAGTTTTATGCTAACGCAAACGATTTCTTTAGTTCTCATGCATATTCCATTTTTATAAAATAATGTTGTTCTTTTTACTATTAATTATATTTTGAGTAGCTTTATCTACTTTAGAAGAAAATATCATGTCTTTTAGTAAAACTGAATTCTTTTAATAATTTGAATCATTATTGTTGATATTGAACTCGAAAAAATCAGATTCGTCACCTTGCTTTTTTAAGGAATGTAATATATTGCTCATAATAAATAAAAATTAAAAAATAAATTGCTCTGTTATGAATATTTATCAAATTAAGAATATAATTGCATTAAAAAAATTGTGGATTTAATTAAATAAGCTTATAATTCTAAAAAATTGACATTGACACTCAAATTTACACTTTAATTATATTCAGACTGTTACTCGATTAAATTTAGAAAATCTATTTTAGTAAAACCAAAAATACATTTAAGTTCTTATTAGTGTGTATCAAAAATTTACTTAAATTTATCATTTGCAATTAAAGTTCTCAACAATTAATTAATGGCTTTTTACAGAAAAAGTTAAATAAGGATAGTTTTCTATTCGAAACCTATTTATGAAATTATCAACTAAAATAATAAATTAAAAAGACAAAAGTAATTTTAAAGTTTAATTAAGAAGATAGAAACAATATTAGATAAATTCTAGTATAAACATAACTATTCCTTTCCTTTCATTAAAATCAAGCTATTCTATAAGTTAAATGATATTTTTATAAATATTAATAAGTTCTATTTTTATAATCCAATAGAAAAAGTTTTTCAACAAGTAAAAGATAGTACAAAATAATATTTTTTTGTTTTATGTTGGATTGTTTATTGTTATTAAATATTTTATATTTATTTATTTATTAAAATATTTTTTATCTTAACATGAAAGCTCTTCTAATTTGATAAATAATTTAAAATAAATTATTTGTTGACAAATATAAAAAATACAATTAACTCTAGCAATGCAATATTTATTTTGAATTTTATGTTGTTTATATTGATGAATACAGAAAATAATTATTTTTATCAATCTTTACTCAATGGTTTAACAATTAAGTAAAAATAAAAATTTCTTTCTTCCATTAAAATTAATTTTTTTATAATTTTTATAAAATTGAAATTTATTTCATAAAATTAAATCTAAGTTTCAATAAATATAAATTTGCTTAAACTTATTAATAAATGACAAATTTTTAAACACATTTTATACTAATTTTATTATTTTAAATTTATTTTAAAGTAAAATGTTTTTTTAAAAGAGGTAATTTTATGTTAAAAATTTAAAAAAAAGTACACTTAAAAATTAAATAAATATTTTTTTATATTTTTGTAAAATTAATTGGTTGAATGACTTAAAATAAAATCTAAATGTAATCAATTAATAAAGTGCTTGCTAAGAATTTAAAATAATTTCTTTTTAGGAAAGTATTTATAAACAATAGATATAAATAACACATGTAATTAAGCTAAATATAATTAAATTAACTAAGTAAATATTTATTTTTTATATTAAATAAGCCATTATTCATTAAATCCTATTATAAAATTGATAAAAGAAGTGTTTCTTATAGAAAAATTTCTATGTACAAAGCTATTCAGTTAGACAAGTATTTTATAATAAGGATTTTGAATTAAAGAAAAAAATGTTCATAAACTAAAAGATTTGAATTAGATCCTTTATTCAAACCATTCACAATAAGAGAATTACAAGTTTTATTAGTGCTAAAACTGAAATCTTAATGATTAAAGAATAAGAATTATCAGAACATTAAGAATAGCATTTATAATAGTAGTAAAGATATTCATAGTTAGAAATAGTGTTCGAACAATCATTGAAGCATGAAACATAGCTAACCATTGTTGAATTACTTTAATTTTAAATGGATGTATAGTTCGTATTAAAAGTCAAGCAATTATTAGATTTACTTGTACAAAGTGTATAAGAATTTAATAATTAATTGCAATTAGTTGAATTATTTGCAGTCCAGCAAGCTATTTCACCACAATTTTTTGAAAGACAAGTATTAAACTATTAAACTGACTAAGCTAACACTTACATGGTAATACTTAGAAGAATAAATACTATTCTCATCTTATTCTTGTCTAATTTTAATATTTTAAGCTTCTTTTATATTTATTTTTTGATGAATTATTGGATATAACAATGCTACTTATATTATAATATTGTAATAATTTATCAATTAATTATTTACCTAAATTTAAGATCAAGTTCTATTTGTTTATCTATTTCTTTCTAGCAGCTTTTACTTGACACAAACTTTTTCTTTTTTTATGCTCACAAAGTGAAAGAAAAATCTTAAAAAAATGAAAATAAATAAATATTTAATTTTAAGCATTTTTTACGAATATCCAACAAAAAACATTTCATAAAATGCTTTTTGAAGAAAGATATTTATTTATTTTTGGCATTAAAATTGTTGATATTCATGATGAAAATTCATTATATTATGTTCATGGGATATATTCTAACATTTGTGTACATACTTTCATAATATTAAGATTTTTCTTTTTCCTCATAAAATTAAATAGAAAAAATAGACATCTTTTAATTAAAATTTTAGAATAATAACTTATTTGCGCTTAAGCCTTATATGAAGTTAAAAATGAAATTAAAGAAAAAAAATAGTAAACCTACATAATTAAAGATTTTATTCTAAAAAATACTTCACATAAATAAATGATGAAACAAATATTTTTTAATGAATGAATGAATTTTATTATGGCTTTATAAATTTTGGAATTTATAAATAGCTTTTAATATTTATTTAAAGCAATCCATAAATATTCTTTAGCTCACTTTCTATTCCTTTCATCTTTTTCCTTTTCTTCTTTTTATCCAAGTAATTGTAAGATTTTGATGAAGATTCTAACTATATCAATATAAATGGTTAATGATCCAAGTATGTAATTATCAATATCAAGCTTTAAGCTTTTGTTTCCCATGATTAACTAAATGTCATAGATCAAGTAGAAAGAATAGATTAGAACAGATGCGAACTATAACAACATGATAGTTAATTCGGTTCTGAAAAAAAAGCTCATTATGCCTACTAGAAACAAAGAACCTAATGACATGAAAAGAGTGCTATTAAGAATAGTGACATCTTTCTTAGTTGTGCAAGCATATAAAAATAGGAGGATAGTAGCTCCAGCTGTAAGGAACCCTGCTTAGAGTACTACTAACTTGCTAAATTACAAAGTAAAGGCTGAAACCATATAACCTTCACATAAAGTAAAAAGACCTAATGCAATGTAATTAATTGGTACCTTTTTTGTTAAGGCTTCTACGAAGTACATACCAACAGAAATTACGAGTCCTAAAATAATTGATAATGTAAATACCCATTCATTACGGATTTAGAATAATCTAAAGCTATGATTTTGTTAGCTCATAAAGATCATGAAAACTGTAAAAGCTAGTTGTACAGATAAGATGGAAAATACCTTTCTAATAAATCCCAATCTAACATTCTTGAGAAGATTTCTAGGCTACTAACCTTCTTAATATTGATATTCTTAACTATCACTTGTATAGCTATATTGTGCGTTCATTTCTATTTTCTGTGGTATAGAATTTTTATAAGTTAATTTTTTAATTAATTATTAAATGTAAATAATTATCACAAATAGAGAGTCTTTTTATATCAATTAGATAAAGAGATAGTTAGAATATAATCTATTACTATATTTAAGCAAATATTCATTTTAAACGTGTGAGTCTTTAAGGTTCTTATATAAATAAGCTAATAAAATGATCACTTTAAAAAAATAATTTTATTCTAACAGAGATTCAAGTACTCTCCTAACAATTAACAATGGTTACTCACTTACCAGACAAACAAGAAACATATTTATTTATAGAACTGACACAAATAAAATCCTTCAATTTTTAATTTATTTAATATTTTTAAAATTCCTGCTATGAAATAATTATTAATAATATATCTATTAGAATATTTGAGTAAATAATAATTTCAAACTTATAAGTTTTTTGTTTCTTGTATTAATTATTTTTAAAAAACTTTATTAATTCCAAAAAAAATATTGTAATACTCATTAATAATTGTGGTAAAAATAAATCAAATTATAGATTATAAATTCTATTCTAAAATACAAATTTTAAATTTAATTATTCTAAGTTCCAAAAACTGCACTACATAAAAAACACAAATAAAAATTAAAATTATGTTTTTGTTGTTATTAATTTCAAATCTATATATTTATCTTTCAAATACCTTTGCAAAATATAGACTATAAATGTTATATTTTAATTTGAGGTGCAGCCATATTAACTTAAATCCCAAGGTAAAGCAACTACAGGATACTGATTGTAATAATAGTTACAGTTTGACATGTATTAGATATCAATGTAAATATATCTATTCCAACTAGGATATCCAACAGGCTGTCCATACCAATACTTGCAACTATCAAAGCAGGCTTTGTTACTTTCAGTCCAATAGCTAGCTGCCTTAAATAAGTTTACTCCATATTAAAATAAAGCTTCATAATCTTTAATTCCCTTTAAGTCTTCACGAGTTTTGATAGTGAAAGGATTATCTGTTAAACCTACAAGAGCATCTGGAACATAGGGTTCATATTTCAATTTCTAAGTGATTTACCTTATACTACTAATAAAGTAAGAGCACAAGAAGTAAGAATAATTGTTGTTAATCTCATTTTTTTAATTTTTCCACTTTTTGTAATTTTTTTTTAATTAATATGAAAAATGATTTGAAAAGTGATCAATATAAAGATAATTAATAATTATAGAATTAAATAATCAAACACCATTTTTTTTGAAACTCAGCAATAAAGGATTTGTATTCAAAATACTTAACAACACTTTTATTGAAACAGAGTGATAAAGTAATAAAATAATGATTCTTACCTATTTTTTGTTTTTTAAAGAAATTTAATCTAATCAAAAAAAATGATGGTCTGAATGAAATTTTCAATAAAAATAGCTTGCTTTCAAAATGAATTTAAAGCATTTGACCAATATTAAATGATTGAATTTAATCATTCCACTAATTTTTGATAATAAGGATTTAATTAGAATAAAATCGTTATTTTTATAGGTATTATTCAGTTTTTATTAAAAAAAAGAAATAGTTATTAAAAAATGATTATATTAATTAGGAAAAATATTTTATAATTTAATTTAATTGTATATAAAAATTTGTGTCATATTACTTTTTTTACCTTATATAGTTTTTATGGATTTATATAGATAAAACTAACTAAATATGGTTAGATATAAAAAATAGAAAGCACAAAAAAATAAAATAAAATCATTATTTTGGTAGGCTTTATATAGCTTAAATTAGAATTAATATCAAAAAAATATTTAATTGTATTAATTAAAATATGTTCAATAAAATTTAAAGAACAAAAAAATTTTTTTATCATATTAAAATTGTAGAAAAGTATTGGAAAGATATTCTTCTTAAGTAACCTTTTTAAAATTCGGATTTTTTATATTTTATAAAACTTCCTTGTATCTTGTTTTTGTGGATTTTTTTTTGAAAGCTTAACTTAAAAGAATGGGTTTTTGAAAAAAAGAAACCACAGAAGAAAAAAATGCTAGTTATAGAGGTTTAAGTTATCAAAAAAATAAATTAATTAATTGATCAATCAATAAATATATGAGATAAATAAATAATTTTATATTTTGAATGAAGATGTAGTAGAAAAATTTGGGAAGATATTCTTCTTACAGGAACCTTTTAAAATTCTAATTTTTTATATTTTATATAAACTTGCTTGTATCTTGTTTTTATGGATTTCTATTTGAAAGTTTAACTTAAGAGAATGGGTTTTTGAAAAAAAGAAACAAAATAGAAAAAAATTCAATAGTTATTTATATAGGAGGTTTTAGTTATAAAAAAAATGAATGAATTTGTCGATTAATAATTAAATGAAATAAATAAATAATTTTATATTTTGAATGAAGCTGTTATGGAAAAATTTTAGTAAAGAAGGTATTATTAAAATTCGAAACTTTTCGAAAAACTAATTTAGTTTACTAAATCTTGCTTTTATTTTATATTTCGAGGCTTTTATCTGAAAAAAGAACTTGATAAATGGATAGATAAAAAATATAGAAAGTTCATATAATAAAGTAAAATGTTTGTTTATTTTTTAAGTTTTAGTTATAAAAAAATAATTTAATGAGTTAATAATAAACTAAAATATACTCAGTAAAATATAATAAGAAAAATATTTTTATATTTTGAAAGAAATTATAGTAGAAAAATGTTAGATAAGGTATTTTTAAAATTGAAACCTTTTCTGAAAGCTAGTTTATATCCAAATTTGCTTTTTTTTATGAGATATATATCTTAAAAAAAACTGAAAGAAACATAAATATTAAAAAATAGAAAGTATATAATTATTTTTTCTCTTTATCTTCAACTTAAATTAAAATAATTATGAAAAAAATAATTAAATGACTAATCAATAAATTAAAAATATTTAAAATAAATAACAATAATAATTATTTTTTTAATAGAAAAATACAATTAATGTAATTGTATAAAAAATTAATAAAAAAAGTATATTTTATACATGAAATTTCTGAAATACTAATTAATTTTTATAAACTTTATTATGTTTATTTTGACTTGCTTCATTCTAAGTTGTTTTAGATATCTATCTGAAAACTTAACTAAATAGAAGGTTAGATGCAAAAAATAGAAATTGCAAAGAATAAAATATGATGTCATTTTGTTTTTAATAAGAAGAATTGTCAACGTCAATTCTTTAATTTATAAAAGAATATAAAGGAGAAACTAATTTTGACTTGATTCAAATAGGAGTGAGTATGAAAAAAAATATATTAATTTATGAATAATAGCAATTAAAATAATCTAAAATTAGTTTAATCAGCTATTTAAAATACATTAATAGTGATTGAAATATTTTTAAAAATCATTTTAATTGAATATGACTCCGTTAAAATTTCTTAGATATGATTTTCACCTGAAATGTGTCAGATATTTTGTGAAAGATAAATAATAAATTAAATTAAATAAGAATGTAATCTAACAAAGGAATTTAAAAAGGTCAAAATAAAATCATAGGAGTATTTATGGATGTCATCATTTCAGACTGGTTTTGTTTACAGATTAAAAAATGGAAAATTAGAATATATATTAATTTTTAAAGAGTAAATATTTGAGTACATTTTAAATATTAAAGAATATTTATATGTAAGTGTTAATTTTCAAACAAATTTTCCCTTACTGCAAGTAAATTTTTATATGTGATCAAAAATGATAAAAAAGGCAACAAGAAATGCTTATTTTTAATCTAAATTACTTAGTTCATAAATTTCCTAAAGGACAATATTAATTAATATAGAGAAAGCTGGAAAAATATTAATATATTATAAAGTTAATACGAAAACGCCTAATTTATATAGGAAATATATATAGATTAGACTAATATGTTATTTTAATTATATATATATGTATATATTATTATTTTATATAGAAGTAGTTGTATATAATGTATAATAAGTAGCAGAAAAAAAACTATACTTTACAATCTCAAAGACCTTGCTTAATGAATGGCCATTTACTTTTTTGAGTATATTTTTCAAGCACTTCATTTATAGATTTCCTTAGGCTTTTAAATTAAATCAGAAGTTAATGATTTCGCTCATCTATATTGATGTTAAACTATGCAATAGAATTCAACTTATTTATTGAAATTTAAACTCTACCTAAATTTGAGCTATTTAATACTTAAGCGAGATAAAGATAGTAGGAGGCTATTTATTCTATTTTTAAAATGAAGTTTCTTACTTTCAATCAAAATTGTATATGTGTTTTTTCAATATTATAGTTAAAAAACTGAGTTTTATTTTCTAAGAAACGGTAATTTTTTTTGTTTAATTTAATTTATATATTTAAGTTCGAGATATTTTAAAGTTCTGAGGATAAAGTAAGTTATAGAGACCATAGCTGATAAAAAGAAAGTTTAAAGCTGATTTGTATGTTCATTTCCTTCTAACAACTTTCACTTTTTTAAATGTAAATTGATTGTCTCAAAATTACTCAAAAATTCATTTAGACTAGATATTTTTAATATTTCTAAATGAAAATTTTGAATAAGTTTTTAAAGTACGATTTAATTTTTAGTATAGTGGATTTGGTATAATTTATATTGTATTACAGATCAATCTATTTATTATCTATTTTTCTATCTAATAGGTTTAGTATTTTTTAATATTTGAATTATAGTGTGTATGTGTGTGTGTATGATTTAATTTATGATAATTTTATTCAATTTGCTTGTTTTTAATTTGATTGCTTGTAATAAGAGAGATTTAGAATAGATATATATTATGATCATTTAAATTTTCTGATACTTTATCTATATCAAAAAGTGTAAGTTTGATAATAACTTTATAGCTTTCAGCAACTAACCATTGGATTTTGTGAAATCACTCTATACTTGCATATTTTATTAATGTTTTCTTCTTAATCATCTCCAGAATCTTCATTCACTTGAGAATAAAACTGCTCAATAAACTATTTCTCTTGGTATGTAAATTTCTTTTGCTTTGGCTTCTTGAACAATTGCAGCTTTTATTTTACAATTTATGATTAATTTTGAAAAGTAATAAGAATTATTTAATTTAAATTCTTTAAATTTGCATAAATCCTTTATTTAATTAAAAAAGCATATATTTTTTAAAGGTATTCATTCATTCATTAATTTAATAAATAAGTAAATTAAATTAAAAATTTATTTTACAGTTGCTGAATCATCTGAAAATGAAAGGGTTTCTGGTATTTCAATACGCATAATAAAATCACCTGTTTTAGGAATAGAGAGGGCTTAACATCTAGCCTCGAATATCTTTTTATATAAATTGTTATTTTAGATTTTAATGTTTTTTTCATATCATTAAAAGAGATGTTTCTTTTTACCTATGAGGATTTGTGAAGGATGGATATATTTTCTTAAGAAGAAGTATACTCTTGCTGTAAAAAGGAGTATTTAATGCATTCTAAGGTTTATACTAAATTTTCCATGTAGTACATATTAAGTATACATCTATTTTGAGAAAATAAAATTGTTAAGTAAGTTTAATATTAGCTCTTTTTACATAATTTAAATTGAGATAATACGTAAAAATTAATGCAAAAATTAATCTTTATTTGTAAATAGAATATTAATTAAATCTAGATTTTTAATTGCTTATAGTTTCTATTCAAAACAACTAATTTTGAGCTCAATTTATCAAATAAAATTTTTAACTTTGGAACAAACAATCCACTCTCATAGAATTTTCCTTTTTTTTTCATAATAAATAATGATGGCAGGCAAAAAATCTGAGAAAATTCTAATTTTTTTCACTTATGCATGCTCTTATTTCATTCAAAAGTAAGTTACTTATGAAAGTTTATTGTTTGATTAGATATCAAAAAATAAATAACAATTATTTAAGAAATGATTAAAAAGAGGGATATCGTTTTTGGATTTTTTGGAAGAAAGAAATAGGAAGGGTGCTTTAGTAATTAGTGATAGCTATTATTTATTTATTACTTGTTTAATTATAAAATTTTGTGGAAATAAAGGGGTTAATTAACATATTTGTAATACTAAGTATTATTTATACTAAATATCAAAGTGTGCTTTTAGCGTCTTGCGTAATTACTTAATCATATATTACAGATTAGGTAAAATTAATTCAAAGTTTTATCTGGTCAATGTCTTGAGTCAAATACTCATTACATTATTAATTTATATTAATTTTTGCAAAATGTAGTAGGTGAATTTAAAAGATTGTAAGTTACTAACATCTTAAAATCAGATTAAAATTATAAATTCAGCTAAATAAAATCCGTTGTTTATCACAAATTCTTTTGTTTTAAGACATATTATTTATTAATTTCTTGATTGGTAACTGTTTGATTCTAAATTTAACATAAAAATTGTTCCTTTTTTAAATAATCTTACTCTGGATGTTATCTAGTTAAGGCTGTTTCCATTAAATATTCCTCCATAGTCCATCCAATCATATCTATAAGCGATTTAGTGATATGAACTGATTTTACTATATAACCCTTTCCCATTACATAATCTCTCTTTACATAAAATCCTCCAGAATTGGGGTGGTCTTACAAGTGTTTTCTTAGGCGCTACTCCACAAGCTTTTCTTCTGATTTGTCATCTTCGATAACTTGAGGTTAATTATTGATATCTTCAAAACTGTATTCTTCTTGTAGTCTCTACTCAAATTCCCTTAAGCTGCTCTTAAACTCTTCAATTTTTTAACCCAAAAGTATCAACCTTTCATGTTACGAAACTTTCAAAGCATCAGCCATCTCTTTCCTAATAAAAAACATTAAAAAATATGTTTAGTAGGGAGTAAATTTATTTTTTAATTGCTTTTCAGTTATTTTAAATTTTCTTGAAAATAATCGGCTTAGGAAGGAAGTGAAAAATTGTATTGAAAATAATCAAATATTGTAACAAGATCTTAATATTCATCGATTGATTAATTCTTACAAAAACGAGTAAAATTTATAATTGCAATTAATAATTCAGCAGCATCTGAATTATATATTTCGTCATTCAAAAGCAGATGACATATAATTTTGTAATGCACATTTCAACAATCAAATTAGATATTGAAATTAATAGTCAGAAGCTCATAAAATTTATAGCGATTATCAAGTCAAAAATTAATTTTAATCATGAGCTGTATCTTCAATTAAGTTTCTACACTTTTTCTCTTTATAAAGATTTTTGAAGGATTCATCTTAAATAAAACTAGTCAGTTTGGGGAAATGTGTGGTAAATAGAACCTCAATTCTCTTTAATTTGCTTAACTTTGGGAATATAAGTATGAAGTAAATAAATGTGTCCAAGTTATTTGTTTGTTTGGTGTTATGAAAATACTTTGATATTCTTTAGCTGAGATTCAATCAATCCATTTTTTTTTAAATATTTTAAAAAACTGTAACCAAATTTTTTTAATTTACTCTGTGTCAAAAGATTTATGATATAATATTAATAATTTAACAATTGTTTGAATTCATTTATCCTCGAATAATTATATTATTTTTTGCATATCTCTAAGGTTACAATCGACGAAATTTTAAATATATGATTTAAAAAGAAGCCAGAAATGTTTAAAAATAAAGTTAGCTTTTAACAACCAAGATTTCTTCCAAGAAAATTTCATAATTAATAAAAGACTTACCAGTTGACAGTTGGGTATCTCATATAATCCTCAAAATATATATTAATAATACTGCTGTCTGAGTTTAAAGTAACATACTCAACTCTCTTCATTTTGTTAAATTAGTTAACACTGTATTTTCTTGTATCAATAACAAAGTTTTTGTTGATAAGAATATCCTAATTTTATATTTTAAAATTGTTAAATCTCCTTTAAAATTTATAAAATTTTCAGAATTTTCAATAAGCTTTGCATTAATCATTTGCTCATATACAAATGGGAAAATTCAATCATGCTTGTAACTTAGTAAATTCCTTAATTCCATTTAGAATAAAATTGCAATTTATTTATAAATAGTAAATGTACATCACCAATGTTAAACCACTCATCGTATTGGATTTCCTTTGAATTATTGAATTCGATAACAGTGGCAGTGAGAGCATGCTTTGTGCTAGTGTTTTCTTATTTTGGTTTGACTTTTTCTGGTAAAGGCCCATACTTAGCCTCGTTTAAACATCTCAAAATCTTTCTTATCATTTTTATAATTATGAAATTGTTTGAGTTGTGAATGTTAATACTTTTATTAAATTCAAGTTATTTCTTTCTTTTCTTTCTTTCTTTAATTTTTTTATAAGATTTCTTTCCTTTCTTTTTGATTTCTTTTTAATTAAAATACCTATTTTATAGGTAATTTCTTATATAGAACTATTCAATCAAGCAAGCAAACAAGCAAACTAATAAATAAATATCAATGAATCTGCCAAAATAATCAAATATTTCTTTATTACTTTTTCTTTTAAGGAAGTATGTATTTGCTTTGAATACAAACAAAATCATTATAAACTAATTTTTTTTTATATATTGATGGATTAATTTAGAATTCTGAAAATAAATAAACAAATACAAAAAAACAAACAAAAACTAGCAAGAAAGCATTGCTTTTCGCTTACCCCTTTCAAAATCTTACATATTGTTAATAATTATTGGTATATTAATTAAGAATGTGTATTTTTAGAAATTTATATAATCTATTTAAAAAATATTAAGTAAGACATATTGTAAACAAAATTAAAATTTTGGCGGAATGAGCTTTATACATTTATTGATTTATTAATATAGCTAATTATTATACAAAAGATAAGTAAAATTGATAAGTTAATTTTTTGTTTCAATATAAATTTAGATAATATTTACAAAATTTGTTTGTTATAGTTTATTCAGGATTAATATGACATTCTTTAGGATTATTACCTATTTACATCTTAATATTTAAAGATCTTTTTAATAAAGAAAGTTGATTTAGAAAAATCGAAAAACATTTGTTCATTATTACAACGTGTAGAATATTTCACTTTCAATTACTTAATTTTTACAATTATCGATCTAATACCATTCAAATCAATATCTATTTTAATAAGTTTGAGATAAGTGCTCATTATTCTAATTACCTCCACCGTTACTATTATAATTACTAAATACATTGTTGTATTGCTGGTTTAAATTATTCTGCTAGTAATAGCTAGGAGTATTTATGTGGTTTTAATTTGAGTTAGTTTGGAAGTGGTTATCATATCCCATATTATTCATAATTACTTCATCTTAATTTTTAAATGTTACAGGGTTATGACTTGGCGTTTAGTATTGCGATCCATAATTATAGCTATCGTTACTCAAATCTTAATTAAAATTTTCAATATTAAATGGTCTAATTATATTAGAATTGCTTTGGAATTACTTATTTACGCCAAAGACGTTATTTGAATTTTAACTGTAGGTATTTGAATTACCTGATTAGTATAATTTATTTCTTGGGTCAGCTAATAGTCTATTACTAGCATTAATATCCTCTTCAAGCCATCTTTTTCTCTACCCGTTTTCCCATTCACCTTTCCTTGGGATACCATCTCTGTCATAAAAAATACCAATTCCATGTTGTTATCCATTCACCCAGTAACCTTCATATTTTCTACCATCAGGCCAAATAAATACACCTTTACCATGTTTTTTGTCTTCTACATATTCGCCCTAATACTATTTCCTGTCTGGCCATGTAAAAAATCCTTTTCCATGCAGTCTACCATCTTTGAATTCTCCTTCATATCTCTTACCATTATGATATGACATAATCCCGTTTCCATTTATTTAGCCATCTTCAAATTATCCCTCATATTATGTTTAATCAAACCAAACAAAAATTCCCTTTCCATGTTTTTTGCCTTTAAAATATTCCCCTTTGTACTTACTTCCATCTATCCATTCTTCTTCTCCCATTCCATGCTACTAATCGTCTTTCCATTCCCCTATATCAAGGATTTTAAAATTATAAAAAATAAATAAGTTTCATATGTATTTCATACCTGTATATGTAGAGATTTCTGTATATTATGTACCATAACCATCAGCTTTGTTACCTTTCCACTCGCCTTCATAAATGTCACCATCTGAAGAAGTAAAACGACCTCTTCCTTATCTCATTCCTTCTACAAAAAAGCCTTCATACTTAGATCCATCAGGCCATGTTAATATTCCCTTGCCATGCATTTTATCAGCAAACCACTCGCCTATTTTAAAATATTTGTTTATAAATAAATTTTAACTGATAAAAGAATAATCTTTATTTTGATTTAAGTATCTATATATATATCTATCTATCTATCTTTCCTTAACGAATATATTTTAATATGTGTATTAAGCTAAAATAATAAATATTTAGTACCAACATAAGTAGACCCATTTGGTAACCTTTAGGCTTATCTAAACTCTTTATGCTTATTCTTCTCATCTGGAGGATCTAGTCCATAAATAAATGGCTAAAGTTAGGGTATTTTCTTTCTTGAAAGCCTCATAGTTTCCCTATTTTATTATATATTTTCATTATTTATTATTTAGCTGGGAGAACTATTTGAATTAAATCCATTCTAAGCAGCAGCATACGAATTATTTGATTGATGGTTTTATCCTAAATCTTATTAATTATTATAGATATTGTAAGTTTCTTTCCCTTAATTTTAAGTACCATTTTTTAAAACTTAAGTGGTAGGAAAATCTTAATTTTTTGATGGTGAATTAGCTAGGGATTAATTTGCATATACCTATTTATTTTAGGTCTATAAACCCTTATAATCATATCCACCAAATGTGTTATTATCTAACTAAGTGTTAAAGTTGCCATTCACTGCATTTTGTTTTTATTCTTCGCTATAACAAACTCCCATTTCTCAACAACAATAAAGTTAATACCAGTAACTAATATATTTTAAAGAGATTAATTTCTTTGATTTAGAAAAAAATAGTCATTGATTTTTATTATAATAAATCTCAATAATTTATTATTTCTTAAATTTTTTTATGTTTTTTGAATTGTAAAATAAATAAATCAAATGGAATAGATTAATTTTTTAGAATGTAAATAATTTAAAAAATTTTAATCTAATTAAAATAATTCAGGAAATTGTTTTAAAATATATTTGCTTAATCTAATTAAACCTTACCAAAAATTTCAAATAATTAATCTTTGAAAAGAAATTGTTTCATTCTTTCTAGTAAAATGTAGAAGAAAAAGTATATAAATAAATTTATAAAAGATAATATCAAAATTAATTAATAAATTTTTAATTATAAATTGTTTATAAAAATCAATCATATAAAAATTCTAATTTGTGAAATTGTATGTACATTTATTTATTTATTTATTTTTTGTTATAAAAATAATAAGATATTCAATTATTTATATAAATCAAATTTAAAAGTAGTTATTTATGCATGAGTTAAAGCTATTTTTAATTAATTAAACATAATATTAATCATGGTCATATTATTAGTTTTTTTATCTCCATTTTTAAACCAATCTATCAATTTTAGGTTTTTAATCTAGCATTTTACTAGTTGCTATGAGCACGTTCATAAGAATTCCTAAGTTTGTTATCAATATCAAATGAGTTAAATGCTCCCGAATCGTAAGAATCAGTTTTTATTCTTCTCTTTCTATGGACTGAGTCTTTTCTTTGTTAGTTCGAAGAAGCCTATCCTGCTTGTGATGAACTTTAGGGGAATTAAATTTTAGTTTGCATTTAAGTTGAGTTTGGCATAGAGATCTTAGCAAAATTAGATTTGGTAGTCGAAGGAATACTTTGAAAATTATTAGTAGGTGATTAAAGAGTTGAAAAATTAGAAGGGGATTTAACTGATATAAGATTGAATTTTTCATTATTAAATTAAATGTTATTTGAAACCATCTTTCTCTTATGGAGTTATCTACTGTTTACTTTTTGTGATTTTTATTCTAAAGCAGGCTGCTAAAATACAATATTATTTTAAATAACTGTTGAGGCTAATTATTGGTTAATAGATGATTAAGTTAAAACTGCCTATTACTATTATTTACCATTAGATTATGAAGTAAGGCTAGATGATAAATTTTGCTGATACTGCTAATTAGGTGCAGATGTATTAGTATTCTAAAAGATTTGCTATCCATTAAAACCCTATTATAATGATGAATTATAATTGTTATTATTTGGTATAAAATTATTTATCAAAGGCTAATTTTCTTAAATATGTTGATTTGCTTGCACTTATAAATTAATCTGATTCTAATTAGAGTTGCCATTAAAATATTAATTATTGTTTTAAGAGTTTTTATTGCTTGCAGAATGGTTTCTTTTTTAAGAATTTTTCAATGAGTAATTATTCATTTCTATTTATTTTAAAAAGTTTTCTTATGGAAGAAGAGAGTTTTCATTCGTTGAAATATTTGTGTGAGCCCCTGTTGTTGAAGAACCTCCACTTATTGTATTGGGTAGATAGATTAAATTAGTATTGATTTGAATTTCTCCTTGCTTAAAGCTGTTCAACTTCTTTTCTCTTAACTATGCTGCAGCTTCTTTTTCTTAAGAGTTTTATCTTACTTGTTATTGATTTAATAGAACGGAAAAAAGATGGTTGTTTTCTTGCTGCTTGCTGTTATTTTAATGCTGCTAACCTTATACCTTCAAAGCATTATGAGGTTCTGATGAGTGACGGACGGGCATTACATTTTCATTGTTAAATTAATTATTTTTAGTGATATTTGTATTAGCAAATTCAGAAGAATTTTGCTGGGGTTTTAATAAACTATAATTAAAAGTTTTTTAAACTTATCCATTATTAAAATTAATGCTGCCTGTCAAATTATTCGAGTTTGTGCTATTTTTTGTGCTTTAAGAAGTAGGAATTTATTAATTAAGGTTTGATAAGCCAAATTATTCAGGGAGAGATGGTCTGTGGTTTTCAAAAAAATTTTATTTCATAACTTTTTTAGCAGTTATTTTATCAGTCATATTCAATGGATTTTGCTATGAAGAACCGTTATTGTTTGATTATTAATTTTATTGTTAAAAATAAGACAAAGTCATATTTGGATTTTATTGCATTTAATTTCCATTTAGAACGTTATTATTTCCTGCAGAAGGCTTCTTTGGCTCTGTTTACTTTCTATCATCTTAAAGTCGATTTTATTTTAAAAATTAGTTGAAGCTTTTTAAAAAGTTGTGTCCTTACTACTTTTACTAGCTCTAAGTTGAAGAGGTATTTTATGTATTAACTTAATTTTAATTATTACTTAATTGTTGATTATTCCTTTTTGCTTTAGCTTGGTTCAGTAATTACTGTTAGATAATAAAAATTTACTAAAAATTATTGTTTGCTTAACCAACTGTATTATTATTGTTGTTGTTTATTTGCAAATTGTTCTATTATTATTAATTTTGTTATTGTTATTGTTGATGCTAAGGAGGAGAAGTATGAATATTTCTTCCTTAACTTTTAGAAACTCCTTATTCACTTATAATTCCTTAATTATGGTTAGAATTCATTATATTCTAAACTTTGATTTTGTTATTATTTTTGTTGTTAGATGAACTACCAGATGGTTCAGAATAGCATATTTGGTTAGATAAATCAGAAATTTAATTGTTTTAATTTTAAACATTATTAATGTTATTGTTGAATTAAGACTTTTTTATATTTGTAGAAGTACAAAAGATGTTGCTCTGATTTATACCATTAATGTTTTAAGATCCAGCTTGGGTGGAGGATGAATGGATAGAACTGCTTTGTGGCCTCTGCTTTTTAACAATTTCCTCTATTTTATCAAGTATTTGTTATTAGTCTTTAATAGAATTGCTGTTTGTTGAAGAGTTATTATTGTTGTTATTGTTTGAACCAGTACTTTACTTTTTATCTCTACTCAAGGAGCGAGTTTTATTTTCAAATAAGTACTAAGCTTATTAGTACTTTTGTTAATTCAAATATTACTCCTCTGCTTTTAGTTAATTTTGTTGCTTCAATACGGCCTACTAATTTAAATACTATAGAGCTTCATTTTATGAAGAATTATTTACTCCAGGATGAGTTTATTACACATGGTGTTATGTTATTTGTTTATTTTATTACTACTATTGATTTTCTTAATATTGTTCTTGCTATTTTTAAATTATTTCTGATTACTGTCCTTTTTATGATACAGACCCATTTAATGTAAGTGATTGTTGAGTGGCACTAATAGTTTATGAATGGGTACTTTCTTATGTTAGTGGAGTAAGTGTATTAGATCCTTCTTGCAATAAACTTTCTCCACCTGATATATTGGCACTCATAACATTATTATTTGTCTGAGTTACATTATTTTATAGGCTAAATTATTCTATTAATTATTATTCATGCTAAAGTATGTGATCTTCTATGCTTTTAGGTATTTAAACCTTTTTTGCTATATTTTAAAATGGAATATCTTTTTCAAAGTGCTTTTATTTCTTTTCTATATTTTCATTTCCTAGAGGTGACTCTTTGGACTTTCTATCAGAACTATAAAGCTCTAAATTTTCTACTGCATGAGGTTATGAATGATAAAAGATGTACAGATCTTAGGTATGATTTTTTGGAACTATTTTGCAATTAAAAATAAATTGTTGTTGATTTCAATCTTTAATAATATAAATTTTACTAGTTGTTCTAATTGCTGGAATAAAAAAGTTATTTTTTAAAGCAATAGAAGATGAAGCTGTTATATTCACGCCTTTTTGTGGTTTTAACAATTTTACTTGATCTGGAAATTCTTCTTCCTCTGGCTAAAAATTTGAAAAATAAATAAGTAAAAAAAGTTTAAATAAAAATATTATTAATAAATACAATTATTTGTTTGTCAACTCCATGAAATCTAGTGTACACGTTAATTATTTGAGAAATCATTGGCGCGTCTTAAGGAATTAAAGTATAAGCAATTTCTAAACTTTTACCAAGCCAGAATTCTCTTTTTATTTAATTAGTTATATTGATAAATTATTTTAAATTAAAATAATATTTTACGAATCAGAAATTTTATAACTGAGGTTGGGGTTTTACAAAAAGGAAGATTCTTCAATAAATCTTGTTTCAGTTGAAATGCAATAAAAGCAAATTGCTGATTCAACTATCTTTCTTAATGTGCTTTCTACCTTAATTTCGTTAAAAGTTGGAGTAAATTAAGAAATGGTGGACAATGCAACTGGTTTCATTTGTAATAAATTAAGTATATTTGAAGTTAATAACCAATGATTTTCCTTTATTGTGCTGTTTATAAAGTGCATATCAAGTTATGAAGGTGAGAGTATAAAGCTTAATCTTTTTTTAGGGTCTACCTCCTTTGATGAAATTAGCTCCTCATATATTTATCTCATATACATTGCTAATTTCACTTTTTTGTCAAATTTTTCATTAAAATTATCTCTTAGAGCTCCAAAATTACTTATTATATAATGAAAAATGGGCAAACATTTGAATGCTAAATTTATTTCTTCTTAAGAGAAAACGGGGGCATCGGAGCATTCACTTAGTAAATTACCGTAAATGCTAGAACATTATTTGAGTCCTTTTGATGAACCTGAAATAGTATTATTATTTATATGAGAATTTGAATAAGCTGATGATGAAGATAATTTTTTTTCCAGAGGATTTGTTGGAGTTAACAAGCGTCCTTTTGTGCTGCCAGAACGCTACTTCACTACAGGTGAAGCGATTTGATTGTTATCACATGAAGAAGAAGAATTTCTTTGATTGCTTTAGGTATTAGATTTATTTTAACATGGATTATTGTTTCCATATTCACTTCTAATTCTTCTATGAGAATTATTTAAGGAATTGTTATTGATTATTAGCTGCTATTGCTAGGATTAGTTTTAAATTATAGTATTATTTGAGTTTCTATTGAGCTTTTCGAATTACAGCAATACTTTTTGAGACAAACTTAACGCAGATTCTGATGAAGGCTCGGTAAATGTTAAACTTTTGGCTACAGATGATGAATTTCCAGTAGAATTTTCAGTATGGACTACAGCTTGATTAGCAGTTACCATGTTACCTCTAATTAGAATGAAATAACAAATACATAGACAATCGTATAAAATATGAATAGCAATTTTCGATGATTTTTTTGCATAATCTAAAGCATCTTCGTGTTTACCTATTTCACTAAACAAAATGCACATTTGCAAATTAAGAGATAATCTCAACTTTTTACGCTTAAGCTTATTTCCTAAATTTGAAAAGTATGTTAAAACATCTTCTATACCTTAAGCGGTAAATCCATTCTAATTTATCTAAGAACCATCTTTCAATGTTTTAGAAAACGAGGAGATAAAAGCTGCTTCTGAGATACAACCGCCAATTGTGTTAGGAGCAGGTAAACCGTTAGAATCGGTGTATTATTAACTATTTTAGAAAGATTTACCAGCTGAAGCTGAATACTTAGAGTCTGGGTTTTTATTAATTTTATTGCTTTGATTCAATGAAGCTGCCTTTTCAGCAATTTTCTTTTTCATTCTCATATCAGAATTTTCAAAACAAGAATACGCTTCGTCAAATAAACCTGCTTTATAAAAACAAATTCCTAAATTTATTACAACGGCAAGCATGAGGTCAGTTGAAACTTTTCCTTCTTACTGCATATACGTATCAATAAGAACTTCGGCATTACGAAACTATTATATTGATTCTTTCAAGTTGTTCTATTCGAGGTACTTTAATCCTGTTTCAATGCATTATTCAATATATTTAGGTATATCTGATTCGCTAATTGACTAAAAGTTGTTAGAATTACTATTACTGTTACTATTTTAGTTTGAAATTATATTTTAACTAAGCTTATAGTTGTTTCCACTTATCAAATTCGACTATGGCTAATTGCTCCCTTTCTATTATTGAAACTACTGCTATGTGATTTTAGATTGCTGCAATTTATTTGTAAAGTTAATTTAAAATGTTATTGGTTTTTGTAACAACTTAACAATCTCTTCTAAATTATTCCTATTTTAAGTACTACCTCCTCCTTTTCCCTAGGCCTAGTTTTAATTATTGTCAAGAGAGTTTTTCTAACTTTATTAGCCATTTCCATCTCTATGGTGATTCTCTAGTTGCTCTTTTCTTCTTGGACTTATCTTATTAATCAATTCTGGCTCTTTTTCATTATCAATAATTTTATTTTGCTTTTTCAATGGTTTCTTGAGCATCTTAATTGTTTTTTATATCAATTTTTCAACTAAGACTATATAATAAATTAAACTGTTTTAAAAGTACTATTTATCTTTAATTCTACAGACCCGAAAATACTTGAGAGGCTACTCACTACTAACTTTGAGTTACTTTATTAGCTATAAGTTGAAATCTATTTATTTATTTATTATTGGCTATTTATATAATGATACTACTTACTGCTATATAATAATTCAATTTAATTGTTTCTACTCTACTATTTTATTAGAAAGTAATTTTTTAATTGGTAAAACAAGAAATTATATTTTTTTCTTTTTCTTTATTTAACAAATAAATCAAATCATTTATTTATTCATTCTTTGATTATCCATTGATTATCATTTTTATCAAATTTTATGACTAGAATAGTTTGTTAGGGCATGTATAATCAAAAACAAAAAAACAAAGAAATTAACAAACAAACAAACAAACAAACCAACAATTATCTAAACAAAAAAAAACAAACAAACTCAAAACTAATCAGATAAAAATAATATTACTTTATTTGATTTTTCATACTAAATATTTTTATGAAAATTCTCTAAGATTGTTTCTTTAATTAACATTTAGCTTTTCAGTTTAAATTAAAATTTGGGTTAAATGAAAAATATTTGATTTTAAAATCAAAAACTATTATTGAATTTCATCAATAAATAAATAAATACCTATTTTCCTATAATTTTCTAAAAGGAAAAAAAATAATTTTTTTTAAACAATAATTTTTTAAATTAATTAATTTTATTATTTTTCATTAACTATTTTCATAAAATATTTTATCTATCAAATTGTTAAGCTGCTTAATGAATTATTTTGAGTGAATATTATTTTTTATAATAATAAATAAATTTATTAAATGATATTGATTAAATAGTTTATTAGAATGTAATAAAAGAAAGTATTTGATGTGTAAGTAGGTAAGCTGTATAAAAATAGGTTTAAATACCATGAATATCTATTAAATTTTATTTATTAAAAAAAAATACATAAATATTAGCCATTCTATTAATTAAAAATTAATTACTGGATAATATCAAAATTAAAATAAAATGTAAATAGAAAATTAGAGGTAAAAATTAAAAAATAGTCGTTGAATTATCTATTCATTCAGAATGCATTAAATGGTTATGAATGAAATTATTAAGAAGAAATACTCAACGAATCATGATTATCCATTAATCTTTCAAACTTAAGCTCCTTTGTAATTAAAAAGCAAAAAAATACTGAAATTGCGAACAAATAAAAAAATAAAGTAAGGAGAAATAAATTAAGATAGTTGAAGTTATCATTAGAAATTAATATAATATTTATCTAAATATTTAGAGTGCATTTTTCAATAAAAAATAGAATAAAGTAAGCTTATTAGCTAGCTTCAAAAGTGCCAAGGAGAATAGATTTTGAAGTAAATGACTCATTATTAAATTATTCAAATAAAAATTAATTGGATAATAAGTTTATTCATTAATGATTAGAATATTTCGCATTTTTTTTTGGAAGATGATAGTTTTATGCAATTTTTTTTTTCAATTATAATTTTTCTTTGCATAATTTAAATTTTTGATGAAATGGTAAATTAATAGGAAATTAGTAAGGAATTATTTTTTATAAATGTAGGATTTTTAATAATTTAAGTAGCAACAGATTAGATATTGAGTACAAAACCATTTCATTAACTAATTGATTGAATGGGGTAGATATTGAATAAGCAAAAATAGAAGTAGGTTGATGGATCTACAAAAAATATAGAAATAAAGTCTAAGCTAGATGTTATTTAGGATTTAAAGAACTTGGATTAAACTAAAAATTTAACAGATGTGTTCCCTAAATATGAATAAGTATATAAGTTCTTAGAAAAAAAAGAACACAGGGTTTATGGAGAAATATACATATTGGCAGAAACCAACGATCCAAATATTCAAATAGCAGTATAAGAAAGTTTTTTTTAAAATTAGTTTGAATTTTAAATGGAAGTAGAAAACTTATAAGAAATAGAAAGCTTCACTTAACAACATTAAAATTTAATACAACTTATAAAATATTTTGATTATAACTATAACTCTATGTGTACTTCTTTTCATAGGCTTATAACTGTAACAGAATATCTTTCAAGAGATCTTTCAACAGAATTATTTTTTAGAAAATTGTTGATAGAAAAAACCACATCAAGTACTACTCCTAAAAATGGAGAAAGCACAACTAAATCAAATTAAATGTAAGCAAGCTAATCTTCAAAGAGTTAAAGAAGTCTTTCAGCAAATAGCGTTGCAGTTTAGAATTAATCATAAGTAAAAAATAATAGCAATATGTTACACTCAAAGAGACTTTCGGAAATCTAAAGAAAGAGTGTTCTAATTGTAACAAAAGTGTTTTCCTCTCACGAAGATGACAATATTATAGAAGATCAGGCTGAGGAAGAAGAAAATTTATGTGAAAAAAGAGGAGCAATAGCAAAATAAATAAAAAATAGGAGCAATTTGCATTTTAATGCACAAGATAATGCTTATAGATTTTAGGAAAAAGAATTTACCTATATTTTAAAATCTCTTATATCTGGATTGTGCTATCTATAAATGCAGAATAGAACCCATTAATGTCTTCGTTCCTCATCCATTTTTATAGCTAGAGATGGCACTATCAAGCTGACTGACCCTCATTTATTTAATCAATCCTCTTTGTACACGTATATCTACAAAGGATAGTAATAAACTTTTGATTTATAATAATAAAAATAAATTCAAACTATATTTTTATCTTTTACTAAAACAATATTTTGGAAGATTTAAATTTATAAAGCAAGCTAAAATCCTGATTTGAAAATCAGTTTAGAATGTTGCACTTTGTTCCAATAATCTAATTAGTTACTTAAATAAATATGAAAACAAAGATATTTTAATAAAGATTAATTTATCTATTTAATTAATCAAGTATTTTAATTAAAAATACAAGCTTTTTTTTACACAAATTGTAAATAATTTTAATAAAATAATTAATTGTAAATTATATTAGACCTGTTAGTGGGGCATACTTATCACCAATGTTAGTAAGTAATGTAGAGTATTCAGTTGTAAAGCCTGAACACAACGAATACAAAAGTGATGTTTTCACATTAGCTGTGATTATGTTAGAGATTGCTTATTTAACTAAGTTGGATAACTACTTCGATTACACTGAATACTGCTTAGTAGATGTAGAAGGCTTGTAGATTTTAGCTGAGAATTTAAAAGATATGTACTCTTAATCTATTATCTCTCTTTTACTCTAAATGCTGGATGAAAATGAAGATATCAGACCAGATTTTGTATCCTTAGCTTAAAAGCTAGGAATATTTAATGCTAGTACCAATGCAGTCGTTTAGCTTTCTAAAAACGATTCTTAGAGTGTAATTTATTCTAAATTAGCTTCATCTTCTTCTTCAAATCAAAAACCGATTCCATAAGCAACATCAATAATTATACAACCTTCAGATTAATCTTTTGCTTCTCAATCCCCTAGATTTTCTAAGACTTATGAATCAAATCCCTAGCAGTCGATATAAAATGTAACACCAAAGATCACATAAATCTCAGATGCCAAGCAAAAATAAAATAATTTTACTTAAATTTTAAATCCGTACACTTAAGATACAGTTAGAAAATGTAAAGATTTTTAAATTCCAGAAAAAAATTCTAAATTTTTAAACTTAGCAAATCCAAGATCCCTAACTCCAACTAAAGAAAAGACTCCACCAGAAGCCGTTCCTATTATACCAATAGCAAATTCTTCTTAAGATGTATAAACTATTTCACCTTGTAGTGCGATAAAAACTGAAAAAAATGAATCTATTTGTAATGATTTGCTAACTCCAAAGAGACCTTAATTAGCTGAGAATCTTGATAATAATTATAGATTTATGACTCCCTTACCCTAAGTAAGACTGCAAACTCCTGACAATACCACAATATAGAAGCATATGCACTTATTAAATTAAACACCTTTGACAAAAACTAAACAGCAGCCATTTTTTAACAAAGGAGTGTCTCCTATAAAAACAGAAAGTACTGCATCTGATATTTAAAAAACATTAAAAACAGAAAGCTCTATTGATCCATAAAGATATCAAGCAAGATCTACTTCTCCAATTATGCATCACTAGTCTAGCCCTTCAAAGTAGCCAATTACACCCAAATCAGATTTCAATAAAATAGTAAGTAGCCAGTATACTCCTACTTAAGTAAGAATGAGCATAAACTAATCTAATTCTTAACCCTTCCCATTAAAAACAAGTCCATTTTAATAGTAAAGCTATTCTCCGATTAATTCATATTAAACAGAAAAATCACCTGTTAATTTAGTTAACAATTAAAATTTATCTCCAATAATTAGCAATTATTCAACACAATAGCAAAACAAAAGCAAAGAGGCTTAAAAGTAAAGTTCAAATTTTTTTATTTTTAATTTTAAACAAATTTATTAATAAAATTTAGCTTAATCCTCAATACCAAAGCTTAGAGCAGAAAAAATTCAATTTAAAACTAAATTCAATCATAGAATGGATATCAGCATCCTTAAAACAAATAGCCATACACAGTCTCTCCCATTAATATAAAATAAGAAACCAAACCTACATTATCAAGATAATCTTTATCTGCAATTAATATTTAACAAGTTGGAAATTTGAATAATAATAGAAACAGTATTAGTGATTCATCTAAGGCTTTTAATTTAGTAAACAGTTCAAGATCACCTTCTCCTATTACTAGCAAAAGTACTTAGCAAATAAAAAAAATGATTAATTAAAGTGATGAAAAACCCTCATCTGCAAGTATTTAAATACAACAGCATATATAGAACAAATAAAATGGGTAAAAAAATAGTCAGCCAAGCATATTATAATCTAGCAATTAACTCACAAATCCCAATTCCAATAATTAAGTAGCTTTAAAATAATTATCTATTTCTAATCCTACAAGTACGTTACCAACAAAATAATAATCATAGAGTTCAATAGCTGAAAAAGATATTATATCATATAGTAAATAGCCAACTTTTGCTCCTTCTTAAATTGGACAACAGTAAAAACCCCCATCATTAAAATCTTCATAGCAATAAAATAGATAATCTCTTTAAAATCTAAATGTTTATACACCCCAAAGGTAATTTATTAAATAAATCATGAATAAAAAGCTTATAAAATAATATTTAAAAAAGTTAAATTTCAAATGGTGTAAATGTTTAAGCATATATTTCATCTTAATCCACTGTGAATAGGTATAGCTATGGTAATATCTAGATTACAAATTAGTTTGATAGTAAATCGCCAGCTCTTACTAAACTATCAAACCTTTCTGCAGCTAATAACTTCAATGGCATAAATCCAACATAGAATGAATCTCAAAGCCAAAAAAACTATTTAGGAATAGCTTAAAAGAAAGGCTCTGTCTTAAAAATAAATTAAAACATAAAATCTTAAAAGCATGGTAGTTTATAAATCAATGAATAACATACATTTGGATAGCAATCAATTCAGAGTTCTGTTAATAATAATAGTTAAACAGATTCTATGACTGATTCTTCACAATAGATGAAAAGCTCCTCTCGATAATCTCAAAAATCTCATAGATATAGCTAGTCAGGTAAATTTTCACCACTTAAACGTTTCTTTTCTTGAATTTTAATCAATTATTTATCTCAAAAATTACTGTTATAAAAAATAAATTAAAATTAAATCAACCATAAATATTTTAAAATTGATTTAGGAAACTAATTTTAACACAGAAGTAAAACGGAAATAGGGAATGAATAAGATATAATAACTTTAGATAATTAAAAGTACTATGATAACTTTTTCAAAAATGACAAATCTCCAGTAATTTAATCTAACTTGTAGCTTTTAAACATAAAGTAATAGCAATAACAACAGTCTCAGTAAGAGACCATATATAAGCCTTATATTCCTAAAATGTGCATAAATACTAACAATGATTAACTAGCTTTTGATTCTTTAAATTTCAGCAATTCTAAATAATAGAATGGCGCTAAAATTATTTAAGGGTTAGGAGATCTAAAACCTGCAAGCGAACTATTTTCTAATAGCAAAAGTAAAGAATAGAAACCAAAATTAAAAACCTCAGCAGAAGAAAGTCAGTAGAGATCTCTTAAGTCCTCAGCATCTTCAAACTTGAGTCAAGGCTCTAAGAATATTTAAATAAAAAGCTCAAATCAGCCTGATAATAATTTATCTAATAGAAATAGTAAAAATGAACTCACTATGAGCTAAATTGATAGGGAATTAGAAAAACATAGGAATTTTTAGAAAAAGCTTAAAGAAGAAATGGAAAGGTAAAAGCAACAATAGCAATTACTATAATAGCAAATTGTTAATCCTTAATCAAAAACTACTGAGGAATATAATAATTAAATTCCAACATTAGAAAAGTAGAAATCTATAAATACTATAATTGACCAACACATATTTGATAACCAACTGAGATAAACTCCCTCTGATATTGTCTTTCCTTTTACTAATTAAAATTATTCTTCAACAAATGACATACCACTCAAAACATATAACCACACAGGCACTTTTGGGAAATAACCTTCAAATGATAACTAGAATTAAGTATTAATTTAAAATGAAAGAGGAGAAGAAATTCAGGAAGAGGTAGATGAAAAACCTAAGAATACTTAACCTCCTCCAAAAGAATTCGGTACAGATTACATTGATCAATTGATAGCTAAATTTAAATCTGAAATTACTAGTTAAATATAAACAAGCAATAACCAACCAAATAAGTAAACTGAAGATGCTACAGAAACAACTCAAGAAATCAATACTAATTTGCCTAAAAACATAAATTCTAATATTCCAAGCTATACTAGCTACTACGCTACAAAGACAGAACTTAATAATCAACAATAATCCCCAAAAAATTAATATTAAAATACTGGAAATATAAATTAAAATGATTAGTCAAATTAAAATAATTTAAATATTGCATCTAATAAAAGCTTGATTGGTGAAAAGTATTCAGATTAGCCATCCAGCTCTGAAAGAGTTATGAAGAGAGTTGAAAGTGACAGTATAGGTATAGGATTTGCTGGTTTTAGCTCAAAAGCTTAATTTTAGCTTTAAAAAAAGGGAAGTCTAAATAATCTTTAAGATGAAAAAATAGCTTCTAACGAATTCCTAGTTGTAGGAAGTAGAGCAGATCTACCAAAAAGCCCAAATAGCTACATTAAATAAAATTTTACAGAAATTCACTCTATACCTCTTTCGTAGCTCTAGAAAGCTGAGGCTTTGCACGGACTAGATTGTTAAGAAATAAAAGGCTAACTTACTTAGTAACTTAAAGCTAAAAAGAGGGATTCGATAAATGAGAAAAAGTAAAATGATTATGAAAAACTAAATTTTGAAACTTAACAAGAAAGCAGTGTTTCTTCAAATTTACAAGAGATAAGTTCTGTTTATAATGGGAAAATGAAATAAAATTATGAAAATATTGGGGTAAATAAAGATAGTAATGAGTAAATTTCACAGGATACTTCTGTTTCTAATAACAGCTAGTCTATTTAAATTGTACTCCCAAAATAGGCAAATTTATTTGGAGAAAAATAACAAAATTAAAATTTAGTTAACAATGGTACAGACTCCTATGGAAATTAGGTTAATAATTAAATTGTACACTTCGATGAAAATGGTAAAGATTTGTAGACTGTAATCAATCAAAAGAAATATCTAGGAGATTAAAATAATATTTAGATGTAAGTTTTTAGACAAAACACATTTGGTGCTAATACCCCTGCAATGATGGATGCAATTAAGAAAGGCAATTATGTTACAGAAGATTTAAATTAATAATATTAGAGTGCTTAGTTTAATAATTTGACTAGCTAGAACGGAATAAATCCTCCTTTTATTAGCTTTGCTTAAATAAGCTAGCAAAGTAATTTAAATAGCATCGAAAATATTATTAGTACTAACAATCAGAGTGAAATTAAATTTGATCATTTGAATGGTTACGGCGGTATTTAATATAAGCTAGCTAACAAATTTAATTAAAATATAGGAGAGTAATTGAAGAGTAATAACAAATAAACCTATGATGAGGATAGAAGTGATAAAAATAACATTCTCATTATTAATAATAATGATAGCTAAAGTGAAGATTATATAAACAATCAATTGTGCAATTTGCAAAGAGAAGCTGTAATCGAATATAAAACACCTAACTCAAAACAAACTTCTGACCAGCTTCTTACTCCCGCTTCTGACGATGTTATTAACAATTTCTTAGATTGTGCATAAAAAAATAATGCCTATTAAATTCCCAATGATTTCCTATTAACCCATGTTTAAAATAATTAAGCTGGTATTAATAGCACATAAAATGAATAAAACTTGTATGAATTAATCTAGAAAGGGGAAAACTTAAATTCTAAGCAATTAGAGATTTAAACACCCCTTAATACAAACTAATATTTTAATAATGGAAACTTTAGTGGTGGAGGTAGCAGTAGCATTTACAAATTAACAATAACACCACCATAAAAGGATTAGCTCGAAACTCCTCCTATAAAAATGCAGTAATATGAATTTGAGAACGATAATGTCGCTGCTTTCTCAGACGATCATTAATTTTAATACTAAAATTAGCAATATTATAATAATGTGATGGATGGATGCTAAAATATTAGTAACATTTAGAAAATAAATGAAGATGAAACGTATAATTCTAAGAGAAGCTTTGATGCATCTGCAGATTTACTAATGATGCGCAGCAACTAAGACATACAAGAAGGAATCGAAACGAGCAATTTTAATAATTACCATGCTAATATGATGGCTAACCAAAATTTTTTGAGCAGCCCTAAAAAATCAAATCGTAATTAAATTTAAAGTAATAATTAAAACTAAAACCAGTGCAATATTCAATTATCGGATAGAATCCACAACAGCAAAAATAATTTAATCAACTAATAGAATTACACCAGTAATTCCAATTTAAGTCCTAATAAGAATTATCTATTTACTCCTTCTCCCACTAGAAAAGATGATAGCACTCAATTTAACCAGACATTTAGTGAAATTCAGATGATATAATTTTTAAAAAACAAAGAAAATGTTATAGAAACTTATGAAGACGGCTCATACTACGAGGGAGAAAAAATGAATGGAGTCCGTCATGGAAGAGGAAAATTCTTTTATGGAGATGGTGGCTCATTTTAAGGTGAATGGTAAAACGGGCACATGAATGGGTATGGAGTCCTTTATTATCCTTCATAAAATAAAGCTTATGAAGGAGAATGGGATGATGATAAATTTAATGGTAAAGGAATAATGTATAACGAAAGGCCAGCTGAATTAGCTGGAACGTTTAATTATCATAATATGAATGAAATTAATGATTATTGGATTAAATACGAAGGTGATTTCAAAGATGACTTTAAAAATGGAGTTGGAACTCTTTATCTTTCAAATGGAGAGAGATATATAGGAAGGTTCAAAAATGATATGGTCCATGGTCGTGGTACCTTTTATAAAAACGACGGGTCATTCATCACAGCTGAGTGGTCATAAAACATTCTTCTTAACTACTAATGAAAAAGTAATGAATGTATCAATCAACTAAAACTAACAAAAAATAAAAAATGACAGTGAAAAATGTATATTTTTTCCATAACCCATCCTTATTGTTTTTAATTAAAATTATCCTTAACAGGTGGAGTTTTTGGTTAATTAATTTAACCTGTATGAATAAAAATCTAACTAATTTTCTATTGATTACAATGAGAATGCCATTATATTATTTTGCATATTTTGAGGTTTTTGTTTTGTAAGATTTCTTCTTATTAAATGTTAGTAAATATTGCTTAAGAAAAATCAATTAATTATTTTCTATTATTTCACAGTAGTTAGACTTTAAATTGTTAGTGGATGTATATAAAAAGGTATAAGAATATGTATTTCTTTGATCACTTGTTCATTTTCTATTGGGCTGAATATTTTTTATTTATTCACTTGTGTTTTTTTACTTATCTTCCCATCAAATTTCATCAATTAATTTTGAAGAAACAGTGGCTAAAATCTATTCAAAAATTGGAGTTTTAGATAGTTGCCTTATTTATTTTTCTCTAATTAGCAAAGAAATTTATTTTTTTATTCGCTTTATTACTCAAGCACTACAAAAAACTAATAATAGCAGATACGCTTGGACTTATCGTATTTGGATGAACCGCAAAGAAATTAATCAATTTTGCTACTAAAAATAGTTTTTATCTTTATTTATTGATTATTTTAGCTAAAAAGTATAAATATTTTTGTATTTTTTACGAATGATATGTTTTTATATAAAAAGGGTCTTTCGTCATAAAGATCTTAACTAAAATACTAAAGAAGTATGGGATAAAATATCATTTAAGCTATTAATAAATGATATTTCTCCTGCCAATATCAAACTGAATTTATTAGAAAATTTCAACCAATAAATAAACAAATATGATTTTTCTTAATGTAAACTTGAAGAAAGCACAGATTTTGATGATTTATGACCCTTGAAAACATTTTTTTGTCTTAAGTTTCTTTTATTTTGATTTATTTTTACTTTTTAAAATCAAATTTGTTATTTATTTTCGCTTAGACTTATGAACCCCGATGATGATTTAAAAAGATCTTTTATTTTTTGTTAGCTATTTCTTTCTTTCTAAAAAAACAATTTTCAAATTCAATCTAAATGATAGAACCCTATCATAGAATAAAAACAAAATTAGAGCGTATTTGACTAAGCAAAAACCCAAGAATTAATTTGAGAGATAAGAATTAGAAAAGAGTGCTGACTTTAATTTGTTTTAAATACTACCTACAATAATTTAAAAAAAGAGTATATTAGTTCAAATAATATAAAACTCCAATAGTGATTCAATATATGTATTGTTAAATAGAATAAATGTAATCTAATATTTTTTAATCAATACACTCTACTCAAAAAATGTATATTAATAGAATATTTTTTCTGTAGTAAAATTTGTATCTCTAGGATCCTCAGCTCATAATTTTACTTCTCTTATTAATTTAATCATTACTTTCATCAAAATTAAAAATTTTGATTATCTTTTTAGTTAGTCAAACAAAGATTTTTTCTTACTAAATATAGCCTTAGTTCGAAATTTTACTATTAATTTAGCCAACAAAAAAAGAGTAATTTTATAATTTTATATTACTAATATTGTTTTCGAACTTAATGCACATTTATTTTATTCCTTTTTTGTATTTGATGTATCCATGATAAATTTCCTAATGCAGTGAAATCTTCTCCATATTTCAAAACACTTAATTAGTTGAAAAATATTTATTTTAAATATTTTTTAAAAGTAAGTGAAATTTTTAAAAATGTAAAGCATACATATATCTATTTTATTTTAATCACGATGAATGATATTTACTTCTTCTCAATGAAAATTACTTTTCTCACAATTTCATGTAAACATAGCATATTAATTTAATGTAACACTTAAATATGCTTGGAAAAAAACCAAATTAAATTTGAAAAACTGAAGATCCTAATTAAAAACTAGTACATCATGGTCTATCTAAAGATAGGTAAAAACAAAAAACACAAACAAACCAAATCAAATTTTTTTTAACAGATAATTTGATGTACTTGTGCAAAATATTGTGATTATCTTTAAAAGGCAATTGTGCCATATAAAAATTAATTGTGTCCATTCTTTGCTCAATTTATTAAAGTCTTTATTTTCATATGAATTCTCCCCACAAAAATAGAAGGATTTTTTTTTCCTCCTTATTTGTATTTTTTTACATATACAAATCAATTTAACACAGAAAATCATATAAACAAGCAAATCATCTGAGTTCCTTTACTTGCTCTAATAATATGCTTGTTTTGAGGTGCTTTTGTGCTTTCCTATTTTTAGCAGTAAAAATATACTTTTAAATACTGAAGTTAGTTATTAAAACTCAGAGATTAAACGTTTCACTAACTAAATACAGCTTTATATGATGAATATTAAAGGAGAAAGTCAATTAAATGCCATATTTATTGGCTCAAGAAAGCAATCTATATCATTTGTTGCATTTTATATTTATATTCATCTTAATTTCTATTTCTTCTCTGCAAATGATAGAAGAATAAGACAGATGGGAAATTAAATCAAAATAGGGAAATAATTAAGAGAGAAATAAAGAAAAATAGTTATTTCGTTATTATCTCATCAGTGTTTTACTTATATTAGATATTATTAAAAATGAAAGAATGAAGAGAGGCTAGTAAGTAACCCCTTTTAACTAAGTACGGATTTTTTTGTGTTTGATAATAGAAAACTTTATTAAATTTTATTTTTCCAAAGCAATAGCCTTACTTGGTATTAAATTATCAAAAAGCACTTAGCTCTTTTTATTTGATTAAGGCTGCTCAAAATGAGTATTTTTAAAGACTTTTCATTTACTATTGAAAAAGAGCAAATCTATTTTGGATTTAATTACAAAAGTTCGACTTTTGATGATTGATATCTATTAATATGCTTAAGTGGATAACTTACTTCAAAATATGATGAAACAAGCTAATATAAGCTAAGGGTAGGAATTTTTCATAAAAATAAGCTGGAGTAAGGATTAAATAATATCTTGTAGGTATTTGGTAAAATTTTAATTAATTTAAAATATTAGTGCGGCATCTAATGCGAATTTACAAAGCATATTATTTAGATATCTGCCAAATTAAATAAGAATCAGCAATTGCAATTCAGGGATATTTTTAAATTAGAAAATTTCGCGAAATCCGTTTTAGTTTCATTCAGCTGTAAATATAATTTAAGTTTTTGGAATAGAAATAACTATTAGCACTCATACTTAATAATTTCCTTCTATTTAATTGTATTTGTATTCGAATATAAAATATCTTATGTATTTTAAACTTAAAATAAATTTTTAGCGAAATTTCTATTTTTAGAATTTAACAAATCTTTTATCACTTTAAATGATTATTTTTTTAATCAAGCCGTTAGCTAAACAATTTAAATCCCGTTCGAATCAGGCTGACTCATATATTGAGCAATAGGTTAAAAAACGGAATAGCGGCTGCACAGCTACTTTCCTTTCAATTTGAATAGAATTTTTAATCTCTTGAATTTTCACTGACAATTTCATCTGGCATTTAATTAGTCATATTTAATAAATTAAATTCCAAAAATCAACAAGTAGTTTCATAATATTGCAAAAACTAATCAACTTTCAAGCTATATATGTGTGTGTACATCATAAAACAATATCATTTTTATGTTTGAATTACATTAATTAATTTTTATTCTAGTCTTTCACCATATACTCGATTTATTTTTGTCACTATTTTAAACTGTATATTAAGACATAAGATTACCTATTAACTGTGAGCAATTATCTTTAACACTTTTTTTATCCTTAGGTAAAAGAATAAAATAGTTTGATTTTATATTTCTATCAAAAGAAAAATATTCTCACGACCTAAATATTTATTAACAATGATGCAATTTTTCAAGAACGAAGCATTTTATTACAAATTTAATTGGAGTTATTAGAATTTATTTTCTTTAATTGCTACATTATGCAAATAAAATTTATGATATTCTAAATAAAGTAATTGAAAAATTGCTTTTGCGAATAAAATGGAAGTAGAGCTGGTTTTTTAAACAATTTGCGCACTTTCTAAAGTTAAAGTGTATGTAAATTTATGAATTAGATATAAGCGAGCTTATATTAGCAATAGCAATCTTAATAGGAAATTGGCAGAAAATTTAGAGTAAAAAAACACATATTTTTATTTACCCCACCCTAGTTATACATAGTAATGTAATGGGCTTAGTGTTTAATCAACTAAATTACGCTTTATTTTTAATGGATAGATTGAGTGTATTAATCTACAGGAAAAAATTTGAGTAAGAAAGAAATGTTGCGACCCTTTCTTCTATAGTTTCTCTTTAATTTTCATAGGCAAAAGAGAGCCCCCAAGCATTAAATTTAGAAAAGAATTTAATTATTAATGTGAGTCGCGCGTGTCAAATCATATCAAATCGATTTTAAATTGATCTTTTTTACTTTTTTTGAATAGTAACTTAAGCGATATTTGCTTGAGATGAAAACTAATTAAAAAGTCATTTAAAATTGCATGCGTTGAAAATATAGATTGATTGATTGACTTATTGATTAATTAAATAAATTTTAATTCGCCTTCTTTTTTTTCACCTATATCTAATAGTACTAATAAATTAACTAACTAAATAGACATTCACTCTCTCATTCATATATTTAGGCTATTAATTAAATCGATGAGCATCATCCCCCATTTTTCCTTCTATTTATGTTTTTAATTAAAAAATACAAGGATTTATAAAGAACTTCTTTTAAAATTTTTTAAAAAAAAATGGTAAAACAAAATCACTCCTCTTCAAAGCCATATTTTTCTCATGTTAGTCTCAGTGAGCTTCTGACTGATTTATCAACTTTTTCATGGACTCCTGAGCCAGCTTAGGCAAGTGTAACACCAAAAATAGATAGTTTAAAAGTCCAAATAAATTTGAATTTTTCTCCTCAAGTGGATTTGATTTAAATCTGCTCTGATTTTCCCCTCTAAAAATCATAATTTTTATTAACTAAAAAAATTTCATAAAAAAGAAAAAAAACTAATAAAAATTCTGTCTCTTCTTCGCTGATCTTTTCCTTCAAAGGAACATTCACAACGGAACTATCTTTTTAAAATTAATTGATTAATCAAAGAACACCTCTCTGCTTCTGCTATATTCTGGTGAAAAATCTAAAATCAAAAATACAAGCTCACTGAAAAAAAGAAACTAGGTCAATCTCCTCTGCTTCTACAACAAATCAAAAACCCGCTCTTGACAATAACATAAATAAGCAAACAAACTAATCCACCATTTTCTCTTACAACCTACAACCAAACTAAGAACCCCAAATAGACATCATGTACTTCAACACCCCCTCTAACACTTATTACCAACACGCTGCCTACTACGCTCCCTAATAAATGCTCTCATCATTCTAAGAAGTCCCTTAAGCTTTCCCTACTGTTGAAAAAAATTACTCTTCCATTGAAGATAACAACCACTCTCTTCAGTAGTTGCAGTAAGATGGTGAAGACCTTTTCTTTAATCAATAAGAGCTCCCTAACCACATCGAAGACAGCTATTTCGGTAGTCACATTTCATATGACCATATCCACGACTAAGATGACGAAGATTTCCATGGATTTTTCCCTATTGAATTAACTAACTAAGCTTCTTAACAATTAATTTGGAATCCTCCTGCTCAATAATAGCAACCTTCCCACATTCCCACCTAAAATAACTATTAAACTATATGCAATAACCACAACAACAGTTAAAAGGTGATTTCCTAATCTCCAGTAGTTCCAAACGTTCCCTCCATTTAATTAGCAGTTTCTGCTTCTTAAAATTATTAATTTAATAATTTTTAATTACAAAATAACATTTATTCATAGTAGTAGTAATAAAAATAATATTAAAATTATTAGTAACAATAATAGCAATCACAATAAATCGGTAATGCTGGAGTCGCTTCTACTGTTCAAGCCTTTGCAAACAGTTACAGCGACAACAGCAATTAAGTTAGTTAATAATTTTAACATTCTTCTTCCTCTTCTACTTCAACTTTTTCATCATAATCTTGTTCCACAGTTTTTTCACAACAAAAATCGGTATAATATGTTGCACCTTCCCCGGTTAACTATTACAAATTATATGAAAATAATAATCTTGTAAATCAATAAAACCAGGTAAAAGGTAATAACGGTAATTACAGGTAAAATGTTCAACAAACCTCTTCTTATATGACTTGTTAATAAGGGTAATCCAAGTCTATGTTTTAGGCTAGCAAATATTAATCACAATAGTAAAATTTATATGAAAATTAAACTTACTGTTAATAACAATAAATCCCTTTGTTTAATTAATAACTTTCTTCTGAAGAATGCTCATATGGTGATTAACATGCCAGCAGCATTCTTAATTTTACTGAAAACGGTTGTGATGAAACAACATCTGACATGCATTTTAATGATGATCATCACACCCTTCCCATTTACGGATATGCTCCTCAACAATTCAATAATGTTGATAATTTCGACTTTTTCGGACATCCCAAGGAAGAAGAAGAATAAGTCAACTAACCCTATAAAGCTGAAGTAAAAGAAGAGTAACCATAACAACAATTTCAGCAAGTTAACTAAGAATACAAAGTTGAACAAATGAGTAGTAACATTCCCTCTATTTCTTCATCTCACACTTTACCTATCTCACCTTGTGAGTAGTTAAAGCACTGCTCTGAAGATGAAGAACATGAATTTTCTCATCATAGTAACTAACATGATGACGAAGAAGAAGATGAAGCTGAATTCTCTAATAATAATAAGGTTTCAACTATGAATATTTTACCTGAAAATCCTGAATTCTACTCTTAATAAAGAAAGGAACAAGTTACTGAAGCTATGTAAAAATCAAATAAGAAGAATGTTGTAAGAAACTTAATGAGAGCTTTTAAATAATACTTCTTAAATCGTAAAACAAGTGAGTAAATTGTTAAGCTCTTCTTCCCAAACTAGAATGCAAAAGATGTCTAATAAAAATTTAAGAGATACTTCAGTTAACGTAAATTCAATCACCACTCCATCAAGCAACTCGTTTAGCACGAAAAGTATGGTGTTGTATTCCATCAATTCCTCAAGGAACACTCATAATCTTATCTCTAAAAATCAAGTGTAAAGATGTAAGAACTTCACTAAGTCTTTATTGATTTCCTCCTCCTCTGTTTTAAGGATATTGACCTTCTTGATAATTTGGAAACCTATTCAAAAATCAAGAACCCCTTTTAATGATTTAAATTATTAATTTATTAGGCTTTCAAAGCCTCCAACTATATAATTTTATAATGACAGAATAACATATAATATAATAACAAAAACCCTACCTACTTGCCAACCTACCCCTTTACATAGAAACTATTTACAAGCTTAGCCTAAAGTTATACAGGTGCATATAAGCTGCACAAACACTCTCCTCTATATAAAACTTCTAACAGTCTCATTAATTTATTTGGAGCACCTATGATTATAGGTCGATCTTCTTTTTAATAATAAATTATATTACAAAATCCCACAATAAAAATCAACATAAAATCAATATAAAATAATAATAATAATAATAACCACTTTGATAAACAATTTACTTTTACTTCCATTTTAATTAACTTATTATTCACTCAAATCCCCCCTTTATGACCAAAGCATCCAAATTATTTTTAATCTTTTTAAATTTAAAATAAAGTTGGATTTTATTAGTGTAAAAAACTAAAATTCACTGATATCAATTTAGCATTTGAGTAATCAATAAAATAATAATAAAGTTTAAAGGTACTCTTTTTTCCCTTCATCGTAAATTTTGTAAATGAAAAACGATTGGGTAATATAGAGTAGAAGGTTATTCCTTCAATCTTTTTTTTTTTCAAATCCAGTAAGTAATTATTTTAATTGTTAGTGTAGTGTATTAGGTATTTGTGTAAATGATTGGCGTAAAGTGTAATTATTGTAAAGTGTAATGTAGGCTATTAGCCAGGTAGTTTTTCTCTTTTCCCATATTCTTATTCCCTACCTTAACTGAGTATGACATTAAGTGATACTTTTTATTTTATATTTTTTGATTAGCTTTTGTGCACTCTTTTCTTTGATCATATATGTATTTAAGAATAAAGACATTCTACTTTGTAATATCTTTTTTTATGTTTACATGGCTCAATTTATAAATTTTACTCAGATTATTTCTAAACAGATAAACAGAGGTAATGAAAATTGAGGTAATTTGTGAATTCGAACAAAACTTTTGTTGAGAGATACATACATATATCAATTAAAAGTCTAACTTGGCTCTCATTTATGTATTTCTTAGCTTTCTATAATAGTATATCTTACATTTTTAAATATCTTATTGAGTTTATTTGAAATGATAAATTGAGTTGCAAAATGTTAATTTCTAGGTTTATTTCCTGAGTTTATTTATAATCAATATTAAGCTTAAAAGTTTTTTTAAAGCAAATTTAATATATATTAAATAATAAATAGCTATTTATTTACTCATTAAATTAGAAGATTTAGATTTTATTATGAATATACAAAATATATTTGAAACCAAAGCAATTTTGATTTAAAATAAATTTTTTTAAATAGTTACTTTAAAATGATTTCCTTTTATCATAAATCAAGTTTTAATACACTTTTCAAGATAATTTTTTGAATACACCAAATTAATTTAATTTTAAACAAATTATATGCACTAGATACTTACTGCATAAAATGAGTAGAAAAAATACCTTAATTGCAAAAATAATCAAAAATTATAATGCAATACATTCTGCAGGCATAAATTTTTGGAACAAAATTTTTTGAGTTAAAAATTTAAAAAGAAATAATTTTAATTCTTATTTAAGTAGAAATAAAATACAAAATTAATAGATTTTATATAGTTCTTTTTCATATAATTAATTTGAATATCATGTATTTTATTTTTTGAGTCTTAATTCATAAAATGAATGAAAAAATTGTTTTCTCAAATTATAAAAACAAATAAAATTACAAAAAATACAAATAATTTAAATCCATTTCTGTTTGAATATGCGCACCATGAGGATTAAGGTTCAGAGCATATTTCATTTATTAAATCTGTTTCTTTAGGACACCTATCTTTTAAGTATTCGCAATACCAACCACAGACAGCAAATCTATCTCCATTATTAGGGTCACAAACTGGATAATGATATGCACATACAAGACTTCTCATAATACCTAAACAATCATTGGTAGGATCTTTGTTATTGCTGCCTCCAGATGCAAGCCATCTACCATATACTCCTTAATATTTCATTAGTGCTAAATAATCATATGTATAATGGACATTTAAAGTTGTTGGGGATATTGACCAAGATATTACAGTTCCACAATAAGATTAGGCTCTAGGGTCTAAATTATTCATTTAATGTTATGCAGGAGTGTAACAGATATACCCATAGACATTTGCTAATAAGAAGAGAAGCAATACTATCTTCTTTAGATTTTACTTAAACATTTAGCTAATTCCTAAAAAATTGATAGAGAAATCCTCTTTATTAATAATTAAATCTAATTAACTTAAAAACATTATAAGAATTAGATTTTGTTCGCTTATTGCTTTTAAAGCAAGTTCTTTGTTTAAGAAAGTTATTGAAATTAAATTACTGGAATTACTAACTTCATAATCTAATTATTAACTTTTAAATTAATTAATTGATTGATTGAACAATTAATTAATTTGAATTGCTACCAACTTTCATAGAATAAAATAGAATAATTAGAGTATTATATTTAGAATAAATAATTTATTATTTTTTCAATTTAACTAAATAAATATTGTCTTTCGGTAATTCAGCCAAAAAAAAAATTAAAAGTTCATTAGAAATGTTTAGATGCTTGTAATTTTTTTTAATAAGAGTTTTATCTGATATTTTGAAGTAATTTTAAACAAAATAAAACTTTTGATTATGATAACATAGTAACCTAAACATTTTTATGATATTTTGGTTGATGTTGTAAAAAAATTCGTAATTAATCCATATTTATTTTGTATAAATAAGAATACTTTATTAATTTTGAGATCATAATGAACTGTATACAACTTACTTTTGAATAATTAAGTACAAATCTATTTGAAAAATTTTTTATTTATAAAAAAATGGCAAAATAAATTTCTTTTAATTTACTTTAAGATGCAATCCAATTTACTTGAGATATTAATAAAAATATATTATTTATTTTTTGTCGAAATTTAATGATTAAGGATTAGCTTGAGTTGGTATTAATTTTCTACGTAGTGAATAATTATTTATAAACATCTATTTTTAAATCTTGTTTTTTATATTCTAAAAACCAATTCAACTTTTAAAATTCTTATGATAATTTGAAACTTTAATTTTAATTGATATATATTTATATAGATTATAAACAATTAAATTAATTTTATAATTAAAACTTAAAAATTGAGAATTAAATAGCATTAAATGAATCTTCTTCTGTAAAAAAAAATCAAAATATTGTGCAAGCTTGATTAGATGCCTTTGCAGCTACTTTACTTAGCTCTTCTTCATATTTCTATTGCTAATCCTATTATAATTAAGGGAGTTTATTTGGTTGCATTGATGACTCTTCTAAATATTTTTCATCATATTGCTCATACTCATTTGGGTTGAATTATATTAGGTTTTATTAATTTTCTTATTAAACAATTAGTTTATTTTAATCTCTTTTTTAAATATATTCTTAGCTGATATTGGAAATAACATTTTTTAGTTCATTCCAAGTTTTCTCATTTTCTTCTTTAGATGATTTTTCTATTATTTTTTTGAACATCGTATTGCTCTTAAAATGCACATAAAAACCACTCCTAAGTGAAGTATTACCATCAACTTCATCAACATAAAATACAACTCTTGGTTCTATGCATGTTATGATAGGAGCTCCTTTAGATTTATAAATTTTTTATTAGATTTTATATAAATAATTAAAAAAATATTAATTACCTTTTAATGAAAGATATCTAGTTAAAGTAAAATTTTAAGGCGACTACCAGTAAATTATCTCTTTCATCTAACATTAAAGACTCTTAGGAAGAAAAGCACTTGCATTTGGGATATTATGTGTAAATGAAATATGTCTTTCAGAAGACTCTGGGTATTCAAGTAATTAGAGGTAGTTATTAGAATATATTGAATTGAAAATTTCAGGTGGAGGAAGCTAAATTTCTGAAATTTAGATATTCGTCCCATGTAAATACTCTAAAATAAAAAATTCTAGGAATGAAGTAAATTTCTTATTTAATCTATCTGATTTAAATATCTGATTTGAAAAAAAAAGACCAAACACTTCTCTTGCTGAGATATTCTTTATAGCTAACTCTGAAAAAGTAGCAGAATTAAAATCAGAATTAATTTTTCTTTTAATTGAATTAGACCTCTCTTCAAATAAAGGCTTATAAATAGCAGCATTGTCTTCGAATTCCTTAATAACACTTTTCTGTAATTCAAGAGGTTGAATCTCATCCTCAATATTCATTTTGTTTTCATCATTTCGCTTCTCCTCTTCTGCTTCTTGCTTGATTTAAGAATGATTCATTTTTTAAATCCAATTATCTGCCTATAATTAATGACCTTCATTAAATGAAATATTCTAATAGAGCTACTTCTCTTGTAAATTGTTTTGATTACCTATTCTAGAGTTATTTTGTATATTTACTTAATTTGGTTCAGCATAATCAATTTGTTGTTGTGAGTTTCTTATTCTTGATTAAATCATTTCTTATTAAATTTATTGATGATTATCTCTATTATCATTTGCTTGGCTTGCCATATTATTGTTATTTAAGTTATTGTTTACATTTTGTAAATTATTATCTCTTTATTCTCTATTCTAACTTTGTTGATCGATACTTTCCATATGTTATATTTAGAGAATAGCTTGCTGTAACCACTCTGTTTCATTGTCTATTTAATTAAGCTACTACTACCTAATATATATGTCATTATTTTAAATTTACTAATAAGGCTTAGGAAGCATTTTTTGATATAATTCAAGATATTCATTAATAATGTTAAATGCTTTATCTCTTGATAAAAAGCTTGTAAAGAAAAAGCTTGAATCAACTGTAGTAAATTATATTGAGTTATCAAATAGAAGTTTTTTCTTCTTTTCTATTAATATAATTTGACCATAAGGAATAGTTATAATTGTATCTTCAAGCCCTACTAATGAATTTTTGTTAAATTAAGAGTGGAAGCATACCATAGTATTATAAATATATAAATTGCCTTGCAAAAGGAATTTATCTTGTAGTGCACAATTAAAATCATGAACGCAGATATCATTTTCAGGAACACTAAATCTTATTTTTAGCTCTTGGTTAGGCTCTTTTTTCTTAAATGAGATAGTTTAAGCTAAACCCTTTATACCTCCCACTAAAAAGTTCATTTTCCTAATTTATATACCTATCTGTCTTTTTTTTTAGATTAGCTTTTTTGTTATCAAATAGGATTTTTCTGATTATTAATTTTTAAAAAAATATTAACAAAAATTCTAAAAAATCTAAAAGAATTATATTAATATTCCAATAAGTTTAAAATAGAAGACAAATAATATTTGTAATAGTCAAACACTGAATGAATATAATTGTGTTTAAAGTAAAATTAATAAGTAAATTATATTTTTATATAAGCAATATTTTAAATAGTGCAAATAATCTCTTTTTTCCACTTAACAAACTATCGATCGGTTTTGTTTGGATGATTAAAAGAATAATTAAATAAATAATTTTTGGTTGTTGTAAATTTCTAACTATTTAAAAAATGCAAAGATAAAAGATTGTTAACGAATAAATATCTAATTATGGTTTGATGAAATATTAAAATAAATAAATCAACACCATCAAAAATTAATAGTTCTATATTTAAGACAAAAAATTATTAGTTAGCAGATTTAGATGTAAGATTTTTAAGAAAAGCTTTCATATTCATATTTTAATAATATAAAATCTAGTTATTGTGTTAAAAGCTGCAAAAAACAATATATATACAAGACAACGACTATAAATAAATTTTACATTGATTGTAAAAAAAATTTGAAAAATTAATATCAATTCAAAAAAGAAAGAAGTTAATTAATTAAATAATAAAAAAAATACATCTATTAAATATCGCTAATATATTTAAAGAGAGCATTACATAAATAATATTTTGCAATTTATTCTGTCAAATAGCAAGTAAAAATTAAGTAAATGAGCAGCTAATCTAACTAACTTAAGGATTTCGATATTATTAAGACTTTAGGCGAAGGGTCTTTTGCAAAAGTTTACAAGGTAGTAAGAAAATCAGATGGACAATCTTATGCTATGAAAAGATGCAAAATAGGATTAATGAAATAAAGAGATAAAGACAATGCTCTCAATGAAGTACGCATATTAGCAAGTATCAAAAATCAATATGTAATTGCTTACAAAGAAGCTATTTACGATGAACAGTCTGAATGCCTATTTGTTATTATGGAATACGCTGCTGGAGGTGACTTACACTAACAGGTCAAAAATTGCATTAAATCAAAAACCTACCTTGATGAAAATTAAATATGGATTTGGGCAATATAAATGCTTTATGGATTAAAAGCACTCCATGATTTAAAGATTTTACACAGAGACTTAAAATGTGCAAACATATTTTTAGATAGTAGAAGAAATGCTAAGATTGGAGACTTGAATGTCTCTAAAATAACCTAAGCTAATCTTGCAAGAACCTAAGTCGGAACTCCTTATTATACTTCACCCGAAGTTTGGAAAGATTAAATGTATAACAACAAGAGTGATATTTGGAGTCTCGGATGCCTTATATATGAACTCTGTGCTTAAAAACCACCTTTCCTTGCATCAGATATGCCTTCACTCTTCAAGAAAATTGGAAAAGGTATTTATGAAAGAATTCCTTAAAGGTAAATTTTAAAATTGTGTTATTTCTGTTAATCTAACTAATCGTTAAGCGAATTGATCCCATAACATATTTTTTTTATATGAAATTAAATTTAACTGAAAGAAAGTGTTTAAAGTAGATTATCTTTTTATTCGAATAAATATTTTAAAACTTAATCTATTTTTTATATTATTCATCTTCTGTTAATATAAAAACAGAGCTAAAATAATTAATTAATTAATTAAATTCATATTTAAATAAAAAATTATTTGTTTATTTAAAAATTTAACCTGCTTATTAAATTGTGTTAAATAAATTTTATTTAAATAAAATATAGATATTCTAGTGAGTTGAGTAACCTTATTAGTTAGTGCCTTAATGTTAATTAGTCCACTAGGCCTGATTGCGATTAACTACTTAACCTTCCTATTATAAAGAAAAAAATTGAGGATCTAAATATAAAATAGGAAGCATTTTCAAAAGAAGACTTTAATCCCTAAGCACTCAACTAAAAATTAAGTGTCCTTGATTAGATTAAGTATCCTGCTAACAAGAAAAATCTTTAAGAAAGGTTACCTAAACCTTCATATAATACAAATAGCTAATAGGAAATTAAAAAAATTACTCCAAATAACTAGATAGGTACTTATCAAACACCAACTTCAGAGGAGTTAAAAAACATGAGGAGAGTAAGATCTAATTCTGGAATTTAGTTGAAATCTTAAAATTCTTAACCATAATAATACCAAAGATTTGATTTACTACTTGAATAAGAAATCCAGAGAAGACTAAATAATCTAAACTCTAGAGACTACTTATCCTAATAATCATAATAAAATATACCATCAAGCTCAAATATAGACTTAAGAAAAAGAAAGATATCTGAAGACTTTTAAAACTACTAATACAGATAGCTATTCTAGGATAATCATTACAATTTAAATTATATAAGCAAACCCATTTAATATGAGCGCAAAAGAAGTGATAGGCATTCTTATTATGAAAGAAATAGAGACCAAGAGAATGATATCTAATACAGCAATAGAATCATTCCTCACAGAGAAATTTATAGTGCTAAAAATCCTTTCATAGGAGATACTAAAACAGGAAATTAGTATACTAAAAAACCATACTCCATCAGAAATGACATTCCTCTACCATATTCTTCTCTCAATTCTAATAAAGAAGCTATATATTTCGGTGGAGCAAAAAGAGTCTAAACAGAAGTGAGATCTCTTTTAAGTAAATAGTATAGATGATGAAGCAATAACCAACCTAATTAACTCTTATAATTTATATAAAAATATTAAAAACTAATTGGATATCTTTATAAAATATTTATTAATCATTTGATTTACATAGCTAAAATATATCTTTGTAATTAATTAATTATGGTCTGTCTTAATTTTAGAAATTTATATTTGAATTTCAATTAATTGGTTAGAAAAAATATAAGAATGACGTATTAGCATTTTTTGTAAAATTTTTAAATAAATCATGATAATTCATAAAATATTTCTAGCAAATCTAACTAGCTTTATATTTATTAAATCATTTAAAACTTATTTGAAATAAAATTTAATAAAAGTTCATCATTCTGATACAATTTATTTTAATTTATTAAGAAAAGCAACTAATTTTAGAATATTTTTAATTTAAATATTTTTTTTAATTGGATTATATTAAATCATTAACTTTTATTTAAATTAATCAAAAAATTATTTTTTTTCTAGAAATTTAAATTAACAAACTTCATAGCCAACTAACAATAATTTTTTTAAAAATTAAAATAAAACTTGTTAAAAATTATTAAAAAATAAAATGAAATAAAAAATGATTGATTGATACATATTTTTGTTAAAATTAACTTTGCTTTTAAGAATAAAAAATATTTTTTTAAAGGTTAGAATAATTTTTTTGAGAGATAAATTTTATTTATTTTTAAAAGTTGAATCAATAAATTTGTAAAAAATTATTTATTTTAAATTGAAATAGACTAATTAAAGATCATAAATTTTTATCAAAATACTAAAAAGTAGATAAAATATGCATGATTACCTATTATAAAAATATCTAAGCTCATAAAAAATGAAATTTATTATTTAATAATATATAAATTTAAATCTTCAAATAAAAAAACTAAAAAGCAGATAGGTATTTTTCAACTTTTTTCAATCAAAGAATGGAACATAATTCCACATTTACATAGTGGAAGGATCAATGGTTCTTTGATTCTTGTTTAGTGTTTCTAATTCTTTGAGATCATCTTGAGAAAGTTTAACATGAATTGAATCGAAATTTTGTTTCAATCTTGCAGGTTTATCAGTCTTAGGGATTACTGAAAGGCCTTAGTTCAATAAGAAACCTAATAGTATTTAGGAAATAGAAGCATTGTGCTTCTTAGCAATCTTTTGAAGAATAGGATTTTACTCTACATCATTATATTTGGCTAAGGGTGCATAAGCAGTGACATGAATACCATACTTTTAGCAAAACTTAATAAGATTTTTTTGCTAAATAAAAACACTGACTTCAACCTAGTTTGAAACAGGCTTTATTTTTGCATAGCTAAGCAAGTCAACAAGAGCCATAACATTAAAATTTGAGACACCAATAGACTTCACTAATCCTAATCTGCTGGCTTCTTCAAGCTGAGCCCATGCTACATGAACAGGTATGTGATGAAATTCTCCTTTTTCATTAGGGAAACCTAAAGGAAAGTGTAGATAGTATAAGTCTATATAATCAACCTACAAATCTTAGAGTGACTTTTTGACAGATTCAATGATGTTGGTACCTTAGTTAGGAAAAACCTTGCTCACAATAAAGAGATCTTTTCTAGTATATTTTCCTTCTTAGAAAATTTTTTAAAGAGCTTGTCCAATCATAGCTTCATTTTAGTATATGATAGCAGTATCGATATGGCGATAACCAGCATCTAATGCTGCTCTGAGCAAATTAGTCATTTCATCCTTACTATTAAGTAAAAAGGTTCCTAATCCAATTAATGGCATGATTTAACCATTACTAAGTTGAGTGGAGTGTACAGATTTAATCATTTTTACAATTGTGAGTTTTAATGTATTAGTTTCGATTTTGTTTTGGATTAATTAAATGATTAAAATAAGAAATTTTCATTTTAAATTAGCAAAAAAAGAACAAATCCAGAAAATTGTGCTTGTAACAGATAATTAATTACGATATTTTCTGAATAAATGATAAGAAATAATTAGGAAATTAATTTATAATAACAAATTACAGCATAAACCAAGAAGTTTAATTTAGTATTTTCCATTTATTGAAATTTTCTATATTTATTTTATGTAAACAAATATTTCTTATATATTTGATATCTTTAAATAAATTTATTTGCCTCTCTTTTTTAAAATATTTAACTTCTATCCATTTTTAATAAATCTATTTCGAACAGATTTAATCATAAACATCAATTTCAAAAGAATTTCGTTATTAGTTGATTTTATAATTTTGATAACCAATTATAATAATAATTGAATGAGAATATGTAAATAAATACATATCATTCAAACTTATTTCAAAATGCAAGACCATTTTTAAATAAAAATAAAACTAAAAATGAAATCTTATTACTTTAAGTTCATTAAATATTTAAATTTTAGCCAACTAAATTAAAAAAAAAAATATTTTCTTGGTGATAAAAATATGGAGTGATAAAAATTTTATTAAAAATATAATTTTATCTATTTATTAAAAAATTAAATGAGAAAATATAAAAGAAAATCAAATTAACAAATATTTAGATAAAAAAATTGCTTTAAATGTTAAAATTTATATTTGAACTTTTTTAGGAAAATAAAGGAATTTCGATTATAAAAAATCTAGTGTTTTTTTAAGAATGAATAAATACTCTTTAAATTTATTTAGGATGGAGTTAATGAAATTGTTTATGCTAATTTAAGATCAAAAATACTAAAACAATATAAAGAAAAAAACTCTACTTTAAGTTAGCTTAAGTAAATATTAAAATATTTCTTAAAAAATAAAAATTACAACCTGATAATTCTTAAAAAGTATAATTAATAGCAGAAAATTTTATTAAGATATCTTATAAATTTATAATACATATAATGTGTGATATATTAATAATTCAAATAAATCCTAGAGCAACAGCACTGTCATCCCATAGCTATTTTGCTAACTCTTTGTTTTCAGATAATTCTGAAGGTGTATTTAATTCGCAATCACTGTAATATCCACCTTCTTTAAGTCTCTCATGCTTTTCTAAAGCGCAGTAGAGTACAGTTTAAGCTCCTTAAAATGTATCTTTGGTAAAGAGCCAGTATATAGGATATATCAAGTAGAATAAAAGCTTGTAAAATTTGCTATCATCAAGAATTTCATCAATTAAATTACTCCTAACTGTACCAGGATGAACTGCAACTACCTTAGCACCTACTTTTTCTAACTTTCTTTATAGCTCTTTAGTAAATAATAGATTGCAAAGTTTTGTTCTGTAATAGGAAAAATAGCTATATATTAAAATATAAATATTGATTGGTTGATTACTATTTAGCTTTTTTGGTGAATTAATATTATGATAAAATATTTTTTTAAAACTGAATAAGTCAAAAATTAAATTAGGTGTTATGTTTATTTACGGATCAAAATAATCTTCATCGGAGAGTCTTCCTATATCTATTTCGTCAATTTTTGAATGAGAAGAAGAAGAAACATTGATAACTCTACATCTAGGATTTCTTCTAATTAAATCAAGAAGCTGATATGTGAGAGCAAAATGCCCCAAATGGTTCACAGCATAATTCATTTCACACTAATTTTCACTTATCTCATATTTATTCTTCATAATGCCTTTTGTTTAAAATATCATTCAAGTATACATTAATTAACATATGCATATTTAAACAATAAATAAATAAATTAATTCATTTAATTATTTACCTGCATTGTTAATTATGATATCAACCTAGCTAAACCTTCTCTTAAATAGCAAACAAAATTAATTCACTGAATCCAATTTGCTTAAATCACAAGGAATAAACTCAAGCTTTTCATTCTCAGTTTCTTTTTTTATTTCTTCAATAATTTCAAGAGTTTTTTGAGCATCTCTGCATGCAAATATAATTGTTCCTCCCATAGCTGCTAAACATTTTGCTATTTCTAACCCTATTCCCCCTGATGCTCCGGTAATAATTACTATCTTATTTGAAATATCTTTCTTTAAAGTACATATGCCTCCATTAAAATATTGCTTTAAGAAGTATAACACAACTGAACCGCTTACAAAAAGTAAAAGATTTACCCAAAATCCCATATTTCTACTAATTTTGTTTATGATTAACTTGAAATTTTTAAATAGTTAAAATAAATTATGATTTATCTAAGAATAATTTAAATTAATTTAGTTTATAAAACGATATAATTATTCTTATTTTGAATAACATGGAATCTCTCTCTTTTTATCAAAATTTTTCCTAATTAAGCTACATCTATTCAAGATTTTATTATTATAATGCATAATATAAGCAAATATTAATTTTAAGTATTTGTTTTGTAAATTAATTAAAATTGATTTCATTATATTTTAAAAAACTCAAATAGAAAAGAATATCAAATTTATCTAGATTTTCAACAAAATATTTAATTATATAAAAATAAGTCAATTTTATGTATGTATGTATTATTATAGTCATCATCCAAAAAATGAGTAAATTTTGTGTATTTATGTATTGTGTAGATTATTATAGTCATCATACAAATTCATAAATAAATAAGTCAATTTTTTGTAAAGGTTGCATTTATTCCTTGTAATTAAAAAAAAAAATTATCTAATTTTATTAATGAATAATTAGGGCAAAATACTAAGTTAACAATTTATTTTGAGTTAAATTTTTTGAAATTTTAAATTTTTAAATGAAATCATTTTTTTATCAATTAAATTTGATTTGCTAAAATAAAATTTCTAAATAATTTAATTAAAATTAGAGTAATTAACCAATATTTTCTTTGATTTAAAATATGAAAAAAATACAATTGTCATAAAAAAAAATAATCCTTGTCAGTTAACAGGTCTTTGAGGATATTTGATATGATAAATATATTAAAATGAATAAATTTTAATATCTAGGTCTTTTAAATTTATTAACATTCTTTTGAAGATAAAATTAGACAGATAAATTAAGATTTTTAATATAATATTATAGAAATTTCCTTACTCAATAACTATAAAATGAAGTTTATTAAATTATAAGATTCATTAAAATATAATTTAAAGATTGAATATATGTAATGTTTGTTATATATATTGATTATAAAAGTCAGTATCTTTGAAATATCATGCATGAATAGCTTTTGGCCTAATTACTTTGTTAGTTTTATTTTAAATATTTTATTTAAACATTCAATTATTCAAAAGCTATTATGGGATTAAGCTAGTACTGTCGTAATATTTAGAAATAATGGCATCTAGAGCTGCTTTCATAATTGGTTTGGTTACAAAATCTACCATACCATGTGTATATGCCTTCTTTTTGTCTTCCTCACCATTATAAGCGCTACATGCAATAATAGTTGGCTTTATTGATTCTAAAATTTCACTATTATTGTAGAAATATTTTATTTCCTTAGCAACCTCGTAACCACTTTTTTGAGGCATATTTATATCCATAAAAATAATGCGATATGTTTTACAACATTTAGATATTAGTTTGTTTTAAATCTTTTCCATAACTTAGCTACAGTTGACTGCTGTATCGGATATTATACCATAAAACTATTTTAACAATTAGCTTAGAGAAAATAGATTAAATTCTTAATCATCTACTATTAATATTTAAGGACAGTTGCATCCAAATTATATTATGTTATTTTAAATACACTCTAAGCTTCTTTTTATAACTTATGAATCTTTTTCTTCATAATAAGAATTAAATCCAGCTGGTGACTCATATTTTTAGTGATCAAGCAAATGCATATCCTAGAAATCCTTAGATTTTATTGTTTCTAATAGACTAACTTTTTTCTCACCAACACAAATTGCATTAACAAAGGATGTCTAACCATACTAAGAGTAATTTCTTGATGGTGATTATGGGTTTCCAATTGTTGAGTTGTTGTTATTATAAAAGTAGTGGTGTGCTTATTTCGGTTTCAGTTAAGAATCTTTTGGCGATTATTGCTCTTGAGCGACTGAGCTGTAAGAATTAATGATATTCTTTCTTTAGCTCAACGATATTTATGTAAGAGAGATAGATCTCATTTTTAAGTTAGGGTCTCCTGAATTAATTTATAGAGAGTTATCACTGCTAAAGCTCATTCCATCATTTTATCCATCTCTTTAGTTTAAATTTGTTAAAGTTTTAGCATGATTATGATTTAATTGTTAAATATTATTATTGTTGTTATTGTTATTATTATTTTAGCATCCATTGATAATTGAATTGCTTATGCTATTAGATATTTGATTACTATTTGATGTTTATGATTATAATCTTGTTTAGCGTATACTGCCCTTTATATTAGCTTGGTTACTATTTAAAGATAAACTTGAGTTCCTACGTTTAGTGTGAAAATGTTATAATAAATCTTTATCCTTATTAATTTGGGTTACTGAGGGCCTTATTATTGAAAAATTAGCAAATAACCTTTCATTTGAAACATCTTCGTTTTCATAAATATCTTCTTCCTTATTTGAAATAGGAGGATTTTAATTTTAAACAATAAACGAAAAGTTAGATCCATGATTCTTTTCACTTTATACTTATATTCCTTGGTTATCTTAAGGTCCTAATGCCCTAGCTATGCTGTTACTTAATGCTAAACCTACACCACATCCTTAAAGATTAAGTTTTTAATTGTTACCTAAGTCGATCTTATTAAATATTTTAAATATCTCATTTATATTTTCTTAATTTATTCCTATCCCTGTGTCCTTCACTCCAATAGTTACTTCTTACACTCCCTTTTAAATTTATAAAATTAAAATAACCTTTAAAAAATAATCAATTAAATAATTAATTACATTGTGAGCAGATGCATAAACTATAATGTGTCCAGTTATTGTAAATTTCAATGCATTACTTAAAAAATTTAGAATAACCTACCTAATTCTATTTGGGTCTGACTTAATTATTTTAGGTGTTTACGGATCGAAGTAGCAAGCTATAGTTAAATTTTTCATTTTGGCTTAAATTTAAACCAGTGAAACACATTCTTTAAGAAGATTTTATAAATCAAATTCTACAAAACCAAACTTAAAGCTTCCATTTTCAAGTTAAACAAAGTCAAGGATATCATTAATCATATTAAGGAGGAGTTTATTCGAATTGAGAGCAGGCTGTATGTAATTTGATAGCTAATTTTAGAGTTTAGTTTCTGACTATGCTATGTTTTGCAAAACTTCCATCATAGATATTGAGCAATTTAAAGGAGTTCTGAGTTCATGAGAAAGGGACCCAAATAGCTGCATTTTCTATTTTATTAAATCCTCTACTTTTTTAATCATAAAATCCTGCCACATCTTTTCCATTACAATCATAGCAACTTTTTACTGCTCTCCAGATGAACCTACAATAACTTGATGGATTATAATTTTAAGGATATACTATTCACCCAAATATTCAATTTGCATTGTAGAAACGTTACCTTCCTATTGAATGTATCCAAGTTATTGCTTTTGCTTAAGTAGCTCATCAAAATCTTTTGTATCATCTGCTTACTTCTTTTTAATAGTATTATTGCTAGAGAGTGCTGCTGCACTTGGAATATTATTTTGACAAGTAATTTATTTAGCATTTATTTAATCTTAAAAAGGGTTCTGCTCTTCTTATTAAGCCTACTCGATGTCATTTTGGTTTTATTAATTAATTTTAACTGTAGGCTATTTTTCTCTATTCATGTCAAGCTATTTAGCTAAGCTGTTGCTTATAAGTTCGTTATTTATCGATTAAATTGAATCTTAAGGTTACTTCCCTTAAATATGATTTAAAGAGTGAGAAGCCAAGGTTGATTGATTCTATGAAAATCCTTTGCCGTAAGTTTGTGTGCTTTAAACCTGCTACCCAATACTTGCTGCTTATGGTGAATTAATAATATCAGGTTCTCCTGAGTTGCTTGTGAAGTACATTTATTGATTAATAATCTTTTTTTATGATTTTATTTTTGCACTTGATACCTGCTAATTCTAAAGGACAGGAGTATGGATGTTTTGCTATTCTTACCATCCAAGCATAATATTTAAAATATTTAATACGCTTTCTTCCCTTTATTGAGCTTCTGTCTTGTTATCACTAGCATTGTCATTTACGTATTTCATGTAGCTCATCTATCTCAAATTATTCCTCATAATGCCACTTCCTCTCTTTTTCTAACTTGTAGAATCTAATCCACTTTTTGGACTATTTATTTTACTGTATTCAGGCCTCTAGAACTGTAATTCATTAAGCTAAACATCTAGATTTATTATTGATTAGGTTTGGCCCAATTCATCTTCCTCTATGATTTGTTTATCAGTGTCTCCTAAACTGTCTTACTATTGAGGTTAAAATTACTATGACTGATGATTTTGCTAAAAATGTTTTGTAGTAATGTTGTTATATGATGCTCTTCCCATGCACAATTACGTTTGCTTTTAAAAAATAAGTATTTTGAAATAAATAGCTGATATTTTTTATAGAAAAATGATAACTTACAGACTACTAAGCCTGATGAGCCTACATATTGTCATCTGTGATCCATCTATCATTTAATTCTTTGCTAGATATGTTTTAAGATGACATTTTGACCATTTTTTTTGATTAGTTGTTTTAAGAGTGCTAGGAATGTGAAGCAATAATTGGCTATAAGGGTATTATCTACTATTGACAAGAATTTAGTTGTTAGTTAGTATTAATTAAATTATTTCTTTCTGTTCCTATTTCTAACATTGTTTCATTTACACTGTTTTATGGGCTCTTCATAGCATTCATTATTTATTATTGTTCTTTAACACTTCCATGCTATTAGGAGAAAGAAATTGTTTTATAATTTGGGTTATTAACATGAATTAATGAGTTATTATTGCTATAGCTTTGTCCATTCATATTTTAAGCATTCATGCTAATTCTCCTAATTCTAGAGTTATCTTCTTCTTCTTCAATCATATATCTACTGCTTCTCTCTTCTTCGACTAATCCTGAAGGTAAAACAGAATTTTCTCTAATTGACTAATTATTCGTTTAAATTCCGTTCGAGCACTTTTAATTTATTTGTGGAGGAGTGAAACGATTGTTGACTACTTCAAAATCCTTCTTCACCTTTTTATCACTATTGTTGTAACCTAATATTTATAAAAAATATAATTAAGATGATTCTCAAAGAGATAAATTTTTATTTAATTAATTAATTAAAGAAATATTTGATTAAATTAAGTAAATTTCAGTAGGTTTATTTATTATTATGTAATATTTATGAAATATAAATTGTGTAACTTAAAATATTACCATTAAAGATGCTGTTATAATTTGCATTCATGCTGGAAGTATAATCTGTTTATCCATTTAAATATTGTTAATCATCTTCACTTTCAACTTCATCATCATCAGCTGCATGATACTATGTTTTCTATGCATTTGTGTTCAAGTTAAGTAGAATTTTCAATGCTTTTTGCTCATCTTGGCAATTTAGCATTTGAAGCATCTAAGTACTGGCATAGAGTAAGTTTTTGCTACTACTTATAATTGCTACTCCAACTGGAATTAAGCTAAATAATTAAGAGTAAAACCCACTCATTTTGAGGTCATTTATTCTCTAGTTAAATGTTGCTTAACGCCTTAGTGGATAGCTTGTATTATTCATGAAACTTGTGCCAGATTAATTTTTGTCTATCAAAACAGCTTTAGATGTTTAATAATCATTATTTTTTTCAGGGTTAAATTGTTAAGATTTGTTCTGAATTGAGTTTTATTGAGCTAATTAAATGCTTTGACTTATTTTATGTTTTGGAGAGTAATTTAGTGGAACTTCGTTTTCTCTTTTGTGCTGTGATTATAATTTAATAAATCTTGTAGCTAAATCGTTTTCCAAATCACTTTTTGGATCGCCTTGTTCTACTGTAAGGCGAAGAGCTTCAAATAAAATTTGATGCTTTGAGTATTTCTTAAAAAAGGAATATACTCGAACTTTGAAAATGTCTGAAGCTTATAAAGTAACTTAATGAAATAAAATAATCAAACTAATCACAATGGTGTCAGGTTTGAAGCCACAGTATATCCAATATTTTAGTATAAAATAAGAATACCCAGCTAAAAAATAAATTATTTACATAAAAGGTATTTTTAATCTTGATACGAATAGCTTAAATGAAAACAAAGCGAGTACTCCAGTCCAAAATTTTGGACAATATTCTTCATCGTTGTTCCTCTATGATTTTTCAATAGAGAGAAGGAAATATTCGTAGATGTAAATTATAGCAGGTGTAGAGAATACTATTATCAATAGATCTCTGATTAATAAATAATATCCAGATTTACTGTGATGAGTTTCTTTAAAATCCACAGAATTTCGTTCTTTCTACTAAATCTTAGAACTAGATCTGCCTGTTTAATTTCTTTATGTTTGATTGTTTATGAAAGATGCTTGTTGAAAAATCGACTTAGTTTCTTACTAGTTTTAGTTCTAAATTTATTAAGAAATCCTTTTATTTTATGGAATTGAAGAATTCATCTATTGTGTGTGCCTATTATTATGACTTGGCGACTTTTGTGAAAGACATGATGATTTTTATTGAAGCAGTATTAAGTTTTTTTTCCTTCTTCTTAGATAAAATAAAATCAAAAACCAAAAGAAACTCAACAAAATGAGGTAGATTCCTCCAATCAGCTTTGGTATTTCAATCTTACTGCTAGTAGTTTCTATGATAAATACTATTCCTTAAGCAGTAAGCATTATAAATAAAAAATAAACTTAAAATTTTCTAGCTCTTAATCCCACACTTTTTAATATGCTCTACCAATTCTATCTAAATTTTTGGTCATTATTCTTTCTCCTATCGAGACTATTTTCAATATTACACTTGTCTTGGTATTCATTTCCTTTCATTTACTTGAGATCCCTTTTTATTAAAAAGATTCTATTGTTTGGTCAACTTTATTTGCAGTAGCAATCGCTTTAATAAAAGCAAATTTATGCTCTTTACTTTGAATATACTATTCTCCCTTATTGTTTGTATGTAAATATATATATATCAATATAAATAGGAGAATTACTTAGTTAAATTATTTGCTATTTTTATTAATTATTTGTCATAGATGATTATATTTTCCATTGTTTTGCATTACATTTCTTTAAAAATTGTATAAGCACTTTGAAAAAATATTGTTCATAATGACATGTTTTTATCTAATTCTTTAAATTAATTTTTAACCATATAGTTAAATTCGTATTTTTTTGATACAGTTCTAGTTTTTACTATTTTATAATATACATTTTAAAGATAAAAAATAGTAAAATTACCACATTATCAATTTTCGTCAATTGTTTACAATAAAAAACTGCTGCCTTCTTTTTGGATCCTTTTGTATTAATACTATTTTTTAATTATTTATTTAAATTTAATATTTTTAATAATAAACCACATGCATTTCTAATTTTACATTTCCTAATCTCCTTACAACTAAGTTTACTAATCTTACCATATAATTCACAAATGATAAATTAATGACTATTAATTCAGGCTTGCTTTACCTAAAATATTTCATTCACTTAAAACTAAAAAAAGATTAATTAGAAGGAGCATTAATTTTTCAAATAAATTTATCATTTACATGTTCTTTCATTTAAGTATTTCTAGATTTTTATAATTTATCTTTAATTTCTATCGTTTTGTTATGATCATTCATTTTGAAGGAAAATTTCTGAAATAAAGATATTTTTAACTTGATGCGTTTTCTTTCAAGTAAATTTTAGTAGATTTTTATAATTTTTCTTTTAAATTCTAAGATAGCTTATTTCATTTTTCTGATATAAAGTTTATTTTAAGGTAATAAATTTTTATTTAGGAGTTATTTTATAAAGTCTAAAAAAAATAAATTTTATAGATTATTTTATGTTTTTTCTTTTAAAATCTCATAGATTTTATAGTCTTAATAAATGAAATATTTATTTTAAGGCATAGTAGCTTATTACTAAATATTTTTAATTAACCTAAGCTTGTACAAATACATTTATCTTTTTTAATTTATTAATATTTCACAAAACTAAAATGATTAATTTATTATTCATTAGTTAAGAATTTTTTAATTCATTTTAATTCCAAATTTAACAAAAAAAAAATATTTCCTTATTCATTTTATTTATCATGTAAATAATTAATCTTTTTAAAATAGTTACTTTTATATAGAAAAATTTCTATAGAAAAGTAATAAATATATTTAACATCAGATTTTGTTATTCATTTAGAAACTTTAAATAATCTTTTTTTTGAAAATAAGAGGATTTATGAATTAATATATTATTGCAACTTTTACTATCTAAAAAAATATTGAAAAATATAAGTTTAAAAATGGACTATAAAGATAAGTGCTACTTCAAAGTACCTGATGAAAGAGATAGGAAAAATGCCATAGGATCATTAGCAGGAGTTCCTATTAAAATAAAAAAAGCAATTTAGGCTATTTAAAATGAATTCAAACCAATAGATGCGCCTTAAAAAGGAGATTGGCTTTGGGACCACGAAGAGTAAGGGCAGCCTTATGAATAATATGTATCGACTTATGAAAAGAGATGTTTTAACAAGGAAAATTCAAATACAATTTACATTTAACCGCTAGAATAAAATATGGGATTTAACAAAGATTTAAAAAAATTTTGTAAGGCATTTTTTAAAGGTAATTAATTGATTGCATTTAGAAAAAATCATTAATTCTACTAAAGTTTTTAGCCACTGCTTCCTTAGTTTATTTTATTTTTATAAAACAGACTGCAAAGTTAAAGTGAGATAGCCAATTATTATATAAGATGTACCAACTATATAGAGAAGGATTAATGAATATACTTAAAAGCTATAATTAAACACAAAGGATATTTTAAATTACTTAAAGACAAGACTACCAAAAGATGCAGTTTGTATGATTGGTATTACAAATACAGATCTCTATCCTTAAGATGAATGGAATTATGTATTTGGATAAGCTTCACTCATTCATGCGGTAGGAGTGTTTTCGTTTGCTAGGTATATGTACAAAAACAATGATATGCTATCAAATATTCTAGAAGATTAAGAAACAATAATTTACAGGGCTTGTAAAATTATGGTTCATGAAATATCACACATGTTTGGATTAAGACACTGTATTTATTTTAAATGTGTAATGAATGGGTGTAATCACCAAGAAGAAAGTGATAAATCACCTTTAGAGTTGTGTGTTATTTGCTTAAGAAAGCTTCAAAATAATATAGGTTTCTCAATGATAGAAAGGTATTAGGATTTAATAGAATTTTCTAAAGATAGGACATATTTTTCACAAATAGATGTGCCCATTTATGAAAAATTGAAAAACTAAATAGAGACTGCATACGGGCCTCATTACTCAAAATGAACGAAATAATTTTAAATTTCCTTAATCTCTCATTTTTTTTAAAAGAAAATGTTAATAATAAATAAAGAGGACTAACAAATTTAATCTAAAAACACTAAATATTAATTAATATAAAATTAGCATTTACAAAAAATGTATGTTTATGATTTTAAATTATTCTTATTTGAAGGATAAAAGAAATAAATATTTCATGTTTAAAATATTTTATGAATAATTTTGTTTAAATTAATTTATAATATTCTAATAAATTCTTATCAAAAATTTGCTTGCTACTTTAAAGTGTAGAGCTGATTTATATACAAACAAAAATTATACATGAATAACTAAATATTTATACAAATAACTTCTTGAAAGTTTTGTCAAAAAGGGAAAAAATTATCGATCTATTTTTAAAGGAAAATTTTTGATTATATTAGTTTTTTTATAAAATTTGATAGAAATAAGTTTAAAAAAAATAATATTAATAATTAATAATTGAAAAAGCAAATATGGATTATAATACTGATAGTGATTCTGAATATGTGACAGACGAATCTAGCTCGCTATCAGAAGACGATTATAAGATTTATAAATAAGTAGAGGTAGACTAGATTTAAAAAAATGACTAAAATAAAATTGTCATTTTTATAAGCAATGATAAGAAACACAAAGATTAAAGCTACAATACTGAATAAATTAGAGATGTAGTGTTTAAGATATTAGATGAGTAATTTTATATTTACTAATTATCATGATTTAAGAGAATAATTTTTATAAATAACAGCAACGTTAGTGATGAATATTATTGTAAACTCATTTCTTCTTTTAAGAAGATAAGATCTATTAAATTTGAGTAGCATTATTATTTTGAATAAGAATATTTTAATAGAGTAATTTATAAAAAATATTTTTAGGCGTGATATACAATTCTTAACATGCACTAAGTCTATAAAGCTTGCTTATAATATGCTTAAATGCATTGATTTGTCTTAGTTGTAAGAAATAAGTTTAAGTCTACCTATAAAAGAAAAGTATACAGAATAATTTAGCACTGAATAATAATAGAATGTAGTTTGGGATGGAGAAGACAATGAAATGTAGGAAGAAGAATAAGATAAAAAAAAAAAAAACAAGTCAAAAAAAAATAAAGAGTAATTCAATTAAGGATGATATTATAGTTTTTTTTTATTTAAATTAGAAATACGTGTTAAATTGTTTATCAATAATATTATCATAGGTAGTAGCTCGCTGAAAAAGAAAAATTAGTCAAGGCAAACAAATATGAGATATTTGAAAATATATTAAAACTAATAAAAAGTTCATGTTTTAAACTTAAAGAATTAACTCTAGTGATGAATTCATGGTTTAGTGATGATTCAGCAGTATATAGTATTCAGAATATATTTGATTTGCTAGAAACTATTATCAAGAATAACGCTAATTGTATTTAAGCTTTTCATCTGAATGCCTTTTAGTGGGGATACTACAACAAAAATTTCACTTCAAATAACTTTGATTAGATTGCATAAGCTCTGATGATGATCAATCCATAAAATTTTTAGGAGCTGACTTTAGATTTTGGTAGATGGGGTTGTGAAGAATATAAAAATTATAAAATATTTAAGGATCAAAGCGTGATCTTCTTGTCTAAGGCAATTTCTAATTTTAAAAATTTAACTTACTTACAATTAAATTTTAGAAGGTAAAAAAATTAAAATTAAAAAATTTATTCAAAATTTTAAATTCAAACTAAAATAATTTCAATAAGAATTGCTTTTACAAACATCAAGAAATTCCAATTAAATCTAAGCTATTAATTTCCTTTTTTATTAAATGCTTGCATATTTATTTCACTTCATTAAATTTTTAGTTCATTAAATATTTGATGTTTATTATTTTTTTGAAATACCGCTTGCAGTAATTAATTAATCAATTAATAGCTACCAAATTATTTAAAGATGGTTTTAGTGAGCTTATATTTATTTTTTATTAATAACAATATTGCTTTTAGGTTAATTTAATTTATAATTATTGTTTTAAAAGTTGGGCATATGACAATGAATCTATTACTGACTTTTCAGTAATTTCTCTTTTCAACTCAATCTAATGCTTAACAAAGTTGGTAGTCTTAAACATTGAGATTTCAAGGTAATCAATCAATCAATTATAAATCAGACAAAATAAATATTCAAATAAAATAAATTTACTAATTTTAAGGTGGAAATATCAGAATAAATGCATTACAATATAGAGTATCAAACAAATTGGAACATCTTTGTTGTATTTGAAGAAGTTAAAAATTTTGGCACTCTCATTAAAGACGTAAGTTTTAATATTCTTCAAAAAAATATTTTTAGAACTATTACAAAAATATTCTTCAATAAATAAGGTGGCAAATAAGCACGTAAAATGAATTAGTTGCTCTTTTATAAGTCCATTAATCAACTTTATTCATCCCATCTCTGAAGAAAGAACCAAAGATAATAGTAAATTTTCTCAAATAGACACATAAATTAAATAATCATTTCTTTAAATAGATTGAGGACTACTATTACCATTGTTTGGCATCATAGCTAATAAAAATTAAAGATCTTTAGACCAAAAAAATAATAGACAATAAAAAGTTATTATATTCATTTAAAGCAATTCATGAATAGTACTCCCAATAATTTCGTTAAGAAATTATATGGCACATTACATCTCTCTGCTCTAACTATGACTATTAACTCCTCGAAAAGCAAATCTAGCAATGTATGTCTATTTAAAATGTAGATTTTAACAGGAGTTGGTTTTGATTCCAAAAATTCAATTAAGGCTTCACCTATTTGAATGAATATTTTTGTAAGAAACAAGATAAGGCTCATTTAAACATATAATGATCTAAGATAGATTAAATTTAATGTCATTTTTATTTAAAGATTGATTAAAAATACCATATCTTAATATTCAAATGTTTACTTTAAATGCTTATGTATTTATTTTAGGTTTATATGTAAAATTACAATCAATATTAACTATTTTTTAAATTTCTTATATAAAAAATTAAGCATTTTATCAAAAATCTTTAATTATAAAATGAATGATAACATTTATTTGCTTTAATTACATTTGGTTTATTTGACAAATGCAAGAGTATCTTTTAAGCATTTTTGATGAAATCTGAAGATTAAAACTAAAATATTAAATCTTAAAATTAGAAATTTAAATGCCTGCATGAAAAAAATAAAATATATTTCGTAAGTCAACTGTAAGTTCTGAGTATTTTTTTAATCGTTCCTCAAAATTTTTAAAAAATAGAACTAAAAAAATTAAATTTAAATATGAAATAATTTATAAATAATCTCTCAAGTAAAAATTTTTATTAGTTTATAAAAAAAGTTTTATTTTTAAAAAGTGTTTCTTCTAGGTTGAGTAATCGTTCCGAATTTTAAGCACTTTATAGAAAAAATTATGATTTTCTTTTATTATTTGTGTCCTGAATCAATTAATCAATCAGTCAACTGAAACAAATATTTTCTAATTATCCAAATAAATCTATGTATTAAATTCAAAATATCTTTTATTATTTTTGTTATATAATAGCAATCAATTTATACTCATTTAAAGTTCTTTTAAAATTTTAAAAAGCCCTATTTAAAAATTTAATACAAAATTTTACTTAGAATAAACCAAACAAACACTGATTTAATACATTCAGAAGCGAGTCATATATTATCTAAAAATAAATCTTCTAATCAGAATACTATTTTTACCTACCCAATAACAACTTAATAAAATAGATAGCTAATATAAATATATATATTAAGCATAAGTGATTTCAATATTTTATTTCCACAATAACCAAAAAAGAAATTAAAAAGATTGGAATCAACTTATAAATTTATAATAATTAAATTAAAAAAAAATTAATTAAGAAAAAATTAAAACAAAAATGAGAAAATTAATAATATTGGCTGTTTTTGCTATTTGTTTGGGTGTTGCTTTGGCTCAAAATTAAAAAGACCATAGAGAAGGTGGCTATGCATAAGTCGATTACAATGAAGAACTTCATAAGGATGCCTACGAAGCTGCTTTGAATTACTTGCATTCCAAGGAAATTGAAAATTCTAACGCTTCTCCTAAAATTACTGCTGTATACCAAAAGATCGTCAGTGGTGTTATGTACAAGTTCCACATCATGTTTAACGACTAAGGCTGGATTGTTGAAGTTTGGAGCTAACCTTGGTTAAATAACCTCTAAGTTGTTTCTTACAAAAGAATTACTAAAAACTGAAATCTAATAAAGAGCTTTAGTATTTTAAAATGATGAAAAAAATAATTATGAAAACTTAATTATAATATCCATTTATTCTGGAAACAATTTATATTTTTATATAGTATAATAATATATCTGGAATTATAATTATTTCAAATCTTTGATATTTTATACTCATTATATTTTTAGAATCATGAATTATGTATGAATGATTTGCAATAACACTAAATAATTGAGCATTTTTAAAAATAAAATAAAGAATATATTTATTAAACTGAGTTTAAAATAACATCATACAAATAACCAAATATATCATTTTGAATATCTATTTTTGACTTAAACAATAGTTAAAATATTTAATATTTGAAAAACCATAAATAAAATAACCAAAAAAAATTAGATTTCTCAAACAATCAATATATCAAAATCTAACTTAAATGAATAATATAATACCAAATATCTATGAAAATACAATAAAGACATAATATTATTTTATTAACTAATTTTTAATTGAAAAAACACTGCCTCTTGATATGATGAAAGCTTATAAATGAAAAGAATTCATTAAAAATACTAAGGAATTATGAAAATAGAAAGAAAGTAAATACTTAGTTTATTTAAAAGAATCCTATAAAATTCATACTAATAAAATTAGAGACTCAAAGATTGCAAATTTGAATATAATTTCAAACAAATGTTATAATTTAATGATATATTTTACTAGAAAAATTTAAATTTTTTTTAATGATAAACGTTGAGGCATAATTTATGATTAATAATCATCTATTTTTTCAAAGATTAAATACTCGCTTCAGGTTTTTCATGTTGTTTCAATTTATTTTATACCGTATTTATACAGAAAATATAAAAATAAATTAATATTATTTATTTATTTTTTGTTGGTTGATTTGTATGTAATTTAGTATGATTTCTACTATTTTTCATGCTAAAGCTCTACAAAGAGGACAACTTCTTTTATACGTGAGAACTTCTTTAATACATGAATCATGATATTTATGCTAGCAAGGTAATACAATTTGTCTTTTGTTTTTGTAATAGTTATCAAGACAAATAGAGCAAATTTCTTCAATTTAGGATTTTGAACGCACTTCATTAGAATCATAGCTTACTTCTTCAGAAGCTGCGCTTATAAAAGAAGGATTTTAAATTTATTAAACAAAGTCTTTAGCTTGCTTTCTTTTTGTATTAAGATAATGTATATTCAAGCCCGCACAAAAGACATTAAATATAAAGAAAATATAGTAAGAAGGTCCTACTCTTGAAAGAACATTTTAAGCTATAGGTATACTGATAACTCTATTTTCAATTAATTATACTGTAACAAACAAAGCTATGGCAATATTAGTTAAAACTAATATAAACAAAATAGAGGAAAAAATATATGTTATAGCCTAAGACAGTTTGAGATATTTGACTCGCTTAGAGTTATCTATTTGCTTTAGACTGTAGTAGTAGAAAATTAAGTAGATAAATTCTAAAACCATTGTCAAAGCAATACATAAAAATACATAAAGCTCTAAAAGTGTAAACACTATTATAAATGACAGTCCTAATCCAAGTAGAGCTATACTCAATCTAAAATTTTTTTTGTATGTTTGACGAGACCTCATTATTTAAAAGACAAATTATATTTCTGGAAAGTTTTTGTATTTTTTAAGAGTTTAATTGACTTTATTCTATGAAATAATAAAGAAAATTAATTAATTTTAATTAAATTGAATGGAGTCAAGTTTTATGTCCTATAAGTGTATTTAAAATTATGATTTTTTATACTATATCTTTATGTAATCAAGAAAACATAGCAAATTTATGGTCATTAATAATTATAATATTGCAAATGACAGCATTTACTTATTTATTAACATCACAGTCTATTGATTTCACTCTATTACAATTTTTGAATCTTTGCCAATCAAATTTATTTACATTAAATTTTTATAAAGATAAAATTTAAATTTTCTTTTGATGTACTAAAATATGGCAAATCAATATGTGTGTAAACAAACTAAGTATTATAAATTAAAGACAATTATTTATATTTTTTATTTGCATTTACATAAATTCAAAATTTATTTTTTGTATTTTTCAACTTTTTTTCTAAAAGTCCCTTCTTTATTTAAAATAATATGAAACTTTATTGTTTGCTTTTAAAGGTGCTAAATATTTATTTTTTTAATTTTAAAAAATCTTTTTTATCAATTGAATTTCCAAAAGTAAAAATGCAAAAAAAATCAAGCAAATATTTTTTAAGCCTTTAAAAAAAATTTAGTTTATCAATTAAAAAATATTTAAAAATGGAAGGAAGGAATGATCTTTAGTTTAATGAAATTATTTTAGATAGATATAAGATTTTTAAAAATAGGACTCATATTTAGCTTTAATATTTCTATATTTTAGATTATATGATTTAAATATTTTTGATCGTTTGTGCACTTGAATTAAAAGTGTAAGATTATTTATAAACAAGAACTCAATTATGCAAATTTAACAATATTCATCTTGTATTTAATAATTAGCAGAAACAATATAAATCTATAACCATAAATTAATATGCAATTCAATAAAATCCTTTGTTTTATATTTATTTATTGTTGAAAAGAATTTTTTATTATAAAAAGATATTTGTAAATTATTTAAAAAACTAGAACATTAATTTTTTTTAAGTACTGAATAGATAAAAGTCTGAAATTTAAATATCAAATATGATTGAAAAATAGTTAATTGTATGAGATTGATTGATTATTAATAGATTTACTGTATTCACTTAGTTTCAAATAAAGCAATTTGCCTTAAATCGATTAGCAATTTTATAATTTCGCAGTCTTGAAAATTTGAAAATTAAGAATAAAAGTTATCCTAAATAAATAAGATAAATGTGGCTATTTTCACTCTAAAAAAGTAATTTTTATGGTTATTTATTTTACAATATAAACTTTAATTATAATACAAAATTATATTTGTAAAATCAAAGATTAACAAATTTTAAATATTTTTATTATTTTTGTGTGAGGCCAATATTCATCTTTAATTTTATCGTATTTCTTTTATTTTAAAAACCAATTTACAATTTAAAACTCTATCTTTTTGTGCTCTAAAAAGTAACTTTTTTAAAGAAAGTCAGTCAGCAAGTCAGCAAAACATTTAGTCAGTCAATCAGTAAAAATTGTTAAAAATCAATCTCAAAAATATAATTTCAAAGCTTTAGCTATCTCTGTATTAAAATTATTGTAAATATATAAAAAATTACATCATTTATTAATATTTTTTGAAAATAATTGTAAATTTTTAAAAATTTACCATACTTTTTTTAGGAAGTGATTTTATAATTATCTTAAGATGGTAAGAAATAGTAATAAATTTATTAAATTACTTTATCCAGAATTTAAACATGAAACTCTATCTATCAAAAGGGAAAAAATAATCATTCACCTTCTTCAGCAAAATTTAATTTACAATTAATATCTTCTAGGAAATTAATTAGTCAAGGATTGAAAATTTGGTTTATTGACTGAATAATAAATTAATCTAATAAAAAAAGAGATAGGTAAGTATGTATGTATGTATGCAGGCAAATAGGTAGGCAGCGTATAGAGAATATTAATATAAAGATTTGTTTACAAAAAAAAATAATAAAAAGTAGAAAGACATAAATTAAGTTTATCGATAGTCAATATTTATCAACAACAGCTATTAAAAAATTATATAGCAATTAAACAAAAACAATTAAATAGAATAAAATTAAGGTTATTTATTTATCCTCTACAAGTTACAAGCAATAAAAATGGGTTGTGGCAATTCTCACTCTATCTTAGAGCCTAAGGGTAGAAAAATTATAATGATGGGAGCTATTGGAAGTGGCAAGACAAGCATATTATATCAGCTCACTAAAAAAATGCAAGTTCCAGCTATTCCTACAGTAGGCCATAATGCAGAATACTTACAAATCAATAAAGAAAAGTTTGTTCTTTATGATGTAGGCGCTCGCAATAATGATTTCAATTAAATATAACATCTGCTTGAATCTGCAATAGCACTGGTTTTTATGATTGATGCATCCAACTCTAATGTTTAAGTTTTCAGAGAAAGTATTGATCTATTTAATTAATGCATCAAGTGCCCTTATTTTTAAGGGTTACCTGTAGCCATCTGTCTTAATAAGTAAGACATGGCAGAAAACATATATATAGATGAAGATGTAATTATGAAGAACTACCCATTAGATTAGATTCAAGGAGGCAATTATAAAATTTTTAAAATGAGTTATAAAAATAAGACTGGAATTGAAGAACCATTTGACTGGATTTAAGGCTAAAAATTGAAACCATCTAATGTTAAAAAGGCCCCACGTTCCCCAAAAAGAGGCTAGGGAAGCTAATATGGCTTCCAATAATCAACAGAGCAGCCTTAATCTAATGGAAGTAAGGCTTTACCAGAGACTTAAGATATTTGAGCAGTTTATTATACATATTAACATCCTAAATTTTATATAATATATTGCAACTTTCTTTAATTATAGCAAATAAACTATATAAAAAACTTGAATACAAACATACATACTGCAGCAAAATAAATATACTGTTTCTGCTTCTTAATTATCACAAAAAAACAAACAAACAAGCAAATTCATTATTTATCTTTTTGTCATTGCCAAACTTTATAGTAGGTTTTTCTGATAAAGCTATTATTATAGACCTATCCTTAGCGGGTGATTGCATATCTATACACAAATTAGCCATAGCATTTAGTGTCATTAAGTTAATATTTAGTTAAACGTTATTTTAGTTTGTATTTATTACAAATTTATTTTCAAATAAGAAAAATTACTTCAATTTATCTTAAAAATACAAGCTTGATTTAAAAAGGCTCGAATATAATAAGCATGCATTAGTTTCATAGCAAACTTATAAAAGTAAACCACAAAGAAATAAAATTTCAAGTAATTTACTGACTATGAATTACCCTATTCTGCTATCTAAATACTTAAGTTTTTTGAACAAAAGTAATCTATTTTAATTAAGGCAGAAAGAAAGAAAGAATGAAACGAGCGAGTCTAAAAGAAAATCGTTTGATGAAAAGCATAAATAATACTGAATGGAAAAAAGAGAAGCGGATATACTTATTTATATGATTAGTTAAGAAGCAAGTATACTTATATTTTTTAAAGACTAAAATCGCATTGAAAATCAATAATTTAATCTATTTAGAAACCTTATAAAATAATCAATAAATTAATCAATAACAAACTATTTGTCTATTTCTACTAATAATAATAATTAAAAAAAAAGGAACTCTAATAATTATATCTTGAAATAAACTATTACATTATTATGCATATATTCATGTATGCACACACACAAATATATTAATCAATAAACTATCAAATCAACAAAATAATGAATGAAAGAATAAGCTAGCTAGCTAACTAGATAGTTAGATAGCTTGTTAGTTTATAATTAGGAAAGAATTTTCTTCATCATCATAAAATTTAAAGAGCATCGTTAAAAAAGCCAGATGATAGATAAATAGATTTAGACAATTAAGACAAAACTTTAACAATAATTAATACACTAATTATTTAAATTTTTATGATTTAAAAATTAATAAATAAAATATTTTGTATAATTTATAAATTCATCCAATTAAATTTACTTATTCTCCATATTTCACAAAGTATTTTTAAATATTGCTTTTACTATCAAGCTTTAGTTTTGATATATCTAACTTAGACTTCTCTACCTAAATAATCTCTCTATTAAAAATCATCAAAAGAGAAATGACATATAGAATTTTATAGATAAGATCTGAAATTTATTAAATTTGTGAATGTTTTTTTGTTTTACAATTTGTTTTTTACAACTCAAAAAATTAACAGTATTCAAGAAAGTAAGTAACACACCTATATGCATTAAGCCTTTTTAAAAGACTTTCTACTTTCTTATTATTTTTTCAAAATAAAGATTTACAATCACTCTTTAAAAATTAATTTATTATAACCAAATACTATTTTTTTATTTTTCGGATAAACAGAAAAAATCAATATTTAATTTTTATGATAAAACAATAAATCTATTACTTAATCTACTTAAAATCATAGATCTAAATTCTCACTTAATTCAAATCTATTAAATGTATAAATAATAAAAATTCAATTAAATAAGAAAGCTTTAAAATAAATTATTTATAAGTTTCCTTAAAAATTAATATGCTAACTCTAATATTGATCTCTTTTAATTACTTTTATACAACTTACATATTTACTCTGAATAAATACCAACTACTTTTTAAAGTATAAGTAAATATATTACTACTTTTATGCTATATTCAATATTTTTCAATAAATAATAAAGATTTTAAATAAAAACTTAGGGAATGAGTTGAAATAAAATAGACAGTGAATTTTTAACATTAAAAATACTTTAAATTAAAATCCACATATATAAATAAATAAGGAATATATATGTTTTTAAATTTAAAAATCAAGATGAAATTTTTGTAATAGTTTAGATATTTTGTATTATTAAGTATTCAATTTCCTTACAAAAAATTGGTTAAAGTATTTGCTTATTTCTTAATTTACTAACTCAATATAATCTAATTTTATCTAAATTGACAGCCTTAACAGAATAATCCCATAACTTATTTGCTAATTCTTTGTCTTATGATACAGGTGATGATTTATAAAGATTATTATCTTTGTAATAACCTCCATTAACTAATTTATTAAAATCTTCATAGCAGCAAGTCAAAGTAGTTTAAGCTCCATAGTATTCATTTTTAAAGCATAGTAAAGAGATAGGATAAAGCAATACACCTATTAATCTGCCAAAAGGAAGTTAGCTGAAATTATGTTAGTATATTCCTGTTTTAATCACTCCAGGGTGTAAGCTGACTACCTTTGTATCAGTACCCTTCAGCCTATCAACTAATTCAGTTGCAAACAAGCTATTAGCTAATTTAGACTAAGGATAAAGGTTTAATTCTTTCCTGTTTAATTGAAAGGTATTTTATAAATAAATAAATAATATATTTGTATTAGTATTTATTTTGGCGTGATACTAAAAATTAATTATTGTACTTTTTAGGATATTTTATTTTATTTGTTTATTTACCAATTAAATAATTTAATAAATTACATTAAACCATTAGTAGGCTGATTCAAAGATTCAAAATCTATTGTTTTGGGACGAGTGTGAGCACGAGAAGAAACTATAACTATCCTGGATTAAGGTGTATTTACTATTTTTTATAGTAAAAGGTTTGTTAATAAGAAATGACCTAAGTGATTAATGCCAAAGTTAGATTCAAATCCTTCTTTTGTCTTAGAGAATCTTGTGTTATATACACCTGCATTATTAATCAATATATCCAATCTATGGTTTTCGCAATTAAACTTTTCTGCAAAATTGCGGATACTCTAGAAATCATTTAAATCTAATTATGCAAATTCTACTTTTTAATTTCCTGATTTTTTAACTATCTCTTTTACTACATCTAAAGTATCATAGCTTCTGCTTGCAATGACAACCCTAGCTCCTCTTTTTGCTAAATCCAAAGCTGTTTCTTTTCCTATACCCCTATTACCTCCTGTGATCAATACAGTCTATCCTTGCAAATCTCTATGATTTGTGCATTTACCTCCATTAAAGTATCTTTTTGTTAAATATAAAGATGCACCAACTCCTAATAGGATTTTTGTTAATCTTGCTTAGGTTTACATTTGATTTTTTATTAGTTAGAAAAGATTTAGTTGCTATTTATTATTGTTATATTTAGTAAGTATTTTTCGAGTAAATTAATATCTTATAAATTAAATTACATTCTATCAAAAAGAGAATCTTTTAAAATTTAATAAAGATTTAATTTTTAAAACCTATTCAATTTTTTAAAAAGAAAAAATAGAATGATTTTAACTAATATTCAATATTTTTTTCTTTATTCAAAATGATCTATCTGCTGAAATTGTGCTTGTTTAAATTATCAAAGTTAGATTATAGAAAATATTGATTACTTTTATGATTTAAAATTGATTTTAGAATAACTTGAATTATATCTGAATTTAGAATATAAAGTTAACAACTCTTTATTCTTTTTTTAGTTTTATAATATTTATAAGTAGATAACTTATATTAAAAATCATGTTCATAGTGTAAATGAATACTCATAAACATGCACTTGAGTAATCTAACTTGAAGCTAAGAAGCTATAAATAAAGAGCTTAAAATAATAAATATAGCAAATACAATTTTGGAAAATAAGCATTATTATTTACATAATTTGATTTTACACTTAATATAAATTTAATAATTAATTAATTTATTTATAAATTCTTCATAAAATTAGTTCTTAAGCCAAATTTTTATTAAGAGTTCAGCACTATTTTTATTAGGAAAATAGTAATATTTTGCAAATATAGTTAAATGTTATTAGCACTGGTAAATAAATATTTCAAAAAATAAGAGATGATCTAGGTTAAATGTTGGAGACATTTTTTATGCTTTGCTGAGATCCAAAATTTACTAAAGTTGAATTATTTCTTGTTGAATACACACTTCTCCTTAAACCTTACCTATTTATTCATTTTTATTAATATATAAATAAATATATTCTTAAATTTAAATTTACTCCTGAGGCATTTATTTTTAACCATTTAAGTTGAGTTGATGAGTAGATGAAGAAGCAGTAGAGTTGAAATTTAAAGCACTTTTTATCATTTAATTTTGCTAGGGTTTTGCTGATTAGTAATACTGCTATTCTTTATTTGTGAATTTTTGGTTTTATTTTGGTGGTGAGTTTATAGTTTCGTTAACTTCAGAATACTCCCCTTAATTTAATATTTTGATTTCTTTATTATTACTTATACTGTAAGGCTATCTATAATAGCTAGCAGAGTATTAATTTGAAAATGGTTAAAAGTTTGCTTGCGGAGACTAAATGTTGTTTTAAGACTATTGTTTTGAGCTAGGTAAAAGTTCCTACTCGTTTAGCATAAATTAAACATCTTTGATTGATCTGCTTATTTTCTTCTTTTTCTTTTCAACGTTCATGTTTAAGATGATGTTGTTTTATATTTATTATGCAAAATTTATCTTACTGAATTTGCTTTAAGTTTTCTTTTGTATTTCATCTTCATTCTAAAACAACTAATTTTCTTTGATCTTATCTTAAACTTCATTTAATCTTTTTAATTACAATTTAAAAATATTTTATTAAAAAAAACTTTCAAACAAACCTAAAATGCAATAAATAAATTATATTTTATTAAAAGCTAATTTGTAAATAAATGTCATTTTAAGTATCTAATAATATTTTTTTGAATTAATTTATTTTTAATGAAAGTAAATTTAAAAATTTTACTGGTTGAAGTTCTTCTTTTTCTCATTAAAATCATCAGAGTATTTCTCGTATTTAGACTGTATGTTAATAATTTAGTTAAACAGATCATTTTTAATACCTTATACGTATGCCTTTAAGTAATTAAATTGGTCTTCAACTTCTGTATTCCCATTTTTGTTTAAGCCAGACCAACAACTTTCAAGCATAGAATAGTATTTTTCTAAATCAGTCGAGTGCTATTTCATAATTTTAAGAATTTAAGCTTGGTATCTTATGTCTACTTTACGAAGTTTAAATTCATAAATTAGCACACTAAGCAGTTTTTGGTCCTAGGATCTGATATGTTCATTTTTAATTTCAATTTACTCTTAAATTTTATCCATAACTTCATCTTTATCCTTAACTAAATTGACAAGCTGTTCATTATCTTTGGTTAAATAATTTATGGCTTCTGTACAGTGCTTTTCCATAAATGATAACTTATTCTGTAGCTCTTCTTTGCGTTTTGTAAGTTATTCAAGCAAAAACTAATATTCATTTTCTTTCTTTCCAAATTGTAGTTTTTCTAATTCCAAGCTATGTAATATCATCTATTTTTCATCCTTTTAGTCAGAATTGGCTATTTGCTCTTGCTTCAATGTGATAAATTTCTGGTTCATGTTTACAAAAAATTTAACATAGTCTTGAAGGACATAGCATATCTCAGCTGGATGCTATTCTTACCAAGTTTTTTCCATCTATTCTTTTGTTGGAAAAATGAGATTAATTTCTTCTGTAAGTCCATTTTATATTACTTACGATCTCATATATTCAATTAAATTCATTATAAAAGACATCACATACTTGTAATCATCTTTCAACAAATCAATCGTTTCTTACTCAAACTTCACTTAATTTTCCCTGTTCTTTTGTTTAGCTATTACTTCGATAGGTCTTTTGTTTTCTACAACTTTTTAGTGCGAATTAGATTATTGCCTCTTCATAGAAAGTTGATTTATCTACTAAGACTAAAGATTAGGCTATATTTGCTTATGGCCAGAAAGTTATTCTTATATTTTCAAAATAATAGACTTTTACTTTTAAGAGTTAGAAGTTCTGTTAATGACCATAGATTATTGTTAGCTCCTTGGTCCAGACATTGTCTACGCCCTTTATTGATAAAGGGAATTGTTTATTTATTTGCTACTCTAAGGGCTTAGCAAAACATTATTACTAATATTATGAGAGGATGGATTAGATGAACTATTATTATTGTTATTCATTTCAAAGTGTTTTTTCTTAATCTCCCTTTCCGAGTGATATTTTATCTACTTATAGCTCAGATGGTCTATTTAGTTTGTTTAATCTTTTAAATTATTATTGTAATTTGTGAGTTTATATTCTTTTTAAACTAGTTTAAAATATATAAATCTATTTAGTCTTTCTAATTTTCACTAAATTTTAATGATTATCAATCAAATAAATATTTATATCAATAATTTTTATGTTCTTGTAAACATCATAAATCTTAAATTGAGGGATTTGATTGATAAGAATTTTAATTAAAAAAATAGAAAATCTATATCCATTTATTTCTTTCAAAGCTATTAAATTTGAAGCATGATTCAGTGAGTTTGTGAGTACTATGTTTAAATCCTATTTTTGTATGATATAGTAAATTTTTGAATAAAGTCTAAATTAAATTGAATAAATTCCTTAGATTTATCTAGTATTCTGATTCGTCTTAATCAATTTATTAAATATATTACACTATTTTGCTAGCAATAAGTAAATACATAGAAGTTACATAAGTTATATCATTCTTTTTCACATATTTAGTTGGAATTTTATAATTTTTGAATAAACAGAAAATTATTACTTTATTTAAAAAGGTAATTCTTTTAATTAAAAAGTTATTTAACATTTATTTGTAAGTTAAAAATTAGGTTTATAAAATAAAAATATTTTATATTAAATTTTTAACTATAAAATAGTAAATTCATTAAAAAGTATTTGGTTGATTAATAATTTAAAAATTATTAGTTAAATGTGTGAAAAAATGAAAAGAATGTAGCTCAAAAATTTATATATATCATATTTGTGATATAAATACAAATAAATTGCTAGTTAAATGTGGGAAATAATATATTAAAATTAAATTTACTCTTTTTTAAGCTGACTTAATTATCAGTTTAATATTTTTAGTAAATATTGATAAAGCTTAAACATTTATTTGAAATTCAATTATTTTATGATAAAATTAAGTATTCAATTATTTAATTGTTTTATTATTTACTTAATAAAAATATCACTTTCATTGAAATTTTATGATTCAACTAAATAATTTACAATAGAATGATAAAAAAGAAAATTTAAAATTAAAGTCTTTAGAAAATAAAAATAAATATGGAACACCGTAATCCTTAAATTCAAATCTTAAATCTTAACTCTAAAAATAAATCTATTTTATAAGTTGGGAAATAAATTATTTACTTTAAAACATTTATTTAAAATCGAATTTATTTTTAATAAACTAACATTAATTAGATCTTTTTAAGAATAGCTTTTTCATTTGAAAATCTTAAATAATTAAATATACTTAGTAATTTATGAATTTATAAACTTATCACTCAAATAAAATTAAAGCAAAATAAATTTGGTGTACCAGAAATATTTTAATAAATAAATTATTATTTAAAAAATTTTTAATTAAATTTTTAAAATTAACAAAAAATATTTAAATAAATCAAAATATTTGGCAATAATTTTTATAAAAAGATTTGATTGATCAAATTTAATTATGAAAGAATTCGGCTGTAATAATTTATATTAAATGCCCTTTACAAATATTAAAATGGTAAAAATGGAAAGTTATATAAAATTTTGACAAATTAATTATCTATTTTTAATTTTTTATAAATTATTTATTAAATAAAATAAATTACTAAACTAAATCATTTACTTAATTAAATATACTTACAATTAAATGTTTTTTTGTTAGTAAATGCTAATTTATTTTTAAAAAGGTTTTGCTTAAAGTTAATATAATTTAGTTATAATATTTGATATCAAAAATTGAATACACAAAGCATATTGTTATTTTTGAAAATATAAATTAATATTTGCAACGATAAGTTGATTTTGAATGGATGGTAAAAGCAGAAGAAGATATGTATGGAAAAAAAATTCTTTGATTTGATAATAAAGTAAAATTTATTTGCATAAATTGAATAAAAAAATTAATATAAATTTTGAAAAATCAATCTTTCGCCATAAAATAAATAAGTATTATAATATTCAAAGAAAATTAAATATTGGTTGATTAATCGATTGATTGATTATCTTTAACTAAATCTAAAAAAATAAAGAGATAATAAATTAAAATTTGAATTAAGTTGTTTTGAAGTATATTTTTCATCATTCATTATAACAGAAAGATAAATAGGAAATATAGAGTCAAACATATCAACTTAAGACATATAAACAGACCAACCTTTACACAGAGAAGGAAAGAGCAATTGTATATATAATAGGATTAGAAGAGTTGATTAGTATTCGATATAGCATTTATGAATAATACTAGCTTAAACAACATAAACAACGCTAGCTTTAATAAAGGCAATGATGAATTCGAATAAAGTTATATGAATGCAACATCTGGCGCAGGAACAGGATTTAGATATAGAGGAGTTTACTCTGAAATTATTAATCCAGCAAATTCAAACACATACATAGTAATAATTGTTTCATTAAATTGTAGCTATAAACACCTTTTTGGTTTCTATTTCATTAAAGCTTATCAAACTAATGATTTATTTTTCTATGAAACAGGATAAAAGTATGCAAGGACCAGATGTTTCTTACATTTACCAAACACAATAAAAATAAAGAATACCAAGAGCATTTAATTTAGGTAGTAGAAGTGGAAGTCGTCCTAGACCTCCTTTAAGCAATAAAGAAAATGGTGAAAAATTAAATTAGACTAATGTTTCCATAAAAAGCGCAAACACATCATTCAATTCTATCAATAAATTAAAATTCAAACCTTTGACCAAAGTTTTCCATCCTTCAAATAAGTTAGAAGAAGGAAAAATTCACGAAGATCTTACAATAGACCCAAAAATTTTGGAGCCTTATGTTCCTATCCCTGGTAGAGTTCCTAGAAAAGTAGCTATCGATAGGAAAAAAAAAGAGTATGCCTCTTTCAATATAGAAGACTTACTAGTTCATGAAGTAATAATTAGTTGCAAAATATAAATAAAATTTATTAAATAAGCATAAATATTTGAATTTTTGATTAGAATACTTAATAGATGAGGAAACAGACATGCAATTTTTCATATTTTATTAATAGGATATTGATTTCAATCAAAAAAAAGGAAGTTATGACTGGTTAAAGCTTGAATAGTTTGATGATTCAACATTTGATGATTATGAACCAATAGAATGGATTAACAAAAAAGTAGATGAGGATGGAAATACTCGTATTATTACTGCAAAAGGTTTATTTAAAGATTAAGCAGGATTTTATTCATGGAAACCATGTACAGTCGAATCTTATTCTAAAGAAAAAGACTAGTTTGAAGTTAAGTGGATGAATAGTAATTAATCAGATTATTTGCATCGTATTTATTTTTGCATAGATGCAGAAGATCCTAGAAAATTTGCTTAAAGAATTGCAAATGCTTTCAGATAAATAGTTTATGCAGACTCTATAATTAGGTAATTAAATTATATGCCACCAATTTTTGGTTTTAAAGAATTATTATTAATTTAGGTATAATTTCTATATTGATAATATGCCTTTGCAAGATTTGAGTGAACTTGATAATGAGCAGAAAAAAAGATTAGAGGCTTTGGCTAAGACGAAAAAGCAAGAGAATATGGATACAACACCACTTCTTATTGAAGTCAATAATGATTACTGTAGGACTATGAATAAAATTATATTTAATAAATATATGGAAGAAATTGCTCCCACAGAAGATGATCTTTACCCTAAAAATCTCTAACTTCCCCCTGAAGAGGAAAAGCCTCCAGCTCCTTATTTAGGTAAACAAATACATTAATTTAAATATATTTATCATTTAAATTTATTTTTTACTTATTCTAGGAATCATGCCATTGGAAAGACATAAAGGAGCTAAGCTTATTTGGATTGAGAGTTATGGTTTACCTTAAGTTGAGGAGCCAAAAGAATTCACAGAAACATTCAAAGATTTTTGTTTTTCATCTCTATTTATAAAAGAAGAAGTAAAATTGTTTAAGTTGGGAATTTATTCAGTATTAAAATAATAAATAGGTCATTAAAGCATTACAAGAAATAAGAGTAGAATGCAATAAAATTTTAGAAATGAATGTATTTAATATTAATGTAGAAGGTCCTCTTGTTTTAGAAGAGTTTAAGCATATTTAAGAATCTTCAACAAGCCAAATATTGTATCATTTGAAAGGATAATGGATATAAGACTTGATTAAAATTATCAAGACAAATTTTGAAAAGGTAGGAAAAGGCTGGTTTAACATGAAAGAAACCAACCCAAACACATACAATTTCGGTAAACTCAAAAGATTCCTAACTGTAGTTCGTCTTATGATGCAAGTAATTAAATTCTCCAATTCAAATATATTGAAAAGCATATAATATTTTAAATAGGATACAGTATTAACAGTTGTCAAAAGATGTTTTTAACAAATGGAAGAATATTTACTAAATTTTATACCAGACAAAGTTGTTATTAATAATGTCACAGATATATAAAACTAATATAAATAAGATAAAAAAGCTTAAGAACTTGCAAAAGACCCTTAAGCATTAAAATAAAAGCCTACTTAACCTTTATTTACAATTGATTTGATTAAGACTATGAATGATGAAGATTTTTTATATTCTGTGTAGCCTATGAATTATGTTAAAATGATTATAAATTTATTTGAAAAAGGTAGTTTAAATAAATATTTTGCAAAACAAAATTTATTTATTTTTTCATATTTCAAATAGCTTTAGAAGAGATTGGTAAAATTCCAGATTTAGAACCTAAAATTCTACCTGAATTGCATGCTTCTGCTCAAAAAGAAGCTCACATTAAAGCCCCTATGAAACCAAGAGAAAGACCAACAACTCCAGATCCAAATATGAGACCTAAAAAATACCCCGATGAGAATAAATGGATTTGGGAAATGATTGAAAACATACGTCTTAAATTTATTGAAGGAATCAAGCCATTAAATGATTACCTGGAATAATTTAGAGAATTCAAAGATGTACTTTAATTGAATCCAGACGATTTTGCTAGAAATATTGAGATGATGGAAAATCCTTGGGAGGTTGAGCAATTACAGGATGAAATTTTTAAGATTTAAGAAAAAGAAGAAAGATTAAAAATGAGTTTACCAGAAAAGATTCATGTCTCTTATTTTGAAATTTAAACAAAAGAAATTCTAGCTTACCTATGTGAGAAATATTATTTCTTAAGAAAAAATTTAATAGACATGATAGCCAAGCGTGCTAAGAGCCACACTCAATTTATTTTTAATTAATTTTAAATGCACTAAACAAAAATAAAAGAAACACCTAAAAACATTGAGCAGTTGACAGAGCTTAGAGAATATATGAAAAATTTGCCTATTGAAATAGAAAAACTTAAAGTAGAGTAAAAAAGATGCTTTGAAATATACAAAATTTTAGAAGATTTTAATTACAGGTAATTATTTTATATTATTTAAATTTGATAAATCTAAAGTTAATGTTTTTTTAATAAGATTCTCTAAGGAGGATATGGACAGAAAATGGAATACTTTTGGGTCACCAAAAGACACATTTGAACTTATAGAAAAGAGGACTAAAGAGCTTGAAAAGGATCAAGTTAAATTCTAGGATGAAATGAAAGTTTAATAAGAAGATTTTAAAGATGTAATTGATAACCTTGAAAGAACTATTAGCAATTTCGACTAATATTCTGATATTAAAAACCATGAGGAAGTTTGTAATATAGCTAAAGATATTAATAAATGTTTAGCAGAATTTGCTGAAGACGCTCGTCGTTATAATACTCGTGAAGCTCTTTTTGGTTAGGAACTTACAAACTATGATAAAATTTATAATATGTAGAGAGAGTTCACTCCTTACTCTAATTTATGGATAACAGCTCATAATTGGTTTAAAAATAAAGATTTATGGATGACTGAAGAGTGGAATAAATTAGATGCAGTTTATGCAGAAAAGTTTGTTGAAGATTCAATAAAGTTGCTAACAGGAGTAATTAGATTCCTTAAAGATAGGGGTATTGATGCTGTTCTTAAAATAGCATAAACAGTAAAAAGTTAAATTGACGAATTTAGACCTAAAGTACCTCTTATGGTTGCTCTTCGTAAAAATGGTATGATGGAGAGACATTGGAAGCAGGTCTCAGAGAAGGCAGGAAAGGAAATCAAACCAACAATTGAAGGATTCAATTTTACAAAAGTATTAGAGCTTGGTCTTTTAGAACATGTTGAAGCTTGTGTTGAGATTGGTGAAAGAGCTTACAAAGTAATTAATTTTGAAATTTGATCAATATAATTAATTGTTTATTGTTAACATTATTAAAAAGGAATATAACATTCAGCTTGGTTTAGAAGAAATGAAAAAAATATGGGAGGATATTTAGTTCCAGATAATCACTTATAAGACAAGCTATATTATAAGAGGTTATGATGAAATTTAACTTACCTTAGATGAACATATTATGAACACTCAAGCTATGCAATTTTCTCCATTTAAAAAACCATTTGAAGAGGAAATTATTAATTGGAACAATGCATTAAAGACAATATCTGATGTCCTTGAAGAGTGGGCTAAATGTTAAGGATAATGGATGTATCTGTAGCCAATTTTCGATAGTTAAGATATAGCAAAGCAACTCCCTTCAGAAACTAAGAAATTCAGAACAGTTGACTCTACTTGGAAGCACACAATGAATTAAGCTAAGATTTTGCTAAATGTTAAAAGTGTTTGCCTTTAAGAAAATTTATTAGAAAGACTCAGAGAAGCAAATAAAAATTTAGAAATAATTCAAAAGGAACTAAATAACTATTTAGAGAAAAAGAGAGAGAAATTTGCTCGTTTCTATTTCTTGTCAAATGATGACCTTCTAGAAATCCTTTCTCAAACTAAGGAACCAACGGCAGTTTAGCCTCATCTTAAAAAGGTATTTGAAAATATAAATGAAATAGAATTCGATGCAAACAAACGTATTCATTCTATGTTTTCTGCTGAAAAAGAAAAGGTATAATTTGTAAAACTAGTTGATCCAAATCATAAAAACGTAGAAGATTGGATGGGTGAAGTAGAAAATATGATGTGTTTATCTGTAAGATAAGCTTTAATTAATTCAGTAAAGGACTATCACACTAAGAAACGTGATTAGTGGGTATTATGTCATCCAGGTAAATTATTTTCAAAATACCTGCTTTTTTTTTAGAATAAATTTATATTGTTGAATTAGGTTAATGCATATTGAATGGTTCTCAAATTGTTTGGACATAAGATGTAGAAAAAGCATTCGAAAGTGGAGTGGAAGGAGTTAAGGAGTATTGGGATATTTTAGAGCAGTATCTTCATGATTTGGTTACACTTGTTAGATAAAAGCTTACTAAACAACAAAAAGTTACCTTAAATGCACTTATTGTCCTTGATGTGCATGCTAAGGATGTTGTTGAAAAATTATGGAGAGGAAATGTTAAGAATTCAGGAGAATTTGAATGGATTTCATAACTGAGATATTACTGGGAAGAAGATTAGTGCAGAGTGAAGTGTGTTCAAACTAATTTCCCTTATGGATATGAGTATCTAGGAAATACTCTACGTCTTGTTATTACCCCTCTCACTGACAAATGTTATATGACACTTATGGGTGCTTTAAAGTTAAATCTTGGTGGTGCACCTGCAGGTATTAAACAATTTTTTGAATAGATTTCAAAAACATATTTATAAACTATTTAATATTTTTATATTAGGCCCTGCTGGTACTGGTAAGACTGAAAGTACTAAGGATCTTGCAAAAGCTCTAGCTAAACAATGTGTTGTATTTAATTGCTCTGATAGTATGGATTATATTATGATTGGTAAATTCTTTAAGGGATTAGCAAGTGCTGGCGCTTGGTGTTGTTTTGATGAGTTTAATCGTATTAATATAGAAGTGCTTTCCGTTATTGCATAGTAGTTATTGGTTTTATTTGGTGAGAAGGCTAAGGGAACCCCAAGTATTGAATTTGAAGGCTCCATCATTCGTATTCTTCCAACTTTTTGTGTATTCATTACAATGAATCCAGGTTATGCTGGCCGTACTGAATTACCTGATAACTTAAAGGCTCTTTTCCGTGCTGTGGCGATGATGGTTCCTGATTATGCTATGATTGGTGAAATTATGCTTTATAGTTTTGGTTTTAGAAAAGGTAGAGAATTAGCTAAAAAAATGGTTGCTACATTTAAATTATCTTCTGAATAATTGTCTTCACAAGATCATTACGATTATGGTATGAGAGCTGTTAGAAGTGTAATAAATGCTGCAGGTTTGCTTAAAGCTGCTGATCCTGATATGGATGAAGAATAGCTTTTGTTGAGAGCTTTGAGAGATGTCAATGTACCTAAATTTTTAAAGGACGATCTACCCCTATTTGAAAACATTATGATGGATCTTTTCCCAGGAATTTCCAAACCTCAAGTTAATTATGGATCACTCATTCCTCAAATCTCTAAAGTATGCTAAGATCCTAAATTTAATTTGCAGCCAGCAGAACCATTTGTAAACAAGATAATCCAGCTTTATGATACTACTCAAGTAAGACATGGCCTCATGATTGTTGGTCCAACTGGTGGTGGTAAAACATCTAATTACAAAGTATTATAAAAAGCTATGACAGATCTTGAAAACTAAGGTTTTTCAAAAGTCCATGTTCATATTTTAAATCCAAAGAGTATAACTATGGGTCAGTTGTATGGTTAATTTAATGAATAGACTCATGAGTGGACAGATGGTATTTTAGCCTACAGAGTGCGTGAGTGTTGTAGAGATTAATCATCAGATAAGCATTGGTAATTAAATTATTTTTCAACACATTGAAATGAAAAAATTATTCTTCTTAAAAATGTTTTTGGAGAGAAATATTGTTTGTTTAAATTATTATAGGGTTATGTTTGATGGACCAGTAGATGCTATTTGGATAGAATCTATGAATACAGTACTTGATGATAATAAAAAATTATGTTTGAATTCAGGATAAATTCTTACCCTAACTCCTCACATGACTATGATGTTTGAAGTAAATTTTATTTTTTAATATAAATTTAGATTTTAGTTAACACTATATTTTTTTAGGTTGAAGATTTACTAGTAGCAAGTCCTGCCACAGTCAGTAGATGTGGTATGATTTACATGGAACCTGAGTCTTTGGGTGTTTAGCCCTTGATAGACAGCTGGATTACTAGTATTCCAAATAACATAAAAAAGCACAAGACTATTGTTCAATAGCTCAACAATCTTTCGAATTTATATGTTGAACCTTCACTTTAATATCTCAGAAAAAATCTTAAAGAACCAGTGTAAACAATGAACAACAATCTTGTATAATCTCTTCATCGTATTCTAAATTGTTACTTCGCAAACTTTGCAGAAACAGAAATTAAAAAGGTTCCTTCAGATGATTTAGATAACTTAGAAAAAATGATAGAACCACTCTTTTTATTTGCTTTAACATGGTCCATTGGTTGCACTACTGATAATAATGGCCGTGAAATGTTTAACGCCTTTATTCTTTAATAGTTATAGCAAAATAATAGCTAAATTCCTTTCCCAGAGGGTGGAAATATCTATGATTACGAATTTAATTTGTAAGATCAATCTTACCATCATTGGGATGAAAGAAATGCAGAATTTAGGGTAGATGCCAAATTAGGCTATCACGAAGTTACAATACCAACAGCTGATTCTACTAGAAATATTTATCTAATGAAAATGCTGATGATGAATAATTAGCATGTTTTATGTCCTGGTCCTACTGGAACTGGAAAAACACAAAATATATTTAATCTTCTTACAACAGAAATGGGTGAAAATTACCAATACATCTCTATAACATTTTCTGCTTAAACATCAGCAAACTAAACCTAAGTAAGCTTTTATTTGCTTCTAAAATTTAATTTAAAATTATTAATTACTTTTATAGGATACTATTGATAACAAAATGGATAAAAGAAGAAAGGGTGTTTTTGGGCCACCTATTGGAAAAAGATGTATTATATTCGTTGATGATTTGAATATGCCTAAGAAGGAAGAGTATGGTGCTCAACCACCAATAGAGTTGCTAAGATAATATTTAGATCATGATGGGTGGTACAACCGCAGAGATTTATAGTTTATGAAAATGGAAGATTTAATAGTACTAAGTGCTATGGGTCCACCAGGAGGTGGTCGTACTTTTATAACCAATCGTATGGTTAGACACTTTAACATATTAGGCTACACAGAACTTGAGAATAGTACTATCAAAAGTATTTTCTAAACTTTGGTTGATTTCTTTTTACGTCGCCATCCTGAAGATATAAAAGCAATTACAAGCTCCTTGGTTGATTCAGTTTTATATGTTTATCAACGTGTAAAATCAGATCTCCTTCCAACTCCATCTAAATCTCATTATACATTTAACATGAGAGAAATATGGAAAGTTTGCTAAGGTCTTTGTTCTGGACACCCTAATTATACAGGGGAAGTAGTTTAAATGGTTAGACTTTGGTATCACGAAAATATGCGTGTTTTCCATGATCGTCTAATTAATGAAAGTGACAGAGAATATTTAAAGAATATCTTGAACTCATAATTTTAACAATTTAACATTAAGAAAGAAGATGTTTTAGATCAGGAGAGAATTATATTTGCGGATTTTTTGAATGGAAAAGATGCAGAGCCCAAATATTATTAGCAGGTTACTGAGCTTCTGCCTTTACTCAATAAGTTAGATTCATTTTAAGAAGATTACAATTCAGATAATTCATTCGTATTTGGGGGTCAGAAACCTTAAATGAAATTGGTCATGTTCTTAGATGCTTGTGAACATATTGCTCGTGTAGCTAGAATAATACGTTAACCTAATGGGCATGCTCTCCTTTTAGGTATCGGTGGCTCAGGACGTTAGTCATTAGCAAGAATGGCTACTTTCTTAACAAATTATAAAATATTTTAGATTGAAGTCATCAAAAACTATACAATGCGTTCTTGGAGAGATGATATTAAAAAAGTACTGATGTACGCCGGTATTGAAAATAAATCAATTTCTTTCCTTTTCTGTGATACTCAAATCATAAGAGAATAAATGATGGAAGATGTTAATAATATTTTGAATTCAGGTGATGTTGTTGGAATCTATCAAGAAAAAGTAAGAAGATTGGATTCATTAAAAATTATTTTTTATGCAAACATTTTATTAATAGGATTATGAAGATATAATGAATGCTTGCAAGACTGAATGCATTAAGAAAAACATTTAGCCTACTAAAATGAATATTTTTACATAATATCTCCTCAGAGTAAGAAAGAACATACACATGATTATAGCAATGTCACCTCTTGGAGCATAATTTACCACAAGACTTCGTATGTTCCCAGGTTTAGTTAATAATTGTACTATTGACTGGTTTACAGAATGGCCAGAGGTAAACTTCAATTCAAATCAATTATGCTTAATTTTTATTCAAATAATGTTTAGGAAGCACTAGTTGGTGTTGGTAAAGGCTAATTAAGTGAATATGAAGAAGAGTTATAAATTGAAGGAAAAACAGATATTTTAGTTGATATGTTTAAAACGATTCACAAAAGCGTTGAAAAAATATCTGAAGATTTTCTCAGTTAATTGAGAAGACACAATTATGTAACACCAACAAGTTATCTTGAACTTCTTTCAACTTTCAGGACTATTATGGCTTAAAAGAAGCAAGAAATTAAACTACAAATTAACAGATTAAAGAGTGGTTTGGATAAATTACAAGAAGCAAACAAATCAGTTGCAGAAATGAAAATTATTCTTAAAGGTAAAATTCAATTAAATAGTTATTTGAAATAAGTTTATTAAATAACAAAATTATATTAGAAATGTAGCCTAAGTTAGAACAATCATCCATAGAAACAGAAAAAATGATGGAGCACCTAAAAGTGGAAAAAGCTGAAGCTGATGCAACTTAAAAGATAGTAGCTATTGAAGAGGCAGAAGCAACAAAGCAATAAAAAGAAGCTACAAAATTAGCTGAGGAAGCAGAAGCAGCTGTCGCAGATGCTAATCGTACACTTAGCTAAACTTTGTAAGAAGTTTAAAAATTAAAACCAGAACATTTAGTAGAAATCAGTAGATTTACAGTACCTCCAAATGCAGTCAAAACAACATTAGCAGCTGTTGTCATATTGAATATTGACAGAATTAGATAAAATGGTGGTGAAATTATAATGTAAAATAAAGAAGGATAAATAGGTAAGAAAGAAGAAAATTATTTTGATACAGCCAAGCGTTATCTGCTTAGTAACACAAGAGAGTTAATGGATATGCTGTAAAATTATGACAAAGATAATATTTAAGAAGCTACTGTTAAGCGCTTAGAACAAAAAGTTTTCAACCAACCTGATTACAATTTCTAAAAAGTTGCAAGTAGTAGTTTTGCTTGCAAATATTTATATATGTGGGTAGATGCAATGGTTGGCTATTATAAAGTATTTACTGAGACAAAACCCTTACGTGAAAAGTTAGTTGCTGTAAAAAAACTAGTAGAAGAAAAGACAGCAGAATTGAAAATTAAAAAAGATGCTCTTGAAGAAGTTAATAAGAAAATAGCAGAATTATAAAGAGCATTTGATGAAAAAATGCAACAAAAGGAAGCTCTCACCAAGCAAATTAATGATTGTGAGCTTAAATTAGAAAGAGCTTAAAAACTAACTGATGGGCTTTCTGAAGAAAAAGAAAGATGGAGCAAAGATATAGAAAAATTCTAAGATAGATCTTAATTAATTCCTGCACACTCAATAATTGCAGCTGGCATGATTTCATATTCCGGCCCATTTACGAGCAAATTTAGGTAGGATTTAGAATAATCTTGGGTCAAATATCTTGCATAGACTGGTCTTCCTTATGAAAAGGATATTTCAATGCGCTCTTTCTTAGGAGTTCCAGTTAAAATTTAATAATGGAATATAGCAGGTCTTCCAAAAGATGAAACCTCAACTGAAAATGGTATTATTATTGACAAAACAAGAAGATGGCCTCTTATGATTGATCCATAAAATCAGGCTAATAAATTTATTAGGAACTTAGGAAGAGAGCATTCTGAAGGTAGCAAATACAAATAAATTAATTTAATATCTATTAATAAATTCTTTTTGTTAACATTTCTAAATTTTTTTCATATTTATTTAATTTATACTATGTTAATTTAAAAGGTCTGGAAATCATGAAAGCAAATGATCCAAACTTAATGAAAATTATGGAGCTAGCTGTACAGTTTGGAAGATGGGTACTAATGGAAAATGTAGGTATAGAAATAGATCCTTCTTTAGAGCCTATTTTATAATAATAGACTACAAAATCAGGTTCAACTATGATTATTACTATAGGTGACAAGAATTTATAATATTCAGAAAATTTCAAACTTTACTTAACTACTACTATTCCTAATCCTCACTATCCTCCTGAAACTTTTGTTAAAGTTACTATGATTAACTTTGCTATTACTCCAAGTGGTTTAGAGGAATAGATGTTGGCTTAAATTGTTGCTTTAGAAAATCCAAATCTTGAATAAAAGAAAATAGAAATTGTCAAGAAAAATGCTGCTGACCTTAGAGAGTTGCTTAGAATTGAGGATTCTATTTTGAAAAGTTTGGCTGATACTTAAGACATAGCAGAGATATTAAAAGATGAAAGCTTGATTAATCAACTCCAATCTTCAAAAAAATTTGCAGCAGAAATTAACTAGAGGGTTAAAGATTCTAAAATAACCGAAGCTCAAATTGACGAAGCTCGTGAAAGTTATAGATCAGTTGCCTTCAGAGCTTCATTACTCTTCTTCTGCATAGTAGATCTCTCAACTATCGATCCCATGTACTAGTATTCTTTGTAGTGGTTTACAAATCTCTTTGTGATGGGCGTAGAGAATTCACCTGCATCAAATATCCTTGAGGAACGTTTGGTAAATCTTAACTCATACTTCACTTATTCTCTATATGAAAACGTTTGTAGGTCTCTTTTTGAAAAGCACAAATTGTTATTTTCATTAATGCTAAATGTAAAAATATTGTTTGGTGACAATAAAATGGATGAGCATGAATGGCGTTATTTCTTAGCTGGTCCTTTAGGTAATTTAATTATGCAAAATAACTCTTCTATTTTACAAACATAAAATAATTATTATTAGGTGATATCGAAATTGCTATCAATCCAACATCCTGGATTAATGAAAATACTTGGCCAGATATGTATAGATAGTTCTATGGTATGGGTCAACTTGAACACTTTAAAGGCATAGAGAAACACTTCTTAGAAAACACAGATTAATACAGACATATTTTTGATTCAATTTCACCTCAAACAGAAAAGCTACCAGACTTATGGGAATAACGTCTCAACACATTTTAGAAGATGATTATTCTCAAGGCCATCAGACCTGATAAGGTATTTAATCAACAAAATACACACATAGTAGGTTTGAGTATTTAAAAATTGTATTTTTAAAATTTTAGCTTATTCCTGCCATACAAAACTATATCGAAGAAAAGCTTGGTAAAGAATTTATCATAGTACCCACCTTTGATCTAGCCAAGTGCTATAAAGATTCATCGATTATTACCCCACTTATTTTCGTACTTTCAACTGGTTCAGATCCTATAGCAGATTTTATGAAATTTGCTGAAGAGATGACAATGTCGAAACGTATTGATTCCATTTCGTTAGGTCAAGGATAAGGTCCAAAAGCAGAAAGAATGATTAGAGAAAGTGCTTAGAGAGGCGGTTGGGTATTACTACAAAACTGTCACTTGGCTTAGTCTTGGATGCCAGATTTAGAAAGAATGTGTGAAGAATTAAATGAAAATATGCATAAAGATTTTAGGTAAGCTTAAATAAATAAAATTTTAATAATAGTGTCATATAATTTTAACTAAATAGATTATGGCTAACAAGTATGCCTACAAACTATTTCCCTATATCTGTATTGTAAAATGGTATTAAAATGACTATGGAACCTCCATAGGGTCTTAGAGCAAATCTATTAAGAACATATAAAAATTTAAGTGATAATGAGCTTAATGATTGTGCAAAACCAGATATCTTTAAAAAATTACTATTTGGTTTCTGTTTGTTCCATGCTATTATCTAAGACAGAAGAAAATTCGGTCCTATTGGTTGGAATATTGCATATGAATTTACTAACGAAGACTTAACAGTATGCAAAAAACAACTAAAAATGCTTCTTGATGAATACAAAGAAGTACCATACAAAGTTATTAATTTCTTGGGAGCTGAAATTAATTATGGTGGCCGTGTCACAGATGATAAAGATGTTAGATTGATTAAAACAATCTTGTAGACATACTTGAATAGAGAAGTAAATTTGGATTGGTGATAAAATAGTAGAATTTTATTAAATTTATTAACTTATTTAATTTAGTCATTGAGAGATGGTTTCAAGTATTCTGAATCAGGTGTTTACTACTCACCCCCATCCGGCTCTTTAGAAGACTATATAACATACATTGAGTCTTTACCTCTAAATCCTGCCCCTGAAGCTTTCGGTATGCATGATAACGCAGAAATAACTAATTCTTAAAACGAAACTCGTGTTTTACTTGAGACTATTTTATCAGTGTAACCACGTAGTTCTTCATCTGATGGAAAGTCTAGAGAATAATTAATTGAAGAAATTGCAATTAATATAGAAACACATACTCCAGACGTATTTGACGTAGATACTATCTCCAAGTTATATCCCACAAGCTATAATGAATCTATGAATACTGTACTTGTTTAAGAACTTATCAGATATAATAGAATGTTGATAGTCATGAAGGAGTCTCTCAGTAATTTGAAAAAGGGCCTTAAGGGTTTGGTCGTGTTATCAGAGGAATTAGAAAAATTAGCCAATTCACTTTATGATAATTAAGTAATAAAAATTTACACTTTCTAAATTACTAACTTACTTTTGAATAAATTTGCATTTAATTATTTAAATTTGCTTCATTCATTCTATAATAAATAAATATAAATTACCATATATTCTTAACAAAAACAGGTTCCTAATCTATGGTCAGAAAAAGGTTTCCTTTCTCTGAAGCCACTTTCATCGTGGATTATAGATTTAAATGACAGAATTCACTTTTTAAATAACTGGGTTAAAAAAGGAACTCCAAAAACGTTTTGGATATCAGGTAAGATTTATTAATTTATCTATTTGAATCATATAAAAAAAAAAACACACACTAATCTCAAAATAAAATTACTAATATTGAACATTTTTCAAATAACCTCATTTTCTATATTAAAATGATGTTGATAATTAAACATATTTTTTTAATTGAATAGGATTTTTCTTCCCCTAGGCTTTCTTAACTGGAACATTACAAAATTATGCAAGAAAACACAAGATTGCAATAGACAAATTATCGTTTGATTTCGTTGTTGTGGATAATTTGAAACACACTGATATACAAGAAAAGCCAGAAGATGGGTGCTATATATATGGCTTATATCTAGAAGGAGCTAGGTGGGATTATAGAAAGCATAACATTTAATAACCCCTGCCAAAGGAACTATATTCTGATCTACCAATGCTACATCTGGTACCAGTTTGTGACAGAGTTCCACCAAAAGATGGAATTTATAATTGTCCAGTTTATAAAGTAGTTTCAAGAAGAGGTACATTAAGTACTACAGGACACTCTACAAATTTTGTCCTATTCATGGAGTTAGCTAGCAAAGAGCCTGAAAATACTTGGATAAAAGCAGGAGTTGCAGCATTTTTAAGTTTAAGATATTGAGAAAAGGAATATTTTGAATAAAAATTTAAATAAATTTTCGATCATGGAAAAAAAATGTAAATCAATTAAAAAATACTTATTTATTAAAGTAATGAGCAATAAATATCATTAAATTAAATTCATCATTTGTTTATATAAAATCTGTTACTCAGCTTTAAATGGCTTGCCTTCAAAATTAACTTACCTTAATTTTTCAAAATTGAATCATTGTAAATTAAAAAATTTAGCTTGTTAGTCTTGATTTATGTAAAAAAGTAAATCTTCAATCAACAACTTCTTTTGATTCCATATTTATTTAAATAAATTATAAAATATTTGTCAACGATAAACTTAAAGTGAAAAATAAGCAAAATTTTTAAGAATTAAATGTTTTTAATGGCTTTTTTTGTATACCTTAACAGAAATTAGCTAATAAATAATTAATATTTTAAATTATTTTAAATATGTTTAGTATATGTTAATAACCTAACTTTTACGTAATCATTCATTCATATTAATAAATTAGTAGAATTTTAAGTTATTTTTAACATACTAAACCTATGTTGATAGTCTTACTAAATATTATTTATGTTAGAGAATATTTAGAGTATGTGCTATTATTTAAGTAATTGAAATCAAACAAGTTTTTGTTAAATAATTCAAAATAGCATAAGAAAAATCCTATAAATTTGATTGGTTATTTTAATCAAATACTAAGTGTTAATGAGTTTTTGTTTGGCTATTCTCTAATAAGCTGTTATAAGCGAAAATGTTAATCTTATTTTATAAAATTGTAAATTAATATTTATGGCTAATTATTAAGATCTGAATAGAGAAATGTATTAAAGTAAAATTGAATATTTGATTTTTTTATGTGAAAGCATATTAAATAATAGAAAGAAGGTTTTGCGATATGTTATGAGCTATTATTGTTGTGAGTCATTTATAGGATAATACTATTCAAAACGGTATTTAAAAGATGCATAATATATGACTTCAAAAATAATTTATTTAATTTACACCTGATTTATAATTGATAATAAAAGAATAAATTAAAATAATAAAAAAATGAGCAATTAATTATATTATTCGATAACTCAATTAATATAAATTATATGAATATTTGCTAATTATAATAATGATGACATCTCAGATGATTGATTATTTTTATATTTTATTATTATAAAACCAACATGATGAATTTCAAGCATTTAGATTAGATATTTACCCATAAAACAATCCAATTTTTATTTTTTCTTTATTTTTCAAAATAAAACCCTATAAAAAATTATAATTAACTTAATAGTTTCAGATGTAAAATAAAAAGAGTTTAAATTTTATGTAATGGATTTTCATTCATTTTATAGTTATTGTTACGTTGAAAAAAACATACTATTAAACAAGATTTTAACAATAAATTTAAATGCTTTCATTTTAGCTATTTCTAAAATTACGTCATATATGTCATTAACATTTTATAAATTATCAGATTGTTAAACTCGCATAGCTATAATCCTAATTTTAAAAGATTAGTTTGTAAAAACTACTATGGACATCATTATTTTTATTTGGTTTTTTTAAAAAAAGCTAAAATATTTTTCTTACATATGATTAGAACAAATTAATAGTATTGGAAATTTCATAAATGTTTTTAAAATTGTTGTTATTCAATTCAAAATAGTTAAAAATAAACAACTTTTATCACTTTTTTTAACAGAATATTAAAAATCCTTTTTGATGAAAAAAAAATTTAAAGAATGTGATAATTTAACAAATAGATATTGTTAACTTAATTTTTATTAATAAAAACTTGATTTTCTAACTATTTTTTTAATAGCTTATAAAATTTTTCTCCACCCACAAGTTCATAAGTTGGTTTTAAAAATTTACTTTATACAATAACATCAAATGTATAACATGAATAAAATTATTTGATGAAATAGAATTAAAATAAAATGAATTAATTTAAATAGAATTATAATTATTAACAAGACTTCTTTTCCAAAAAATATTTTTTTATTTGATAAAAATTAAAATACTATATATAACAAGTGTGAATTATATATTATTTATAAATTTTGGGTGCTTAATTAATAGTAAGTAGTCCTTTTTATTTTACTTACTTTTAATTTTATTGCCTAGCCAAAATTGATTTATTTTCTATACTTAGATAAGTGAGTGAGGAATGTATATAATTATATATTTTTTACTAAAATTATTTCTTGAATAAAATAACATATTTAAATATTAAGATTCAGCATTTAAAGCTATTATTGTTATTTAAAAGCCTTTATTTACGTTTTAACATATTCAAGATTATATAATAACAATAATAATAATATATATTTATATTTATCTAATTAATTTCTTTTGGTTTCACCTAAAATCTTTAACTTAAAAAATGCCTATATATTTATTTAAAATTGTCATTTTATATTTTATCTAAATAGCTATCCTAAATATGTTTAAATTCTTTAAATGCTGCTTTTATATTTAAACTATACTCTTATAAAAACGAATGAAAAATGTTCAGATAAAAAAATGTGTAAAAATGTAAGAGAAATATTAAATGCATATAAATATGGTGAACTAATACAATTAAATGATAAATTGAAATTGTAAGAAATAAATAAAAATATCAATAACAAATTTAAGATGGGATGAGAATCCTAATGAAAATAAAACATTAAAACTTAAAAGGAAAAATTTGAGCTGTATTCTCAACATTATTTAAAAATGCAAAATGAACAAAATATTTATCAGATAATTTTAAATTTGCATTTCTTTAAATTTATATTTGATTTTTATGGAACATGTATATGACATATTATTTTATGTCATAAGTTAGCAAAAATAATATTTATGTATAAAAATCCTTCAATTTTTTTCTATAGGATCTCATTTGTTTGACAGTAATAAATTTATTTTCAGGTTTAATTCCTTAATCAAAATTAAATTTAAATGATTTTTTATCTTCGAGACAATTTAAAAAATTGATTTTTTTCTCTTATTTAAATGTAAGTATGTAAGGAGGAAAACTTGATTAAAATTCTATATGTCAAATAGTAAAAACAGAAAATATTTGTTTATATTGTTTTGTAGTACAATTAGAACTTTAATTACAATGGTACTTTGAATGTTATTCCCCTTAACCTTAGCAATTAGGTATTTTATCAATAGGTGAATTAATAACAATTAAAAAAATTGTGAAGGTGGAGTTGATGAAGCAGCTTAACTTAAGTTGAATTTTTAACATTCGAAAATTATAAGAAATAATATAAAAAAATATATAACCTTCAGACTTAAGGCTTAAGATGTTTTTATGAAATCGTCTTTTTATTATTTGAAGACTATCTGTGTCAATACATCACTTTATATCTCTAACTATCTATCTTAATTGAAAGAAAAAGAGTATTATTATATTAAAAACAATCCCTTAAGATAAAAGATATGCCTATTTTATAGCTAAGTTAATCAATAAAGTAGAAAAAAAAGTTTGGAAGATTATTGGGTTTTAATTTTTTGCATTCAAAATAGAGATCCATTTTTGTAGATTAATTAAAAAACCCATCTTATAAAATCAAAATAATAAATTTAGGGTCTACATCTAAATAATAGAGGATATAAATTTTTTTAAAATTAACTGAGAAAGTACTAAATTTATTTAAAATTTTGTTAATTTAGCTCTCAAGGTGCAATTAATAATAGCACAAAATTATTAATATATTTGTCTCAAAAAAGAGTTAAGTGACGTTATTAAAACCAAAAAGAGGTATTAAAATAGATAATTTCTAGAAATTTGAAAGTAAGATCTGCTCAAAATTCAGCTGAATTTATATTTCGATATGAGCTAAATGGTTACATAAAATATGAGTTTTTAAAAGCAATTTGTGTAGATTGACCATTTATTTGATTTTAGAAATAAGAAGGAGCAAGGATAGCAAAGGATGAATTTGAAAATAAAAACATAGCTTGATTGAGAAATTTTTAATGTGTCAACAGAATTATCAATGTAGTAAATATTTGTGATCATTATTTTTTACAAAAACTTTAATAAAAATTACGTAAGATATTGAAAAGAAAATGAAATAATACGAAATATTTGTATAATCTTTGGTGAATGTGTTCAAATAATTTTCTTTTCCCCACAAAAAATTTACAAGATAACTAACAAATAATTTAATAAAAAAAATAAATTGCTTATTTATTTTTTCAGATTTATAATTTTTTGAATTAATTTTTTTTACTTGTTCATGGGATTGTAAGCGCTTGATTTTTAATTATTTTTTTTTTCATATTGATTCAGATGATATTTTAAGAATATTTACTCTTTTTTTTAAATCTTTTAGAGATTATACATTGATGTGTTTATTTCTTGCTTCATTTGTTAATTTTCTAAATATTCCAAGAATTTTGGAAGTCAAATACACTATTATTTCTTTTTGAAAAAAATAATTTATGTAGATTTATCAATTTAACGCTCTCCGTCTGAAAATGGCGATGTATTTTATATTCATCACATAGAAATTTAATCTAATATGAATGGTTTTTTATTTTATTTTTTTTTGTAATGAATATTTTATTTGTTATTCTAACTATATTTCTACTGTTTTCTGGTCAGAATTTCGATTTACAAATTTATAATATTCTTAATAAAATAAATGATTTAAATAAATTATTCATAAATTTTCGCTCATTTTAAAAATGATTCTTTCAGCAAGTAATATGACAGTTTAGATTGAAAATTTTGTTATATTTTTTAAATAAAAAGTGATTTTTAAATAATCTTTTTGTAATTGCTTTAAGCGTGCATATAAAGTATCGATAAGCAAACTAAATACTTTTAAATGACTTTATTCACTAATATTATATGTGTTTTAGTTCTATAATAATTATAAATAATAATCAATCAAATATGAGAAGAGAAGAATTATTTCTGATTTTCCTAATAAGAGACATTTGTTGAAAATATTCTTGTGTTCAGTGTGGGAGAAGAAGAATTATTTAAAAACTTTTTGACATTTCAAACAATCAAATCAATGTTGATATTTATTTTATTTGAAGTTTTTTTCTTAATAAATTTTTGATGATATTAATTAAACTAATGCGATTACGAATTAAAATACATTCGTAAGCAAAAGTAATATCTATGATTAAGTATCATTTAAGATTTTGATACGCATTAATTTTGATAGCTAATCTTGCTTTCCTTATAAAATACATATCAGTTATATCGTAATTAATTTTTTTAAAAGAAATCTAATTAAATTATTACTTTTTTTATTCGTTGATTCCTTTGTTCGCTATTACATTTCTATTTTATTTGATTAAAAAATGCCTTTACATTTTTTTTAATATTTTTTATTTAGAAAACTCTATATTATTTAATATGTAATTGACTCTAGAATTAAAATAAAAGCCTATGTTTAAGCTAAAAAAGTTTATATTAACTTGTAGCAAATTACTCTAGCAAGTATTTTCCTACATTTTTGATGCATTAAACTTTTAATACACCTATTCTATAACATAATTTTCATTATCTTTTATTTTTGACAAAACTTTGTTATCTAATTCGGTTTGTTAATTTAAATATTCTTCTAAGTTAATCTAATTTGATGCTTTAAATAAACCTATTCAATTACAAAAAACATTTCAAAAAAGAGTGAATATTTTAACTCTATTTTATGGTGATGCAAGATGATTAATTTAAAATGCAATGCAAAACGCATATGAACAAGTCATTTGAGAAACATTAAATATTATTCTATTTTATTTGTAATTAATTTGCAGGGTGTTTGAAAATAACATGAATAGGATTATTTAGGTTTTTAAGTAGATTGCTCAGATTGCATCATAATAAAATTGAATAAAAGAGGGTCTTTTAAATCTATAATTACCAAATACTATTTTAAATTTTCAAAAGTCATTTGTTTATTTGGTGGGTTTGCTTTCTATATTTAAATGAACAAAAATAAAAGGAAAAAACCAAAATAATGGTTTCTTTATAATAAATAGATTGCTTGCTGTATTTTTTTTGGTAAAAGAATAAAAATTTTAACTTATTTACAGAATGATATTTTGGTTTTATGTTATCATATCTTTCTATTTCGAATATTAAGATAAAATAATAAATAAATAAATGATCCCTTTTTTTTTTCACTTAAATATAATTGGGAAAGAAAGAAAGAAGTAATTAAAAATTTTAATATTTTTATCATCAAATGTTATTAAGAAATAGCAAATTCTAAAAACATCAATGAATGGAAAATGAGTGAAGTGCTTTTTGTTACTGATGGTCTAAAAATATGAAAGCAAAGACAATCTTTTATTTTTTGTTGATAATTTTGTAGTACTAACAAAATTACGCTATCTGAAGGTTATAGACTAATTTAAATACTCTCTGTTATAGCGAGTTTACAATTGCTTACAGATTTTTGAATGTTTATTTTTTATTGAAAAATTTGAATGAAATTTTTAAAATACTTACTGAATTTTAGAATTTGCTTAAAATTAAGCTCTCTCTAATCAGTGTGTGACGTTTTATGCTTTTAATACTCAATGACTTAATAAAAATGCATACTTTGTCCGATTATTTCTATTTTGCAGCTTAATGCAACTTAGCTATTTATTTATTTTTAATTGGTCAAAACATGATACTTTTAGTTAACTTATGAAAAATGATTTAAATTGGTTATTTAGAAAATTTTATTTATTTATTATGAAAGCGAGCTAACAAGAATTCATGATAATTATTAAGAATACTGGGAAATGGATAGAATTAAAGGAAATATTCTATATTAAATTTAATTTTAAATTTCAAAGTAGGATTAATGTAAAAAAATAAATAAATATATATTTATCAATATGAATAAGCTATTGATTGCACGCACCGCTTAATTATTTTTACTTAAGGAAAAGACGTTGGCTACATTGAGACGCAATCTTAATTAGAATAACTCGAATGTTAAAATTAATATTGTAGCGTAATCAGTTTATAATGTGTACATGCAATATTAAATAATTTATAAGGCGTAATACTTTAATGAGTCATAGTAATAATCAAACCAGTTCTATCTATTACCTTATAATAAATTTAACTCTTTCTTACAAATTTATCTAAGCTTTATATTGAATAGTCACTTAATAAACTGTTACGTCTTTTGATTACTTGCGTAAATAGCAAGTAGAATTTTTAAAATCAAGACTGATTAACTTAAATCTATTTTTGTATTTCGGCTTATTTAATTATTAAGGTCAAAGTAGCCTTATTTGTCAAGTAAAATGCAATATTAACTCTTTGTTGATTTTTTAATGTAGTAGAGTATTTATTAATTTTGATTTCTTTTTATTACAAAGTAATTATATATTGATTATATGGGAATGCCAATAAATGATAAATATGTTTGATTACTCCCTATATTTTTAATTTGTTGTGCAAATAGTTGATTAAGCATAAATAATTTCTAGATTGCATTCTAAGGCAAATAAAATTTCCTCTGTCATGAATTTATTTATAACACATAATATTTGCATGCACGCATATATCAATGTGTTTTTTGAACAAACATCAAATGGTCTTTGACAAGTCATTAATTTTCATGTTAATTTGTATGAATGCTTATTTTCTTTATAATCAGAAATTTTGAAAATAATTAATGGTCTTGCAACCAAGCAAGCAAGCAATAAAGCATTTTGTTTGAACTAATTAGTTTGATAGCAAACTAAACTAGTCAGTAGAAAAATTAATTGCAAGAAAGCAGCAAATTAATTTTAAGATGTAGAAAAAGATATGAATTTAATTTGATTCAATTAGCTCAAATGAATTTTTCTTAATCAATTCTACAAGCTCTATTTCAAAACAAAGCAAAATTAAAAGGGCTCTGAAGCGAAAACATATTTTAAAAAGCCTTTTATTTTTGAGAAAAAAAATGAGTTAGCTCTCTCATGCTTATGAAAAATGGTAAAAATGAAAAGTGAGCTGATTTAGCAGAATATTTAGAAAAAATGAAAGCCTTTTGCACTATGTAATGGCATTAAAAACAAGTTTAATTAATTGCTAATTTATAATAGAATGTACTTGCGTGCCTTGCTAATAGAATGAAGTCATTGCAAAAAAAATATAAAATAGAGAATGAATAGATGCAAATTTACCTATTATTTTGATAGATATTCAAAAAGCTAGAGTTTTATCGGTATAATGTGCTTGGCATTCTTGCGTAATTCAATATTTGCGTATTATTATTGAAAAAAGATTTACGTCACTGGTTTGGGGTCCTATCAGACTCTAATTAAAAATAGGAATAAAGAATACCTTTCAAATCAATATAATTAATTTAATAAAACAAATAATCTTAAATATAAAAAAAGCAGCCAAAAGCTATAACAACTTACATAACCCCCGCAAAGGAGAAATTAAAAGAAATTTAAAAAAACAAAAAAATTATCAAATATTAAGTAGAAATGTCATCTGTTGTTGTTGAAAATAGTGCCAACCTCCACTACGTCCAAGACTTATTAGTTAAGTCTGTTGAACTCTCTAAGAAGCTTTATGAAAAGACTGGATTCAAGAATGAATTTTTAGAATCCAATGCCTAAAAGATTAATGCCGCTTCCTCTTAATTCGCTTAGTTACTCGATGGTAGCATTGATGCTACTGTTGTTAAGGTCTAATCAATTGCTGAAAAGACCAACAAAACTAAATAATAACTCTTAGAAAGAACCAACAAGACCAAAAAGGAACTTATTGAAAAGACCATGAACTTGACTGTTGTCAAGAAGACTGAAGATTTGGGTAACACCCTCCTCACTGAACTTGAACAACAAGTTGCCCTCCTCACCAAATCTATTAACAACAAGCTTGCTTTACCTGAATCCGAAGGTGAAAGCTCCTCTGCCAACAAGGATGAAAAGCTTGCCCTTACCGAAAGATCTACCAGACTTCTTCTTACCTTAAACAACCTTGGTAAGCAAATTGCCGAACACTACTTGAACCAAGTCAAGTCTCTTACCATTGTTAAGAGTGCCCAACAAAAGTATGCTTTGGTTGACCTTAAGGCCCAAGAAGCCAGAGCTAACTTAGAATCTTTCTTCGAAGTTCTTCTTACTACTGTCATTACCAATAACATCATCAACCCTCTCTTCAACTCTCTCAATGTTAAGTACACCCAATCAAAGGATTAAGTTACCGTTGTTGTTGAAAACATCAAGAAGGTTGATGTCCAAAACCTCCTTACTCAAGCCAAGGATTCTTATGAATCTCTTAAGCAAGCTACCATCACCTTCGTTAAGGGTGACAAGCTTACTTTCACTTTTGCTCGTGAATTCTTCAAGACTTCTATTGAATCTATCCAAAAGGAAATCACCTAACTCCTTACTGATGTCTCTGCTCTTAGAGCCAGATTCCAAGTTGAAGTTCTTAACCTCTACTAACTCTCTCTTGAAGAATTCAAGCAAAGAAGATCTGCTAAGTTGGGTAAAAAGGCTATTGCCCCCTCTGCTGAAGAATAAGTTAACTCCAGCTCTACCGCTTCTCCCGTTGAATCTAAAAACGAAGAAGAAGAAGCTTAAAACTGAAAAAGTGTTGAATGATTTTTGAAATAAACTATCCTCAATATGGATTCGATTATAGGAAATAAATGATATAATAATTTTAATGTTAATTAATCAAAAAAGCTTAAATATTCAAATACCGACACACAATAAATACAAATAATCTATATATATCTATCATAATAATAACCCCAAGAACATTAATTATTAATCTTGAACCTCATCTTAATGTATAAACCTTATCAAATATATAATTAACCTAAATTAAAAATTGATAGCAATTAGTTATCAACAGCAAGCAATCAAGCAATAAGTTCTTTTGATTATCTTATATTATTTTCAAATAAAAATATATGCGTTTCTTATATTGAATTGTAAATTTATATCGAACGAGCTTATTTTAAAAGCGCCATTATTTATAAATGTATAAATCTCTAAATAATAATTTAATTTCTTCAAAAAATACTCCTTACACTCCATTTTAATTTTAAAAAAATCAAGATTTGTGTATTAAATTTCATGTATTACTTTTTCACAAAAGTAAGCACAAAAAAAATATCATTACATTATTTTCAAAAAAGATATTTGATTATGATCAAAGTGTAAACAAAAATCTAAAACAAAGAATTTCTACCATACCACTTAGCCATTTTGTGAAATTTGAGTCAATTATATCTTAGATTGGCTATAACTTAACCAATTTTAGCTAATTCTACTCCAAAATCATAGTTTAATTTGTTAAAAAATGAAAAAAATGTTAATTTTCTTGCTAAAAATGGATGATGTAGATAGACTTTATAAATCTAGTCGTGATAAAGAAATATAAAATACAATCATGGAAAGTATTCATACTGGCATCACTAAATTATTTACATCAATTCGCCAGAATTGTTTTTTAATATTAAAATAAATCATTTTTAGTAAATTTTAAAAAAATGATCAGATTGAAATACATTTTTATATTTAACGAAATTTCTTCTTTTGAGCAATTTTTATTTTTTTCTTAGACAACAAAAGTAAAATAATTCCAAATAGAAGAAAAATTGAGATTTTCTATTAAAGTAAACACCATATTCATTTAAAAGAAATTAATTTACAAAATATCATGTAAAAGCAATTGATAAATATTATATTGGTTTAAAGATATAGTTATCATATTGCAAACATTTATATTTTATAGGATCTTTTCTATCAAAGTCTTTATAAAAGCAATCATCTCCACCCTTTGTAAAGTTTTCTTATCTTCTTATGAATAAAAACGAAGTCAAATTATTTCAAAACTATTAGTATTATTTTATTAAAAAGAATATCATCATCACCATCACCACCACCACCACCACCTAATCTGTCATTATAATAAAACCTATCTATTTTATTTTTAACATACTTGAAATATAAAAATATATGATTTATATTTGTTAAATCCAATAAATCAAAATGAAACAAAATTTTAAACGAAATAATAATAATAAATAAATTTTAATTGAACATTAATTATGCATATATATATCATCCAGTATAAATTAAACTAAATTAAATTTATTCTATCTATTAAAAATTAAATTTAAGCATTACCTCAGTATAAGTATTTGTTTATGTTGAATAAGACTCATATTTTAAATACTTCAAAATAAAATAAATAATTTTTCAAGGATTTGAATTAAATTGGATAAATGATGTTTTTTTATATTGAATAAAAGGAAGACACTTTTTTTAAAAAAGCTAAAAATCTAAATTGATTGAAGAATTTAGAAAATTAATTAATTATTTTTTATCAAATTTTGTATAATTAATTATTTTGTAAAAAATATTTAAAAAGAAAAAAAGAAAAATTTAAAAAGTAAATCAATTTAGAAAAAAGTTTTTAAATCATAATCAACTCTCGCAAAATCAAATTTAATTCCTCCAAGTTTTTTACATCGCTTACCTCTCAATTATTTACTTTTTAAATTATTTCTTGTCCTTCAGTAGTAAGGACTTCTGAATTACTAATTCAGGGTATTTTCAAAAAAAATAAATTAATAAACAAAAATAGATAAATTTCTAAAATTTTTTATTAGTGATAAAATCAAATATAATTAGTATTTTTTAAAAAGAGCTAGGAATTAAAAGAAATGATATGGAGATTTAGAGATTACATCTTGAGATTTTAGCATTAAAAACGTGATAAGGTGCTTAGATTAGAAAAATTAATAAATAAAATAAAAAAATTAAATAAACAAATAAAATATTCAAATAAAAAAATATAAACAAATAAATGAAAATAAATAAATAAAACTAAACAAATAAATAAATAAATAAGTAAATAAAAGTAAACAAATAAATAAAAGTAAATAACAAATATAAAAAAATAAATGAATAAAAATAAAAAATATGATAATTAAAAAACATCACTTAAAAGAAAAACAAACAAATACCATTAATTGAAAGCATATAAATATCAATTTTCAAATTATTTCAGAAAAGAAGTAGATTCATAAATGCATGAAGTTTTTATTTTTACAAGTTTTTTTTTTGATTTTTTAAGTAAATTTTTATGCTTGCAAAATTAGTTTAAATTATAGAGGAATTTTATAAAAAATATATGAATTTATATTTTTATTTCATGAAAATTTAAAAAATTAATTTGCTAAAATTTAATAAGAAAAAAAATAATATATAATGAATAATTAATTTTAAAGATGGATTAATATCTGATAGTTATAATTACTCTATTTATGATTAATTAATTATACAAGGATGAATTGCTGGAGATAAAATGGGAGATAAGATACTATATATGCTCTTAAGTATATAAAATAGGGACTATAATGAATTGAATGTCATATATTGAACATATTAATAGCAAATCTAAAGATGATGCAATTAGATTTATTTATTTATTAATATATATAAGAATTATAAGAAAATAATTATTTCTTAATAAAAGTAAAGAAAAATAAAATAAAAACATCATCATTAATTAATTAATATTTATAATCTATATGAACAAAGAAAATAATTAACTAATTAATATTAGAAGCCAGAAACCAAAAAAAAAAATTAGTGATTATTTTATCAAATAAATAAATCAATCAATCAAGCAAGAGAGAGATAAATCAATTATTTCCAGAAATTAATAAGCTAGTCAAGTTACAAGAGGTGGCAAGAGATGGACAATTTAAATTCAGTCTCTTCACCTTCACTTTCTTCGTCTCCAAGCACTAAGGAATAGTCTACAGAGCAACCAAAGTCTAGTGAGCGAAAGAATTTGAAGGATTAAGACAGAGTCGATATAACTCCTTCTAAAATTTAGTCAACAACAAAGACAAAAAAGTAGAAATAAAATGATGAACTATTAGAAAATAATTCAGACATAAAAAATTTCAGCATTCATGGCGAAGAACAAGAAGAAAGAGATACAGTAGAGGACTCAAAAACCTAGGAAGCAATTCTTCCTAATGACTAATAGCTTACTTCTCAAGCTGGTTCTGTATAGCATAGTTAGGAAGAAGCATTAGACAAATAAAATGATAAAGAGGAAGACTAGAACGAAGATTACGAATTCTATGAAGAAGAAGATTATGAGGAGGAAGAAGATTTAGATGATGAATTTTTAGAGAGAGATGAGGATAACGATGTTTATACCACTGAAGATGGTAGTAGGGGTGTTAAATAAAAAAAAAATAAGTTTACAAAAGAGTTCATTAGTGCAATTAAATCTAATTCAGAGGAATTACGCAATGAAAAGAGTGATGATCCTCTTGATTATTTATTTGTCATAGATTTTGAATGCAATTAACCAGGAAGTGAAATTATTGAGTTTCCTATTACTGTTGTTGATTTAAAGTAGAGAAAGGTTGTAGATACTTTCCATTCGTATGTTCGTCCAACTAAAATAAAAAAGCTTAGCAATTTCATCAAAAAGCTTACTGGCATTAAGTAAGAAGATGTTGATGCATCAGATAGCATTGAAACGATAATAAATCGTGTTGAAGCATTTTTGAGCAAATACCAGTAATTTAAAGCAGCAATACTCTATGATTGTGCAAATGATGCTAAGTTTTTAAGCAACGAAATTAAGAACAAATAATTGAATATTACAAACAAATTCCTTCTTAGCTATATTAATTTGCGCAATGTTTTTCCAATAAATCTCACTGGTGGAATCAAAAACATTAGTCTCAGCCATGCTTTAGAAGTATTGGATATGAGTTTTGAGGGCTAGAAACACACAGGTAGAGATGACTCAATTAACATAGCAAGAGTATGCATGGAAATGATTAATCATTAGTTTACTTTCACTCAATTTATGAGATAGTCTTAATTTTGCTTAGACAATCCAAAGAGATTAGTTGACTCAACAATTAATGATCTTTTTAAGATGAACAAATACTTAATAGCTTTAGACATCAAATTTTATGGTGATAAAAAAGATTTAAACACAAAAAATAATGTTATTCTATGCAAGTCATTCAAATTTCACCTATTCTAAATCAAGCAAGGCAACTCAGATTCAGTATCTTCAACTCAAGTCAATCAGAATATCCAAACTACTCCATAAAAATCTAGTTTTAAATTAAAAACGTCAGCAGAAAAGCATGCTGAATAACAACTGCTATAATAATAAAAAATACTGTAACAAAAATAATAGCTGTAATAACAGTAGCCTGAAAAATAGAATTTAGAAAATTAATAAGAGGATACTTCAACAGTCTAAAAGCAATAGGTAGAGCAAAATTTGTAAAACTCTTAGGCTTAATCTAATTCTAATTCTAATCTAAATAAATAGCAATAATAAAAAGAAGACATGCCTTAGTAAATACAATAAAAATAGACTGCTGTGAAATTAAATTTGATAGATGAAATAGATTGTTATTATTAAGAATTTAATAATTTGCAATATTAACTTTAGGAATACTATGAACTACTCTAGAATTTAATTGATTTGTATCATAAGCACGACATTAAGTGTTAAAATTCTATGATCATTTTAAATAGCAGTACAAAGCAAAAGTACTTTTCTAAATTCTTTAAATTCATTACAACAATGTTCAAAACAAACAAAACAGCATTTATTTTCAAAAAAAAAATACTCAATTTGCAAGAGCTGCTTGAAAAATAAATAATTATTGATTAGAAATAAGCTGATTTAATCTTGGCTGAAGAATTTCCTCAAAACATAATTAAGCTAGTGGATTTCTTTTAAACTTAGAATTTTACTGTAAAAGAACTACCTTAATGCTTTCAGAAGAAAACTGTGCTCCCTATGTCTGAAGGATAGTAAAACCAGTATAGAGATATGGGTTAATATCCCTATTAATATTATGATTCTCCCTAATACGGATCATATTTAAGTGGTTTTTATTCTTAAAAACAGCAATCTCCTTCAAAAGTTCTTTAACAGCAACCATTTGGCATATACTAGCAACACCAATAGAATATAGATTACTTTAATGCAAACACAAACAATTAAAATTTTAATTAACTATAGATGATGTACTAATTACAGCAATAGGCTCAGCATGTGTATAATTAGTAGAATGCAGCACTAGCAAATTAGTAGAACTAACCATTCTATTTTTAACAAGCAATTAATTAAATGAATAATAATTACATTTATTAAATGCAATTCTTTAACCCAGCTGTTTTTTCCTTTCCTACAAATAGCATGGACAACTAGCTCTAGTAATAAATTATGTTTCATTCATAATAGTTTTTATAATAATTTGAATAGAATTCCAGTTAGTAATTTACGTTTCCTCCTTAAAACAATTAGCAAACATAACAACAACATTAATAATCTTTAAATTAATCTTAGCAACAGCAGCAATATCTCTACAATTATAAATAACCTACATACCCATCACAATAATCCTCATCTTCCACTACTTAACATAATAAGAGTAACTCATCTTTCTTTGGAAACAACTATCCAACCTAGAGCTTGAAAAACAATAACAACTAAAAAAATGAAGGATAAAATATATCTAGAAAGAAGAATTTTAGAAACAATAGTTAAATATATAATGGATTTTAGAATAATGGTTTTTACTAGGATCCTTACAATAACAGTAACATTAACAGCAGTTATCAAAACTTTTAAAAAAGTGGTTAAAACAATTCTAGCAATATCTAAATCAATTCTAGTCCACTGATAAGTTTCCCTGCTGAGAATAAGAGGGGTTAAAATGCTTAAACAAGCCAACCAACTCTTTATAGCAGTTACATTTAAAATAGCGGATTAAATAAGCCCAACACTTTCAGCAATCAAAACAAAAACAAATTTTATAAAAAATGATGTATCTCAATCTACCTCTTTATTTTTTTACCTAGATTTCACTTTTTATAATTAAAATAAAATACTTAACATCCATTAAATCAATCAATCAATTTACCAATCAACCAACCAAACTAACCATCAATTAACCAATCAAACAATCCTTCAAAAACCAATCAACCAATTATCATCATACTACTTTTTCTTCTTATAAAAAGAAGTTTTTAATTTATTAATAGATAAATTAATTATTGGTCTCTTTTTAACATATTTTTGTAAAATAAAGTAAATCAACAAAGTTTAAATATTTTCCTTCTGGTCTTTAATTTTACTTTTATCAAATTTTCTATCAATTATTATTATTTCAATCTCTAATTTATTATTTATTTTTCAATACATTCTTATTAGTTTTATGTTTTTTGTTTTAAAATTTTATTCTTTTTAATAATCATTTTCTACTAACTTATGAAATTAATCAAATATCAAATCTTTCACTCACTAATAAATATAATTATATTAAGCAAAATTGATTAATATTTTAGAATTTAAAATAAAAATGATCTATTAAAATCTACTGAATTAAAAATTGACTTGTTTTAAAATAAATGTACTCTAAATTCATCACAAAAATAAATAATATCATGAAGTTATTTCAATTTGATAAAAAATATTTTATTAAAATGTTAGTTTAAAATATTTAATTTCTTGGTAATTTGACATAAAAATAAAAAAATTATTATTAATAAAATTTTGTTTATGATTAAACCTTTTAAATATGTATATAAAAATAAAATAATAAAGAATATTCAATAAATAAATAATTAATTTAGAAGATTTAAAACAAAAAAAAACTTAAATAATTTTATTAAAAAAAGAACAAAATATTATAAATCATAATAAATAAAAATAAATCTACTAAAAAATATTTTAGTTATTTTTTAAAATTGTTTTTTTCTTCATACTTTATTATTATGTATCACTTTATATTCTTCTAGTAGTTTTTCTATCAAACTTATATAATGATCTCTTTTCTTGTGCAATAAAAAGTATTAGACTCTATCACTTTGCAATCTATGAGCTAGCTTAATTAATTCTAATTAGTTATGGTGTTCAAGATAAGTTCCCTTGCAAATTGCATTGTATATTGATTCTGCATCTCTTCCCTTCATAATTTTTACTGTTTTGTGGAAGGCTGGGATTACACAATCAATATCTTTGATATGTTCAGCAACGTTTGGTAATTTTTTTAAATAAAAGGGACATTTAGGTGATAAGCAACAATTTCTGGCTAAATTAGATGCATTGTTAAAAGAAACATTAAATTTATTTTCTTCTTTTAGGATCTAATCGATTTGTTTTTAAATTAAAGGAGTTGCTTCTTGATGTAAAATAAACATTTCTTCTTAGTATTTTTATTTGAGAATTTTGTAGCAACTGTTGTAAATTTTTAAAGATTCTTCTTTAATAAAATAAATACTCTTTTATTTTTTAATATTGCTATACACTTTATAAATGCTTTCTTCGATTTCAGAAGTATTTCTATCATAGTTGTTTGGATATTTCTATGCATGAAGAAGCCAAATCCATAGTAATCCTCCACTGAATTATTCAGTAGGAAGAAAATATTTACAAATAGCTTTCATGCTTGTAAAAAAATTTAATTTTCCATAATTCATAAAATTAAAATTATTTTTGTAAATAAAAATCTTGCATTTTTTTGTAAATTCAAAGTAATTTTTTTCTTTAAGAGCAGTTTCAACCACACCCATAATATTACGGACAGATGGATATTATTTTACATCTCCTACTACTTGTTCTATAATGTTTGACTCAATCTTTTAGAACTCAGACACATCATAACCAACTATTCCAAAATAAGTATGAAGCTTTTCTAGATTTTTAATACCCCTAATTTTAAAAATTGATTATTTTTGTACTTTATTCCTTAAACAAGTAAATAAAATTACCTAGAAACGATTTCTTATAAAATTGCTTCTAAAATTTGTTTTATTTTTTTTAAATCTTTTATTTGGTCCTTTTTATAAAGATAGAATAAGGCTGCAAGAGCTTTCGAGGGATCTTAACATTATGTTGGATGTCCTTCATGATAAGTTACCATTGCCTATCTAGGTGAATTCATCAGCATCTCACAGTAGTTTTTGAAAAATGGCCTGTCTCCATATACGATTTCAATAGAGTGGTAAATTTTGTCAAGTAACTCATTAACATAAGTAGATTATTCTTAGTTTAACAAAAAAATTAATAGATTAGCTAACAAAGCTAAATATGCTTCAGAATAGCAAGTGTCTACATTATGCATGACATTAAAATTCATCAAAACATGAAAGAAAGAGGTAGACAATAGAGGTTTGAGATCATAATCTTTAGGACCAAATAAAGGGACAACTGCATCAATTTTTTCTTTTAGTTATTCAGACCTAAAAATTTTAAAGAATTTTTCAAAACTATGAGTGAATTATTAGAATTATTTTGATAAGTAATGAATAAATTTTAATCATAAATATTTGCTAAGTAGTGAGCATAATTGAAAGTATATTTTAATAACAAATTAAAAATTTTTCTACAAATCCTATTTATTTGACGAATAATGTTTCGCCCATTAGAAATGATTATGCAAATACTTTTAAGCTTTTAAGAAGTGATGGAATAACAAAATAGTTTGAATTATTTTTACCAAAATAATTAAGATTTTGTTTATATTTATTTATTTTAAGAATATTTACTTGTAATAAAAAAGCTGAGTTTGATTTAACTCATAGATCAGTTATTTTTTAGGTTAATATTCTGTCCATTTTAGAGGTTTATAGCCATGCTGTTATTCAAAGTAGCTTCTAGTTCCATAATGAGCTCCAATATAAAAACCTGCGTTTAAGTTTAATTCTTTATCTGGAGTATTTTGAATAGAAATTGTGTCTACATTCGCATTTATACGAGCAATATCTACAACTTGAACAAGGTAAGGATTTATCATAGAACCATCTGATCTTTAAAGCCTTTTGATTGAATATTTTCAGCTTAAATATATATAATTCAAAAAAATCTTTACTTGACACCTAAACCTATTAATGGAAAAGCTGATATTAAATGGTATTAGCTTCTCACGTCCTTTAAACCATCCACCATGTCTTCCTAAAGAAAAACATCTTTCATGTTTTCAAGAGAAAAAATAGATCTTTCTTAGTCGCTTTCTTAACTAATAGATGATCTTACCTTTAATAATTCATCAATAAAAAAATTCTTCATCTTGATAAAGGTTTCGACATCTAAACCTCTCATGACAAGAGCTCTTTAATGGAATTTCCCAATTTCAGTACCTATTTTTATTCTTTCTGATTCTTCTTCGTTATTCAAATCACCTTTAATTAATATATCATTTTTACATTTTTACACAAAGAGTTTGTTAATAGCATACCTACAGTGTCCTTTGTTAGTAGATTAGATAGAGATTTAATTAGAACTATTAGATTATAGCGGACACGATTAGATTATTAAGCTATAAGACGCTATCTTACAGTCATATTCTAGATAGGCTTATCAGTAGGTATGTTAGTGATATTAATTTCATTTACTATTTAATCCATATAGTTTGTTAAAAATTCAATAGCTTTTTCAACAGTTTTATTATCAATCTAATCTTGACCATACTTAACTAAAAGATCATTTACCCAAGTGGAAAATATATTAATCATTTCATCTACATCTAAATTTTTCTCTTTGAAAATAAACTAATTAGGATCTTCCTTCAACTAGATTTAATCCCCATAGTTATCTTTCGAAATAACATAAGTACCACTTAATACCTAATTATTTTTATTTAAATTATAGTTATTCTGATAATTTTTTAAAATACTTTACCTACTACGAAGGCTATGACCAAGGGAATTGATGCACTTCAACTGTAAGGTTAACTGATTCTTAGAAATTAAATTGTGGAAGTATTTCTTAGACAACCTAGCTTATGAATTCATATTAATTATCCTAATATTATTCCAAATCTTTACCACTGTAATATTATTCATATGCATAGCATATTTTATGATTTAACTGCTCTGTTGAGTAATTTTTTTAAATTGCTGATGCAAAGGATAATTGCTTTTTGGCATTATAATTTCCAGTGTTTACAAAGAAAAATTTACATCTTGCATTTATTTTTGCAAAACTATTCTTTAACTCAGTAAATAACGCTACTTCCTAGGCTCGCATAAATAATATTATTAAAATGTCTTTATTTCTAGATTAATTAATGATTTAGTTTAAAATTTTTTCAAGAGTAGTCATTCTTACAAAAGAGGACCAATACTATTTCATTTCTCCTGAAGTCACATCTACTCTTACATTAGTTCCAAATCTCTCCTAACACACAGGAACAAACCTCTTAATATAATCTTCGTAAGTCCTTTAAGTAGACCATAGCTCTTAATCAAGCTGCACTTAATTTTAATAATGCATTTTCTACTCATTATTGCTTATTTGCTCCTAAAAATCATAAGAAGTGGTTTGCCAATTTAATTTGTTTTTGTCAGAATATTGGCAGATACTTCTTTGTGCATAGTAGAAGTTAGATTTACTGTCTTCGCTTATAGCTAAGGTTTTAATAAATATATAAATAAATTTAGAAAATTTAATTTATTTTACTGAAAACATGTTTTTCTCTATCGCTTACTTTTTAAGGTACTTTATAGTAATAGAATTACTAATATCCTTGTTTAATATTATCCATATTATTTTTATTTGCTTTTTATTAATAAAGTGATTTATCTTTACTTATTTATTTATATAATTAGAAAACTTTATTTTTTGAAATTTAATGTGGTCTTTCCAAATTTTAAAGTGTCTTTATTTTTAATATCCTGATTTCTTGTATTTTTCTTACCAGAAAATAAATTTTACAAAGACTATAAATACTTGTATGATAATTAATCATTCTAAATTGATCATGTAAAACATTCATATATTCCACAAGAAAAAATCAAAATTAATTTGTGTTTTGAATATTAAATACTCATTTCAATAAGATCTATCTGATTTTCAATATTTGTAAGCTAAATCAAAATTCTAAATTGATCAAATCAATCCTTTTGTAAAAAATCCGTATATTTCACAAAAAATACCAATTCCAAAATGCATTTTGAATATCAAAAATAATTTTAATAATAGAATTAAACAAAAAAACTTGATTTAATTATCAGATATATTGAAAAAATAAAAACAAGCTAACAGAAAAATTTTCAGTAATTGAAAAACATGTGTAGTTAGTTTATTTGTAATAATTTCATCATTAGATAGTTTAACAAGTAGATGAATTAATTAAAATATTTTTTTTTAGTTAGTGTTAACAAATCATATTAAATATTACTATATTTTATTAAAAGTGAATTACTTCTAACTTAATTTTTTTCCTAAAATTGAATTAAGTATAATTAGCAATAAAAAGTTTCTACAACCAAATAATTGCTTTTTCTAATTATCTACTATAAAGATCAAATAAATAGAATAGATATTAAAAATAAATGCAAAAAGTGTCTGCATCGTAATGCTATCTTTTCTGGTCAGTCACTATAAAGATCATATAAAACACAATTTATATTAAAAAATAATGATCTTTCATAAAGCTTATAAAATATTGCTATGGATAAAACTCCATTTAAATTCCTCTCTTAAATTTTTTCTATTTTATTAAATATTAGCTGATAATATCCACTCCTTTTATTACTTAAAAATATGATTTAATAATTTTAATTATATAGCAAATGTTATTGACAAATATACTCAAAATAAAGAAAGCTTGAAGTGAGATATTAGAAATTAGTAATCTCTCCAAAGTATGCTTTCTTCCCTTGCATTGAGCAGTTATTACCACTATTTTTTATTTAAATTAAAATGAGAATTTTTTTTTAAATTATAAAAATTGAATACCATAAGTTTGTTTCAAAATCAATCATTGTTGTTCTATATTTTTTTATGGCTTCCAAAAGAATGTAACATCCTCTATCTCTTATGAAGTTTGATCTTATTTATATGGCAGTAATTAAATATTTTAATATAAAGTTTTAATTATTTATCTTACGCTATGCAGAGACTAAGTACAATTATATTAGGTTTCTAAGATAAAAATAAGCTGATTACCTCAGCTGAATTACATGTAAGTAAATTCTTAGATGACAAAAGATGAAATTTTTGCAGGTTTTTTTAAGTATGAGTAAATTGGTCAAAAATCATTTTAAATTTCTAATCTCCTAAACCTATTTAGCTTTTTAAAATGTCTATAAACATTTATATTTAGTTAAGTCTTTAAATACCTAAATCTTAAACTCAAATAATTTAGATTGGGATAGTTGCTGCATATGAGTCCTAATTTTATGCACCCTTCTTCAGTTAGAAAATTTTACCTTTTAAAAAAAACGTATAAATAAAATATAAAAAAACGATTTGTTTTACATTATGTTAATTAATAATCTTTTCATAGAAGGACGTTGTATTTACTAAATTTCACCAAAAGATTCAATTTCGTTATACCCAAGAAGCAATTCAAGAGTTTCCAAATTTGAGAGATTTAACAGTTTTTTAATATTTTTCATTCCTTTTGCTGATATTTAGTTACATCTTTTAAATATTATTATAAATAAATGACATTTTATTCATAATAAATTACGATAACCCTAGATGAAGATTCTTTAAATTAACTAAGTAACTAACACTCTCAAACATCAGATTTGATAATTTATTTTTCAACTAATTTAAACTTTTATTTTTCATTCAAGTAAATTTTTAATCAATATAAAAATACCTAAAACAAAGCATTAAATCTTCTACTTGATATAGATATCTTAAATTTTAGAAAAATTATTCAGCTTTTTAAAGCTGATCCCATATTTTAGCCTACTAAAAAGATAAATACATCTATTTTAAATGTCCAAGTTTCAGTAAAAACTTAGCAAAAGTCTATAATCCTGAGCTTTAAATTGGATTATCAGAGAAATTTAGCTGCAAATATTTTAATTATTTGATTTGACATATTGAATCCATAAGAATATTAATTTTCTCTTCTTGCAAAAAAGTCAATTATAATCTAATATTTATCTGTTAAATGTTTTAGTGAGTTTATAAAGTTCTACTAAATTTTAGAATTGTTGCATCATTAAAACTATATCCCCTATACATAAATTTTTTAATTTTAGAATTTAAAAATTAATTTATAACAAAATTTACATAAGATTTATTTTAATTTTTTGTATATTTTTAGATAATTCTATCAAATTACCTATTTTATCAACAACAGAATCAATTTCAGTAATGCTAATATGGTTTGTTTATATTTTGTTATTTTCTTTCTTTAAATAATTCTACACTTTTTAGCTAACCGTGATGGTTAATTCTTTAAGGTCTTCTAAGTTAGATGGAAATGAAAGAATTTTATTTATTTTTTGAAGATCAAAATCTTTATTCAGCCTAATAAATTTAACATTTTATAATTAATATATTAGCTATTATATAAATCCAAAGTGTGATATCTTTAATTGTAAGAAAGAAAAAATACAAAAATATCATCTGAACTATTTTTAATTTAGTAAAGCATGTCTTTAAAATCTAAGCATTTTAAATCAGTTGCTCAAATTCAAGTGCATCGTTTTCATCTTCTCTAAAAATAAAAAGATACATTAAAAATTATAGTTTTTTTATATTTCATAATAATTTTTTTTGATTGGTACATTTTCATTTTAACATTGTCTATTCCAACTATATTTACATTTTTTTCATCAAAAAGCTTAAATATTTGTTCAAATGAGCCTTCTATTTTACTTGTTGTAGAATTACTAGACAATAAATAGTTTTCATTACTTATCACTATCATTTTAAAACAAATTAATTAATAAGCAAAATTTAATAATTATAATTCAGTTTTTACTAAAATTTTTATCAGTAGTTATCAATCAATTAATTAATTTTTTTTGAAGATTTATAAAGATTTTTAGATTTTAAATTGCAAATATTATCATTATAATAAGTCATTTATTATTTAAAAATTAAAAATTAATTTAAAGTGTAAATCATATTATTTCATATTTATGCAAGAAAATCAGTGATTCTAAGTTAGAGGGATAAAGTTTTACTTTAACAAATTAAAAATGTTTTAAACAAATAAAGCAACATATATATATCTTAAGATTGATTGGAATGCTGTATATAGAATATATTTTTTTAGGTAAATCTATATTTGCGTTTTTAAATTCATAAAACTTAAATTGCAGATGTTTTTTTTTAGGAAATAGATTAAAATAATATTTGGGAAATTTATGTATTTTTAATATTTTAAAACAGTTTGTTTAAAGTTATTATTGTGAGAAAAATATTTATGTTTAAAAAAATTAATGTAGTTATTTATTAATATATTAATTTTTACATGCATTAAAGCTATTTTTTATTATTTAAGATGTTATTATTAAATTTACAAAATATTATTTTAAAATCAAACTAGCATTTTATTTTAGGAATATATTATTTAAAAAACAAACTTAAATTAGATTGAAAAGCATCATTAATTTAATGTCATTAATTAGCTTTATTAACATTTTTACTATTAATTATTTCTTGAACATATTTATCTATTTAATTTTATCTCGTTCTCTCTGTTTAATAAATTTATTTTTATTTTACTTCTATTTTGATAGTGTCAGATATGTTTATTCCAAGCTAAAGTTCTTATTTAATCCATGCTGGTAAAGGGTCATATACCTTAACTTAACATGAGGACTAGTTACTTAATAGGGTTGTATTTTAGGAGTAGACTCTATCTGGACGATGAATTATATCCAATTTAGCCTGAAAGTTTTTTTAATTGCTTAATTTATTTTTTACTAGGTCATCTACCTTTTCAGTTGCTCCTTAGCAGGCAGAAATAGAAGATTCAACTTTTTTTGTAATGCTTTTGCATACATCGTGAACTGTTAATGAAGGCACAGGGAGACAAGAACAACAGCTAAATATTTTTACAGGTAAAGAAAGACTTTCAGTTATTACTTAAAATATAGATTTGATCATCACCAAAAATTTTTAAAGAATAAATTTATTTTTCTCTTTCACAAGTGGCTAAAAATTAAAGTCACTAATAGCTTTCCATCCTTTCATTTCATTTAAATATTTCATAAAATTCCATCCTGTTCTAAAGTTAACTTCAGTGTAAGTCAAAAACTCAGCGATTAAATCTGAACCAATAGCTGCAAATAATATATCTGCTAAATTACCATCCTCTCCTTTAAATTTATTAATATATTAAACCTTTTTTGCTACAGGAATCATCTTTAAAATATTATATATATCTCCATTATCAATGTTATTTATTTCTTCTTCTTTCTTTTCTCTAAAAACGATTTGTGCATAGTCTTTTCTTAGTCCTCTAGCTATGTATTAGAATCCGCTCGATTGTATGCTTTTTCCTATAAACCCTTCAAGAAAGTTAAAAATGTCTTCTTTTTGATCCTCGTATTAAAAGTAATGGCGAGAAGAATAATTGTAGCATGGATCTAGTTTTGATAAAGTTTATTAAACATCCTAAATTTACTTTAATATGACATTCTTTGTATCATATTAAAAGTTAATTATTTCAAATTAATCTGAACGAACTCTATATCCAGTGTTTAAATTTCTAAAACCCTCTACCTGCTCAGGATTTTTTTGGTAAAACTTAACAATATCTTCTAAGTTTTTCATTTATTTTTTTTGATTATTAGCAGAAGGCTCTAATTAATCGCAATTCTCTTCAATACCTTAAAACTCATCATATATTTCTAACTATCGAGCCAAAGCTTTTTTTTAATTAGGAATTTCACTATCTTATATATTTAAAGGCCTCTGCGATTCATTCAAGACAAAGCCATCTAAATTATTCTCTTATCTATTACTGATCACCTTTAAATATTACCAGAGAGTTAGTTCTATGTCAGGAATTTGGATTTTGAAATTTTCTTTATATGGAAAAGTTTATTGTAGATCATGCTGGGCAGCATTTCTATATAATTCTAAAGCATGATAATTGAATACACGCCCAATTTTTATGTCTTTTTACTCACCTATTATGTAAGTACGTGAGTCATCTTGATAAGCAGCTAAAAATATCTCTTGATAGCCTATAGTTTTAGGAGCATTTGTTTCTATATTTTGAAAGTTCAGGTAGTTATTTCCAAATATAACTATTGCTTTCTACTGTAATGGTTTCTAACAAGTTTTATAAGGATCAAATCTATATCTGAAAGTTTTATATTAAGATATATTATAAATATCATATTCAATCCCAAAAACTTTTAGTTTTTCTGTAATTTTCACAATCGTTTCTCTTTAAATTTCCTGATTAATCACTAAAACTACATCTGAAATATCTTTATATTGAAGAGTTTCTCCCTTTTAAAGCTTATAGCTCATTTCTTGAATTGTTTAGTATTTGTTAGCAGGATCATTTAAATAACCTAGATCCAAACAAAACCTTAGATTTATTGCTTCATATGCTTGCATTGATGAATCAGTAATTTTTACAGAACATTTAAAGAATATTTCTTGGTTTGGTTGCAAAGATGGTATAAACATTTACTTTAATAATTCACTCTCTTACTAGTTTTCAGTTTTATTTACACAATTATTCTTGTCAAACATTATCTTAGATTAAGGATGTTAGTTATTTTTTTCAATTATCTAGTCTTCCTAAGGAGTAAAAGGTATTAATTGAACAGACCCTTTTTTTGAATCATTATAAAATCGAAGATTTAGTAATCTTCCGTGAGCTATTCCTAAAGGTTTAGTAGATTTATTCTTAATTCCTATAACTACAGGAGCCTCTTCACCATCAAGTACAGATCTAGGGCCAGCGATGTAGCTTAATTCTACAGGATATTCAACTTTTATGTTTTGTTCATAATTAGAAACTCCTTTAAACTCACCATTCACTCTAGTTAAAACAGCATTAAATCTGAGCTTTAAATTTTCGTTTAAAGCATTGTTTACTGAAGATTGAAGACTTTGCTTAACTTCAAAATCAAATTATTTCGGTACGTTAAAAGTCTACCCTGGGAGAATTGCTTATGTGAATGTTCCAATATTATCAGAAGATTGAACAATAAGTGGGTTGCTTAAAAGAGAAACATTCACTTAGCACCCTTATGGAGTACTCATTTTAGAATTATTTATAAGTGATATTTTTAAAGAAAATTTCTCTCCTGGCTCAACAATCCCATCATCAGATTGTATTTATTTGATTTATCCCATAACTAAATTGAACAAACTATCATATACAGCACCAGTTTCTGCAACACGATAATATAAATGTCCACATTACCCATGCTTGCCATCTGATCCTACTTTTCCATCCTATCCATATTTTCCGTCTCTACCCAATTTACCTGAAGGTTAGCCTTATTATAAAAAAATAATGTAATTCAAATGAAATTTTAAAATTAAATCCATAAGATAATTGCTTGCCAATAAACATTTCTTCAATTTTGATTCTATGATCCTAAAAGAAAGTTGAAGTTTATTAATAAATATTAAATCTAAACTTTGTATACTACTTATATTTAAAAATATGCATTTTAATCATTTAATAAGTTTACCCTTTTATCCATTGACTCCTTGAAATTGATCTCCTCCTGATCCTCCTTTGCCATAGTATCCTCTTTCTCCTTTACAGCCACCTACTCCTTTAGAACCTCCAGAAACATTTGCTTCTGTAACCAAATAAAATAGATCTGTTTAAGTTTAACTACAAGTTATAAAAACATTTCCTCCATTCCCCCCATCTCCACCTCTCCCGCCATTACCTCCATTTCCTCCATTACCGCCATCTCCTCCATCACCACCTTTAGAATAAGCAGTAGCTTTTGTTCCTTTAATACCTTAGCCCCCTTTATTTAAATAAATCAAAGTTAAATTTAAAATAACAAGCACATAAAAAGTCTTCTTTAATCAATATTTCTTATTTTTAAAATGAATTTATGATTTTACCACTTCCTCCTTTTCCTCCATCACCGCCATTGCCTCCTCTACCACCAAAAGCCATGATTTATATTTGGGATTCAGAAGAACCTAGCTGTAATTTGGTATTTTCTCCATCGATTATTAGTTAGTTTTATTCGTTGGTTTACAAACTAATCTCTTTATTTGTTGCATTAGATCCGTTAGTTCCATCTCCTCCATCAGTTCCATTTTGTCCATTTTAACCATCTCTACCTGATGTACCATTTTAACCTCTACTTCCATCTTTTCCATCAGCTCCTCTGCAGCATATTAAAACCATTTTTAACAAATCGAAAAATGTAATATTAAAAAGTAAATTTCATTATAAACTTGCTTAATAAGAAAATTTCTAGTATTCTAATAAAAAATTAATGAGATCAAATAAGTAGAACATATAAGCATTTACAGAATTGATTTTACAAATAGCAATTAGATAAATAAAATTTAGTTTTTATCAATAATAAAATTTATAGTATTAAATATGCTAAATATTAAGGTAAAATATTTAGAGATTAAAAAATTCTTCTAAATATTTTAAATTTATAATTAAAGCTAAACGAAATCATAAATTATTTACAAAGCACTCTCAGAATCACTATCAGTTCAATTGAAAGATTAAATAAAAAATTCAATTTATAAATTAATTAAAAAAATAAAATTAGACCTATCAGTATTGATTAGTATGATAAAGTAGAACAAATACCATTGAGATCAATTAAAAAATGAATAATATAATAAATAACTCTGTCTACTTTCAAATATCTTATAATCTAAAATAAATTGAAAAACAAATTAAGACTATTTGATGAAAGGATATTTTTACAACATTTAAGGAAAAATATAAATGTACTTAAACATTATTTTTATTTAATAATTTAAAATATATGAGTTATTTATTTATTTATTTATTTATTTATTTATTTATTTATTTATTTATAAGTTTATATATATGTTTAGAATATATTTCTGTGATTTTGCTATTTATTAGCATTGATTGATCAATCAACTTTATTTTTTGTTAATTTCTTGAGCAAATTTATCAATATCAGATTTTCTTTCTTGATCATTCTTATATACCTTCTTTTCGTTTGCAACTGTTATCTTCAATTCTTTATTAGGTTTTTGATGCTCCATGTTTAACAATTCTTATCTGATCCATGCTGGTACAGCATCAAAAGCTTCAACAATGCATGAGCTTTAATTATTGTAGAAAGTTGTTCCTTTAGTTAATAGTAAATCAGGTCTTTAAATTGCATCTAATCTCAAAGAAGAGTTATTTGCTTTCTCGAATTTCTTACTTACTAAACTAGATACATTATCAGAGGCTCCAGGACATTCATTGATCTTTTTAGATAATTGCTTTTAGACATTTTAACATGCAGTGAGAACTATTGAGCATGGATTTGGAATGCAAGAGCAAAAACATAATTTAACAAAGAAATTAACTTGATCTGAAGTAGCTTCAATGACACTATTAATCATTACTAGTACTTTCTTCAAAACATAGACATTTTTATTAGTAACTAAGTCATCTAATTTTAATTGGTTTAATGCATTCCATCCTTTCATATGCTCTAAATATTGTGGTATTTTCCAACCACTGCGACTGGCTACACTAGTAAATGCCATAAATTCGTCACATAGATCAGAGCCAATTGAAGCAAAGAGTAAATCTACGATTTTGTCATCTTAACTCTTGATTTTGGTGATGTAACCTATCTTTTTTTCTGCTGGAATTAATTTAAATATATTATAGATATCTCCATCATCAATAGATGGTGTTTCACCTTTTTCACGGAAGGCAATTTGAACACAGTCTTTTTTCAAACCACGGACAACATGCTAGAATCCACTTGATTTATAAGCCTTACCAATAAACATTTCAAGCATATTAGGATCTTCAGTATCATCATTAAAGTAAAAGTGACGACTGTGGTATTGATGAGCTGGGTCAAGTTTTTATAAAGTTTCATGCAAAGTATCAATTTACTTAGATATAACATCATATTAATCATACTCATTATTGATAAAGTCTCCTTCTTTAAGCTTGAGTCTAAATCCAGTTTCTAAATTCTAAACAGCTTCAATAATTTAAGGGTTTTTTTTATAGAAATCAATTATTTCTTGAATATTCTTCATTTGCTTTTGAGATTCACCTTAAAATAAAAGATTACATTCTTACAAAATACCCTAAAAAACTTAATAATCATCTGGTAGTTTCTTTTGATTAGCTTATTAAACGGCTTCACCATTTATTTTTGAATTAGCAAGTATTTTCTTTTGTGTTTCATCCATTAAAGAAACTCCATGCTCTTAGTCTTCATCTCCAAATACTTCATTGTATTTTTCTAAATATTCAGCACAAGTAATAGCGAGATCAGGAATTCTAATTTTAAACTTTTTGTCATATGGGAATGTTGATCTTTCTTTATCGCCAGATGAATTGCGGAATAATGAAATAGCTGAATAGTTGAAGATACGCCCATATTGGATAAGTTTAGATGATCCCATTATGTAGTTTCTTGTATCATCAGCATAGCTAGATTTATAGATATTATCATAGGTTATTTATTTAACTGCGCTAGTCAATTTATTTTGATGATCATGATATTAATTTCCAAATATAACAACAGCTTTCTTTTAGTGAGGAGATTTTTTCTTATTGAGTGGATCAAAATTATAACTGAAAGATTTGTATTAAGAAATGCTATAAATATCACAATCTGCGCCAACTGCTTATAAAGATTGACGTACCTTAAAAATGCTTTCACGATCAACCTCGCTATTGATAATTAGTAACACATCTGAAGTATCTTTAAATTCTAATTTATCTGACTTTTAAGCTTTAAATATATTTTCTTGGATTGTCTAGTATTTATTTAATGGGTCATTAATATGACCAATATCAAGGCAAAATCTAATGTTGACAGTGTCGTAAGCTTAGATAGATTTGTCAACTACCTTAATAGTTCCTTTAAAGAAAATGGTCTCTCCTGCATTAATAGTTGGAATAAATACTTATCTTATAAGTTCATAGTTTTTTACTTTTTCGTCAGCTTTAATGAAATTAGATTAGTCTAAAGCTTTCTTAGCAGCTTAATCGCTATTGTTTTCTTAGAGAGCTTTATCATTTTCAGGACTGTAAGGAGTGAATTGAACAGCTCCAGGTTTACCTTCGTTATAAACTCTCATATTTAGTAAGCGACCATTTTTAATGCCTAGTGGTTTAGAAGATTTATTTTTAATACCTATTACTAAAGGGATTTCTTCATCATCTAAAAATGAACGAGGTCCTGAAACGTAAGTTAATTCTACAGGATACTCTACTTTAACTGGAAAATCAAATGAAGTAATTCCTTTAAATTCAGCTTTTACTCTATTTAAGATTGCATTAAATTTCAAATTGAAAGTTTCATTTAAAGGTCCATTAATTGTTGGTTCCAACTTTGGGGCTATTTTAAATTAAAATTGCTTAGGTAAAGCAACTTTTTATAAGCCACCAATAGCTTAGTTATATTCAAATGTATTTGATTTGGCATCTTACTCAATAAAAGAGTTTTAAAAGAGACTAAAAGTAATAGGGCTTGCAGATGGAGTACTCATTTCTGAATCGTTCATCACAGTTATCTCAGTCGAGAGAGTCTCTCCTGGTTCAATGATCTAATCAGGTGAAGCTAATGGTTTAACTGAGCTCATTACCAAGTTAAATAATTATTTGAAAGATCTTTATTATTCCATAACGACGAAGTAATAAAATCCAAAGTTTCCATCTTTACCACTCTTTCCTTCAGGGCCTCTATTACCACTTCTTCCATTAGAACCTCTTTAACCACCTTATTAATCTATTAAAAAATTAGTTTAGTTTCAAAGAATTTATTTTAATCTTATCTAAAAAAGCCTTTATATTTATTTTTTATTTATAGAATTTAACTTTTTGTTTTCAAATAAACCTCAAAAAATATCTAAACAATTTAGTTTATTATTTGCATCTTTTTTCAATAATTTTATTCTAAAAGATTTATTTTGATTTCTTTATTTAATTTTATGTAAGGCTCATGAAAAAAAACAATTTCGTTAATTTGTATGTAAATTACTTTTAACTCCATCAAAACCTGTGAAGTTTTTTCCACCTTCTCCAGCATAACCATTTGAACCACCAGCACCTCCTCTTCCTGCTGATCCTCCCATTCCTTTAGCAACACTGATTTAATCAATAAGGAAAAGTAAATCAGTTTCCTTCTCACTGATTTTAATGCAGACTTCGCCTCCATTTCCACCATCTCCTCCATTTCCTCCTTTTCCACCGTTGCCTCCATTACCACCGTTTCCTCCGTTGGTACCATTGGATCCTTATCTAGCATCTATGCCCTTACCACCTTTACCACCTTTAAATATAAAAGTCAATAAATATCTTAAACATATAGAAATGTAATAGAATTTTACCAGTTCCACCTTATCCTCCAGTGCCACCTCTTCCTCCATTTCCACCACTTGCATAGATTTATAGAGAGCATTTATCAGAGCCTATTATTTCACCAGTTTTCTTTCCATTAACAACCAACTCATTACCACTAGAAGAGATATCTACTTAAACAAATCCTGCATCTGATCCATTAGTTCCATCAGTTCCTGAGGTACCATCTGTACCATTTTGACCATGACCGCCATTTGGATTACCATCAGAACCTTTTTAACCTGTTTTACCATCAGTTCCATCTTTGCCTTCCTGACCACTATACCTTAAGATATAAACCATTTTCGTTAAGATATTTTTTTTTTGTTAAATAATTGAGATATGTAATTTTTTTTAATTAATATTTTGTGATAAATTTTTGCATAATTCCCTAATTTAAAAAGTTTGTGGAGATCAAATAATTAGTAAAAACTTATTGAGATCAAATAATTTTTATAAAAATAAATTATCTTAATAAGATTTATATAAAAGTAGCAGCTCTAAGCTAAGCAAATAGTCATAATTTATCAGAACAAATAATATTTATTTGAACAAACCAAGCTAAAAAAAAGCGTAATTGAAAATAAAAAACTATCTGATAAAATGAATTTCTAACATAAAGCATTTATTCAATTCAAGAGTAAAAGTTTACTAAGGAATAAATAAATTTACTTAAACAATCGCTTCCACTCTTAAAATGAAAAGTCTAAATAAATTTTATTAGGGTTTTATTTGTTCTCACATATAAATTATTAATAAGATTATATTTTTAATCTAATGGACTATCTATTTGTTATTTCCTTTAATTCATTATGCTAAATATTTTTTTTATTTAAACTATAAACAAATAAAAATATTTTCAATTCTTTTAAGTCACCATTAATTGAAAATTAAAAAAGATTGCTAATTTTATTAAATTTTGATTAAAAAAGACATTTTATATTTTTTGCTTAAAAAAGCAATTGAAATAGATCAAATTGATAATTATTAATCATATCCAATAAACTTGAGATTATCTACCTTACACTTTTTTTTCGAAACCAAAAAGATAAATTATTACAATTACTCACCATATTAACAATAAAAAAATTGATTTTAATTAAAAAAATATAGCCATCATTATAAGAGTAAATGCATTTACATCTATTTTAGCTTAGTGTAGATGTTCTAAATAAAATGTTGTTCACAAATTTCCAACTCAAAAACTAAAAGTAGTTTGTAAAAAATCTAAAAATTTTAATAGACAAGATTTTTTAACTAAATTTTGGAAGTATATTTAATTATATAAGCAAAAAGTGTAATTATCTCAGTTTAATCTTAATATTTGTTCTATCAGTATATCTCAGAAAAATTATTAAATTTTGTTCATTACTTATAAATTAAGAAAAATCCCACTATTTAATTAAAAATAATTTAAGATTAATTAATATTGATGAAAGCAAAATTTTGTGAATTATTAAACAAAATTGGCTCTCGTTTAGTTTTTTTTAGCACAGTAATAATAAGGTGACCTAAAATTTAAAAATAAAATAAATATTTCGAAATAACTAAATTGCTATTTTTACATTGTTAAAAAAACTTATTTAATGGCATTAATATATATTTTTTGAATTATGAAAACATATTTTATATTACTTTATATGTTAATCTAAAACTATTTATTCTTATTTAAGCAAAAAATATGTTTGAAGTATCTGTACTATTTTGGAAATATAATTTAGCTAAAGTCAAATATATTTTCATGAAATACCTAACATAGAAGCATAAATATTAATGATAATAATAATTAGATAGGAATATTCAATATGTAGATGTTTTACTATTATTTTTTCTCTAATTATTATCATTCTATTATTTGTTATCATTAAATTACAAAAATTTATTTAATTGAAGCTAAAATAAAAGTAATATTTTCGTTCTTTATTTTATATAAAAAGATTAAAACATAAGAATCAACTTGGCTTATATTGCTATTTAGGTTTATTAAATTTGGTAATAAATAATAAATTGAATATCTAGATTATCAATAATAATAATGATTGAGATAAAAAACATAAATTAAAATTTATATTCATAAACTGATAAAATTATATTTATATTTAATTATTCATATTTTTATTGCTTTAAGAAATTGTAAAATTTAAATAAACATTGTTAAATATAAATGTCAGCTAGATTGATTAGATGTCTTCCTAAAAGAATTAATAAAAAAAATATTTACTCTGTTTAATTAAAGCTAAAGTACTATCTAAACTAAATCAAAAATTATGAATGCTTTTTGAAATAAAAGAAATTATTAAAAAATGTGCCCTTTTAAACATCTATTTTTTTTTTGAAAATGGGTAATTTTATTATTTAAAAAAAATATTTATTAACCTATCTTTTAATATAATATATCAAGGTACCTCAACGAATGAACTAATTCTTTATTGAAAACAAATTATGCCCATATTATTAAGCTCTATTTATTTATTTTAATAATTTAAATAGATTATTAATTACATAAAGAAGGAAATCTGAAAAAGCTGTTTATTTTTTGATACATAATAATACTGAAGTTGAATTAGAATAAGTCAAACTTTTAATTAAAAAATAGAAGCAACTATTAGAAGGAGTGTATAATAATTATTAGAAAACATAGGCCAATATATGTCAATGAGCCTGATTATAAAGCTTATTCTCTCAATATCAATTCCTATTTTACTAGGAGTATTGTTTAATCTTTCGATTTTCTATTTCATACTTTTTTAAAATGTAGATCAGTGGTAAAATTTAATATGCTTCAATCATCTTAATTATTTAAAAAACTATATCTAGATGAATCGTATTAACATTCATCATTGTATTCTAAATATAAAAGGGAGCAGCAGCAAACGCAGTAGGTAATTATAAACGAAAAACAAAAGCTGCATAATTTAGTATTCGGGTTTAAAACAACAATAGAAATTAGCTTTAACACAGTAAATAATAATAATTCTACTTTTATTAGGAAAATAAAATTCTTATTAAACCCAATAAATAAAACAGATAGAATAAGACTTGATAAAATTTCACAACTTTTATTCAAAGATGATTAACAATAAGGTTTTAGGTAATAAATACTCACTAAATTTAAGTTAAAAAACTATTTTTTTGCATAAAAAAATAATTAGTAAGGAAGTAATTTTCTTATATACCATGTTCTTACAGAAATTATGCTTTCAACAACTGTACTTAACTCTTTTAGTAAGAATTTAAGAAGGGCAATACTTTCGTAGAAGGTTTTTTTCACAGAACCACCTTTGAATTCAATGAATTTACTTTTGAAAAAAAATAAAGATTAAAAAATGTAAATATCTGAAAATTTTTTTTAAGATAAAATTTAACAAATTTCGATAATTTTAAATCAAAATTATTTTCGCAAATTATTAATTTTATTTATTTATTTTAATTTATTATTCTATGCATACTTAAGATATGGGATTCTTACATTTTAGCTAAGTCCACTTACATTGCTCGTACTAAAAGTTTAATTGCTATAAGTGATGTATTTTAAGCTTATGACGATTCTCTACTGACTACCACTCCGATGCTGTAAAGAAAATATTTTATTAAATATATTAGAATATGAATTAACTGCTATTATTAAAACAGGGATATGAACTTAACAGCTTTTTCGCCTTATTAAACTTGTATAACTAATTAAACTTTTTTAGAAAATTATGATCCCAGATGTAGAGGATGGTATAAAAACACAGTATCATAAGCTGGAAAATGTAAGCTTTAAATATTATTAAAAAGGCAATTGTCAAATATAATCTAAAAGATTAAATTTATTAGTACAAGCCATATAAAGATGCATTTACTAATACAATTACAATGTCAGGAACTACTTTAGTTTTAGATGAAAAAACAGATGCTTTTCTAGGAATAATTGGGATGGATTTTTAAATAGCAAGCCTGATTACAAATATACTTTCAAGTTTGGATGAAATGGATGAGTCCTAAATCACATCTGGCTACTCTTTAATTTTTCATGAGAACAATAATACAGTAAGCAGAAATTTAAAAAAACAAACACCAAATTATCCAATTTAATTTGATTTTTCAAAAAAATAACCCTAAAAAAAATGTATGTCATTTAAGAAAAAAATTTATTATTTATTTGAAGCAAAATTTTTTCATATTTATTGTAAAATGTAAAATAAGAGCAGGAGTCTTTCTCTAAAGCATTTTTAAAAAAATAATGGTGGAAATCCTTTTTTATTATTTAAAAGTTTTTTTTATATTATTAAATTATTTTGATTTTATTTTAAGATGAATTAATTGATAAAATAATAGATATTTCATCATAAATATTGGTAAAATACTGATGATGTTGAGTATAGCTGGTAAGATATAGAATATAATTCCACAACCTTTTATTCTGCTTAAGAAAAAAATTCGTTTGTTCAGTAAGTATCTAAGGCTAAGAATCTTGCTCAATCGTTTGACTACAACATAGAAAAATAAATTAATACAGATCAGTTTTACATTTCTTTCTCTAAAAATAATCAAAGCTAGTAAATGCTTTATAGCAAATATATCAATTAATTTTTTTTAATAAATTAGCTATAGCTTAGTATATCCAATAAATTCTTTACAATCATGGTAGGTTTTTTCTAATACCTCTTAAAATAGAATAATTTTGTATGTGGGAAGAGTGCAAAGAGATTTAAGATATATTTTATAGTCTTACAACGTATTTAAAGATAGAATATTTTTGTTGGTAATGATATCAGAAATAGCCTTTATTATTTTATTGATATTAGTATTCAATATGCATCTAGCTGCTGTGCTTTACTATTAACTTCAGATCCCCATAGAAAGTTTGATAATATTTCTGAATAAAAGGATATAACAAAGCAAAAAAAAGATAATCACAATGACCAAATAAAAAAGTTAACTCTAAAATAAATCAAACCACTCATTAACATAAAAATAAACCTCATAATTCAAATTCTAGTAAAGTTCATATATTGTTGATAAGACCATTCCACAAGCAGCTCTAGAATAAATAAATACTTACAAATTTTCACCTTAAAATAGATATCAATCTTAAGAATTTTTACTAAGTAATATTTTCTTTATTAAGCATACATATTCCTATCCATAATAAATTTACTTTTTATATTCAAATTATTAAAAAAAGATAAGATATTATAAATTTAAATTACAAAATGTAACTCTTAAATTATCAAAATCAAACCAAGCAAGTTAATTACTCATAAAAAATAAAACAATAATAGATAAAGAAATTTTAAAATTCATCTTGTCTTCTTGTTAAACTTAAATTTTAATTGAAAATTGGTATTCATCTTTTCTTAAAATCTTTAATTAATAAATATTTTAAATAATTAAATTGTAGGGTAATCAGATTCACTATATAAAGCAACCAAAATGAATCCTTAAGAGATAAGTTAAAATGAAAGCTAATTTAATAGATATTTTTCAATAAGTGAAAATAAATAACAATCCAATAGCGAAAACCTCACAAGTGTGTCAGAAACTTAAATTAATAATAATGGCTCATTCTATTAAATTTTAGATTACGAACCTATTTTTTAAGAAATACAGATAATTTCATAAACATTCCATCACTTACAGGCTGTTATAAATTATAAAAGTACTTTAATAGATACAAATGCAAATTTTACAAATTCAATACTACACTTTGCTAAAGCAAGAAAAACATTTTAAATGATAAACAATACTTATGGATAGATAATAAGTTTAGCTAACGTTGGTTATTTTCAGCTTTTATAGGATTTTAATGAATAAAAGATCATAAAATAAGAGAAGTACAACTACGTAATTGAATCATTTGACTTTGCTTTGCAATTTTCGTTATATGAAATAGGTCTAAGTAATTTTAATGAATTCAAGACAAAATTTTAGGAAGGTTTAATCAAAATTCATGACCATCAAGACTATCTTATCTTAAATAGCATAAATCTAATAACAATTCTAAAATGCAAGTTAATGAAAGTGACTGCATTCAACATGGCAGATAACTATATTTTTAAAAATTAAAAAAAAGAAAATGAAAATTTAAATTCTGCTTTGTACTAGAAAAAATATATTTAACTTTTATAGTAAGCAATATAACTGCTCTAATTTACAGAAACGGTAATTATAAAATTAAGAAAATACTCAGAAATAGACTCAAATAGCATAGAATAGGATTTGATAGTATTAAAGTTAGACATATTAGAAATGCAGATAATGTTAAGCAGTTAATCTAGTGTAGATCAGAGCCTAATTGCCGTATTTGGTGATTAACACTCTTATATTTTGGAAAATATGCTTAAGATAAACGAAGTAGTTAATTTCAAGAATGCATTTTTACTTAATGAATCAAAATATGAAGATTCAAACATTTTGGAACCTTAAAATAGGGTTTTAAAGTCTAGTTGCTACAAAGAAAGTAATCTAAAGCTCACGTATTATTCTCAAACTACAAACTACTATGTAAGCAGAGTGACATATCTAAAAGCTTTAATTTTATTTAAGTAAAATTAATTTTACTAATCTAGCTAGTTATTAACAAGCATAATAGAAGATAATTACTTCCTAGACTAATAAATTAAATATAATTCATTTAAAATATTGAACCAAATATTCATTTAAAATAATTTACCAAATAAATATTTAGAAAAACAACTAAATAAGTTCTATCATTCATAAAGTTATGATCTCATATTTTTTATAGAGGCTAGCGAATATGAAATTCTTCCTGGATGTTAGTTAGTGTCATTTTTAAATGAGTTAAAATAAAAGTTTATATCCAAAAATGATAGAGTTTCATTTAACATTTTTAATAATGAAGAATAAATCAATTTGCTACCACTAATTCAAATCTAAGAGTAAAAATAATGGGAAATATCTATTCATACCTTAATTGCCTAATTAAATAATTTATGCTTTAGCTATTATGATTAATAGTAAAATAATTATGATAAATAAAATGACTAGTTAGCAAATCAAATAGTTGCTCAAGCACTAAACTAAATAATTTAAGCAAATTTAATTAACATAGTCCCAGACCTCATAAAAAATAAAAAATTAGGCTAGAATTTCTAAAAGTCGAATAATACTCAATAAAATATTAATAGACAAGCTTATACATTTATTTTTTCAGCTAATTAGAATAGCTCGATCAATAAATTACTCAATAAATAAGATGCTCTGAATAATATAGCCCAAAAACTATTAAAATTTCCTTAAAAAATTCAATTGCTTAACACTATAAGCTAGTATAATTTAAATAAAGCAAATGTTGATTTGTCTTTCTAATCATCTTAGCCCATTAATACAATCTATAAAAATTTTAAATAATTTACAAGTTTAAATTAACTCAAGTCTTACTTATTTATTAAAAAGTTTTCAAAGTGAATACTTACTTACTTACTTATCCACTTTTTAGATTAACTTCTTCATCAGTCTTTTTATTTTATAAAAGTGTTAGTAAAAAACTAATTTATATTTAACCAATTTATTAGTTGAACAATAGAAAATGTTTGAAACTTCTTTTACTAAAATTTAGTTTTCCATAGTTAAATAAATTTTTCAAATATAAAGCTGACTAATTTAATTAACAATGTTTATCAAGTAAATAAATACTGAAAAATTAAAATTTAAAAATATTACAAATAAAAATTTCAAATTATTGTTAAAAATTAATATATATCTAGTATGCATGGCATGATTAATAGACATGATAGCATACCCAAATTTTATTTTAAAGTTTTTAATTTTAAAATTTAATTGTAAGAATTCATTAAAAATACTATTTTAATTGGAATTACTTTTTTAATTTATATTTATTATATATATCAAAATTAACCTTAAATTTAGTAATATTTTTTTAATAAATGATAATAAAAAATTTTGTTTAATATATCTTCTATAATATTGCCAATCGAAGTGTTTTTCAAATAAAAATATTATATTTATTACAAATTAAATATCATTTGTTTTTAATTTTATGAGATTCTACATAATTTTTAATTTCTGAATTAACATAATTAATTATTAATAGTAGGGTTAATAACAATAAATACAAACCAAAAGCAAATTAACAATATTTTAGTATATTAAATAATAATTGAAAATTTAACTTTATAAATCAGCTTTAGTTAATAGATAGTTATGAATTTAATACTAAAGCTTGTTCTCTCAACAGCAGTTCCTGTCTTAATAGGAGTATCGTTTAATCTTTATATTTTTTACTATGTGCTAAATTAAAATGTCGACTAATGGTAATCAGTTAATTGATTAAAAAAGAATTATAATTTTTGAATTTCGTTTAAAGGATAAAACAAATCGATGTAATAATACTTAATATGAACAGGGAGAAGCAGTAGACAAATTAGATAATTATTAATGAAAACTAAAAGTTGCATAACGTACTCTTCGCGTTAAAAACTACGATAGAAATAAGCTTTAATACTGTAAAAAATAATATTTCTACTAACATTAAAAAAATTAATTCAAAATGTCATAATATTAAATAGATAGAATAAGATCTGATTAAATTTCGTAACTTTTACTATAAGAGACTGAAAAATAAAGTAATTGGTAATACTAAATAATATGTGAAAAATTTCATTTCATATTTATTCATCTATAAATATTTAGCAAGAAAGTAATTCTAATACATACCATGTTCTTATAGATACTATGCTCTAAATAACTGTAGTTAAATCATGTATAAAGAATTTCATAAGAGCAATACTTTTGTTTAAGGATTTTTTCACAGAACTACTTTTGAATTTGATGAATTTTCAGATGAAAAAAAACAAAGATTAAAAAATGTAAACATTTTACTTAAAATTAAACTTTACTTTTAGAAAAAACTAGATTTTTTTGTAAAACTATTGCATAAAAATTAACTTAATTTATTCAGATTTGGGACACCTATTTTTTAGCTACTTCAAGTTATCTTGCTCGCAAAAATAGTTTAATTGCTATTAGCCAATCATTTCAGGCATATGATGATTCGCTATTCACTACTACTCCGATGCTGTATTTATAAATATTAATTAGTATTAAATAAAATTGTGAATATTTCTATAAATTAGGGATATGAACTTAACTGCTTTTTAACCATATTAAACATGTATTACTAATTAGACATTTTTAGAAAATTATGATCCTAGATGCAGAGGATGGTATATAAGCACAGTTTAATAAACTGAAAAAAGTAATTTTTAAATTCTAATTTTAAAAGCTACAATCATATGTAATCTAAAAGAATAAGTGTATCAGTATAAACCATATAAGGATGCATTCACTAATACAATTACAATGTCTGGTACTGCTATGCTTTTTGATGAAAAAACTAATGGTCTCATAGCTATTATAGGGATGGATTAACAAATTTCAAACTTAATTTAGAATATACTTGCAAGTTCAGATGAATTGGATGAATCTTAATTTTCATCAGGGTATTCATTAATTTTTCATGAGGATAACAACACAGTAAATCATTGAATCGTTTTTAATCAAAATTTTATGATTTTACTCAGATACGCTTATATAATTAATTAAAAAAATTTGATTACTCTACATAGCAAAAAAAATATAAAAAAAGTAATTTTAAATAAATATTTCGATAATGATTTTTTTAAAACTATAACAGCTATTTTTCTCAAACATTTTTACAAGTTTTAATACAAATATCTCATAACTTATAATAATTATAATATATTTAAAATTTAAATATAAAAAACTAAAAAAGCATTAAAAACATCATATTCTTTTTTAACAATTTTAAATTCTTTAAAGTGTTGAATTTTTTCATTTAAAATTATTTAATTTATACTAAAATTGAATATTTTATTTATGAAATTCTATTTAATTTTCTTTAAAATAAATTAAAGAGTTATTAATAATATTATTCATGATTCATTTTTTAATTATTTTATGAATGGATATTTTTTATCATAAAAATACTGATGATGATTTATTATTAAACATTAATATAAACATTACAAAAAACAAATCTTGATAAATAAATATTTAAATATAAAAATTGTTTAAAAAAAAAAAAAACATTAAATAGAGCATATTCTTTTTTTAATAAATTTAAAAAATTATCAAGTGTATTGAGTTTTTCTTTTATTTAAATTATTAGATTAAATTATTTTTAAAAAATGAAATTTATTCTTAAATTATATTATTTGACGTCTAAATATACTTTAGAATGATATATTTTTTAATAACTGAAGATTTTTCATCATAAATATTGGTAAAATACTGATGATGTTGAGTATAGCTGGTAAGATATAGAATATAATTCGACAACCTTTTATACTATTTAAGAGAAGAATTCCTTTATTCAATAAGTATCTAATGTTAAGACTCATGCTGAATCATTTGATTACAATATAGATTAATAAATTAATACAGATTAGTTTTACATATCTTTCTCCAAAAATAACTTAAGCTAGTAAATGTTTAATAATAAATTAATTATTATAACTAATTTTTTAAAAATGAATTAGCTATAGCTTAGTGTATCCGATAAACTCTTTGTAATAATAGTAGGTTTTTCCTAATACAACTTAAAATAGAATTATAATGTATGTAGGGAGAGTGCAAAGAGATTTCAGATATATTTTGCAGTCATACAATGTATTTGAAGATACATTATTTTAATTAGTAATGATATCAGAAATAATCTTTATTTTAATTCTGATAATAGTTTTTAATTTACATTTAGCTGCTGTGCTTTGCTATCAACTTCAAATCCCCATAGAAAGTTTGACAGTATTTCTGAAACATCAGGTGTAAAAAAATAAATAGAAAATTATTTCAACTTAAAAATAAAAAGGCTTCCTTCTTTAATATCAAAAGCAATTAAATATATCTTTAGTATAAAAATAATCTTAATATTGTAAATCAAAACAAGGTCTCAACAAAAATATTTCTATTTTATAAGAATAAGAAAATAATTAAAAGTCATCTAATGATAGCAAATATTTATCATAAGAAATATTGCTAAGTAATTACTTTTTTTAATTAATTATTTTTTTTAATTAAAATCAAATTTATTATTTTTTCCCTTTAAGATTATAAATATATTATCAAATTAATTTAAGTAAAAATAGTTTTATTGAAACAAGCTAAAAATATTTTTAAAAATTTTAATATTTTATTAAACCAGCACAAATTTTAATCAGTTTTTTTTATTAAACTTTATAAAATGAGAAAATCTTATTTGATGATATTAATTATTTTTATTAGAGAAGACAGATTCATTTTCAAAAAGCAGTAAAATAAACCCAAATGATTTGAGCAATAGTTTGAGTTAGTCTAATTAAAATATTTTATCATGCTAAAATAAAAATTAATAGAATAGTGAGGATTTGAATATTAGCACAGAAATCCAAATTAGCAGCTCATTTTAAAAAATTTTAGACTATGAACCTGTTTTTTAAGAAATATAGATTATTTCCTAAACTTTTTATCATTTGCAGGCTGTTATAAATTATAAAAGCACTTTTATTGATGAAAATGTAAACTTTGTCAATTCAATCTTGCACTTCGCTAAAGCTAAAAAAATGTTTTAAAATATAAAAAACACTTACGGATAGATAGTAAGTTTAGCAAATATAGGTTATTTTTAGCTCTAATAATATTTAAATGAATAATAAATCATTTAAGAAGATAAATACGACTGTATCATAGAATCACTTGATTACGCTTTACAGTATTCATTGTATGAAATAGGTATTAATAATTATGATGAGTTTAAGATTAAATTTCAATAAGGTTTAGTAAGGATTAATGAATATCAAGACTATTTAATATTAAATAGTATAAACTTAATCATAATTCTAAAATGCAGGTTATTTAAATCTACTGCATTCAACATGCTATATATTAATATCCTTAAAAATTCTAACTAAGAAAAATAAAGCATTAAGCTTGATTTTCATTAAGAAAAGTATGTTTAGCTTCTAAATTAATCTATCTAATTACTTTAATTCACAGAAAAAGTGATAAAAAAGTTATAAAAATACTCTCATTTGGATTAATAAAATATAGAATATGATTTAATTGTTCTGAAGTTGGATATAGTTGAAATTTAGGTGATGCTAAGTCATCAATCGAACGAAATGCTAATCACAAATTCTATTTTTAAAGATTAAAAGTCTTAAAATGAACAACTTATTCTCCAAATAAATGAGACCACTTATTTGAAGGAAAAGTTATTTCTAAATCAATCCAAGTATGAAGAGTTTGATTTTTCAGAAGCCAAAAATAAGATTTTAAATTAATCAAATTCCAAAGAAAATAATAATATTAAAATAAGTAGTTTTTCTCAAACCATAAATTATTATACCAGCAGATTAACATACCTAAAATCTTTAATATTATTTAAACAAAATTAATGTAGTTTATCTGCTCAATTGCTAACAAATCTCTTAGAAGATCATCAGCATTTAGACAAATCAATAATTTAAAATGCCTTTAAAATTTTAAACCAAATATTCATAAAAAATAACCTTCAAAGCAAATATTTAAAAAGACAATTAAATAAGATTTATCATTCATAAAATTATGATTTGATATTTTTTATAGAAGCTAAAAAATTTGAAATTATGTCTAACAATTAACTATTGTAGATTTTAAATGAATTAAAAAGTAAATTTATCACCAAAAATGATAGAATTTCATTTTATGTCTATAATAATTAGGATTTAATAAATGTATTCCCACTCGTTTAAATTAACGATTAAAAGTAATGGGAAATGTCTATTGATACTTTGAAAGCGGATTTAAACAAATTGTGTTTCAGCTATTATGAATAATCCTAAAATATTTCAATGTCATCATAAAATGATAAGCTAGCTAATTAAATAGTAAATGAAGCACTAAACTAAATAGTTTAATCTAATTTAATTAATATGGTCCCAAGTTAATTTAAAAACTAACAAATAAACCAGAATTTATAAAAATATAAAAATTAAAAAATGTACTTCAATAGAAAAGCTTATATTTTAATTTTTACAGCTAGCCAGAATAGCTATGTCAACAAGCTCCTCAACCAATCTCAAATTTCAAATGATCTAATCTAAAAATTGTAAAAATTTCCATAAAAAATCAAGCTTCTGACATTAGTAAATCAGAATAATTTAAATAAGTTAATTTTAGATAATTCAACTTATTCATCATAATCTGTTGGCTTTACTTTTTAAAATTTTAAATATTTTATACATTTAAACTAACTTAAATAATACTTACTCATGAAAAGATTTTAAAAGTGACTCTCCTTGTTTATTCTATTTGTCATTTGCAACTGTTTGTGTATTTTTTATAAATTTTAATTAATATTAACTAATAGTAATTTCTTTAGTTTTACTTTTTATATCATTTTTTATTTTCACTCAAATTAACATTCAAAAAAGTATTACATTAAGAGTTTAAAATTATAAAAATTGAAGAAAAAAAATTAAATAAACCTTAAAAAATATATTATTATTTCAAGTTAATTTTTGAAAAAAAGGGGTTAAAATCAGTGGTGGAATAAAATTTTTAAATGATATAATTTTATAAATTAATAAATAAATAAATAAATAAATTATGGTGCCAAAAAGTTAAGTTTGAATTAAATTGTAAAAGTAAATTCTAAAAAGAAAATTTAAAAATCTGCGCCAATACTGGCATTAATAAACAATAATTATAATGGTAATCAAAGATGAATTTGAGAATGTAATAAACATTTTATTTATTTGCTATTAATTATATTTTATTTCTTAAATATCCATAAAATATCATTCTAAATTTTTATGAACTATTACCAAATTATTTATTATTGAATATTCATAACAAATACCATTTAGGTTTAGAATAATTTGTAAAGAGAAAAGGTTTGGATTCATCAATCATAAAAAAATCTTATTTAATTAAAATTAATATTTTTATTTCATTAGACAATGATAGTAAATTTTGCTGTAATAGTTAAAAAGGTCTAAAAAAGTATATTTAAATTTATCAAAACTTAATATAATAAAAATATTTTTTAGTTAGTAGCCAATCTTGATGCATATTTAAAAATTAAAATATGACAGGTTAATAAACCTAATTTACATCAGTAATAATTATTCAAAATCTAATTTATAAAAATCGCTTCTTTTAATTATAAAGAAGAATTTGTTACATCAAAAATTTGTAAAATAATTAATTTATGATTAGTAACTAACTAGCTTAAAATAAATGAAAGAAAAACAAATAATATTAACAAATCTTTTGGATAATAAATTATAATGAAAAATTAATTTAAAAAAGTAAATAAAATAAGTAAATTCATTACAATTGATATAGCAAAGGCAAATAAAGACTGCTTTATAGTATGAATTTTGTAACCAAGATAATTTTATCGTTCACACTACCTATATTTGTTGGAGCTTTCATAGTGCTATTTACTTTTTACCAGTAACTTATTTAAAATGTCAACGAATGGTAAAATTCATTTTTAGGTAAACATAAAATTTAACAAATTTTGAATTTTACTCTTAAGGGAATAGCGCTCTTCAGATTAGTAGTTGCATTTACTCAAATAAAATTTACACAATGGTTTAATAGCAAATAAATTGATGATTGATGCTAGCTTTAGCCGAGTATAATTCATTAAATTTTAATCAAAGACTTTTTAATATTTATCTTTTATCATTATATTAATTAATAGGTTTAGCAAGATTTAATTTTTACTAGAAATCTTTATAAAAAATTTAGAGACAATAAAATATAGAGTAACAACTTTAATAATTGCATATAACTCAAATAAAATATTATTTTTTTACAGTAGATAAATCTTTTTAGTTTCTGAACTGCTCATCACCGTACTAGCCATAAAATAAATGCTCAAAGCTATTTTATTAGAAACTCGAATAAAATGCTTTGTATGTTTATAATTTCTTCCACAGAAATATTTTTGAGTTTTAGTAGCTTCCTATTTTAAGGCAATAATAATTATAGAATGTAAATGAATCATTAATTATTTCAAGTAAGAAAGCAAACAAGCAATATTTTTTAAACTTAAAGGAATGGTTCTCATATATAATTTCAAGAATGATTTATTCAACGCGAAAAAATGAATTATTCTCTATAATGTCTATGTACTATGCATTTGATGACAGTCTTCAATCTGGATTTCCTACCAGGTATTTCATTAATTTATAATATGTTGTGTTACTTGTAAAAGAATTATAACTATTACAAAATGTTTGTTAGAAAAAAGTAAGCGCAAATAAATAAAAATATCTATTTCAAATAATCTTTTAGTAAATTAAGATGTTTCTAAAAATAGATAGTTAAGCATTTTACAAATAAAAAGTTAATTACTCGATTTATTAGAAAACTTATATTTATTAAATCAAATTTGCTATCCATTCATTTGTTATTCATTTGCCTGCCAGTCATGTTTTCTAATGTATTTATTAGCAAATGGAATTAATGAATAAATTAAAAACATAAATTTTCTATTTAAAAAAATAAAAATTATTTTTGTTTAAATCAAGTGATATTTTAAAGAAATGACCAATTTTCTATTAAAAAATAATCATAAATATTTTTAAACATATCAAGAGAAATTCTAGAGAAGTGATCATAAAAATTTTTCTGAATAAAAATATTGAGTCAGTAATATTTAAAAAATGATCTTTACTTTTTCTGTGCATTAATTACAATGTTCGTTATTACGATTAAACAAAATTAAAAATTTTATATTAAAAAGCATCAATTCTAATGTTAATGCTTTTGAGCCTTATTAAAATTGCGTTCCTGGAAATTACATAGAGAATTACGATCCGAGATGCAGAGATTGGTATATTCTTGCAGATAAGATTTAAGAAGATAGTAAATGATAATTATAAGTTAATGAATCTATATATAAATTTTAATGATTATTAATATAGATACTATCACCTAAATTAAACCTTACTAAGATGCATTTACTGGCAATATAATAATAACATAATCCACAAAGATATTTGACTAAGATGGTAATAGTGAATTAATTTTATCAATAGATAGCTAAATTTCTTCTTAAATGTTTTAATTATACTCCTCCCTTGTCAATTTTGATGAATCTTCGGTTAACTAAAACTACTTTACCTTATTTTGTACTTAAAATAATACAGTAAATTTTTTATTTAAAATTTACCTAAAAATATATTAATTGCAATAATGAACAAAATTAGGTTCTTTACCACAAATATTTTAGATTTCCTTAAAATAAAACAGAAATTAGCTTAGAAGATATTGAATTTAATTCTACTACTTAATATAACGAATTTGAAAAGCAAGATTTTATTGCTAATTTGGAGAATGTAAAGGAATTTATGAATACAAAAAACTATACTATTTACATGTAAGAAAACATTTAAAACTTCTACATCTAATGGTCGAAGGACAATCTCTAATAGTAAAATTATTTATGAAAATAATTTATTTTAAATCATTAAATTATTTTAATTGCTTTAAATGATAGCTTTAATTTAAAAAATTTAATTTAATTAATATAGTGTAGGTCTATTCTATCCTATTCAAACATTCGAAGCATGGTCATTCAGTGAAAATAAATTCAAAACTAATTCTCTTATTCTTTCTTATACTTATAGATATGATTCTTCTTTATTTTCTTTCGAAATGACTAAACATCCACTTTTTATTATAGCATTTACAATTTCTATCTTACTTGAAGTTGTGGTATTGGCTTTTTTTGCACTAAATTATTACATAGCTCTTATCTACTAAATAGAAATCCCAATTGTAAAACTTACTAGCTTTTTAAATTAAAATTCTATGGATCAACATCAAAATTTTTTGCAAAAAAATGACTTTGCCAAGAATTAAGAATAAACCAGAAATTAATAAAATTCTATTCAATCTTAGAGATAACCTAAAAAAAGAATTTCTGCTATGTCGTAAAGCAATACATCAATGCAAGAAATTAATAACATTTAATCTAAAAATCATTTCTTAACAAGTTGCAATCAGATACCAATAAAAACATTAAATGAAAGATAACTTGATTTAGAAATTATTATATAGTAAAACAATAATTTGGTTAGCAAATAAATATTTAGTTAAAACTCTAATAGAAATATTAACATATCAACTAAAAAAAGTTTATTTTCAATTTAAGAAAATAAATTAAATTACTCAAATTAATAACAAAACAATAACTCGCTAACCAGATTTGACAAAAATAAAAAGTAATTTATCACTTCGGCTCAGCTGTTAAGTTCTTACGATAATTTAGTTACAGAAATGAAAACACTTTATGACACATTTTTTTTGTTAAACAAATTAATAAATTACAAAAGTGATTCAATTGATAATATAACAGGGACTACAGATTGTGTGATCCACTTCGCATATTCTATGAGCACTTTCAAACTATTAAATAGCTCACTCGGAAAGATAATAAGCTTAATTAATTTGGGGTATTATTAGATGCAGTATGAGTTATATAACAATAAATCAAAAAGAAAGCAAAAAGCAGAAGATATTCAAATGACATTAGAAAATGCTTAATAATTAATTCTAAATGAATTGAATTATCAAAGCATTTAAGAATTCGAAATTAGTTTTGGATCTGGAAATGTATCTTTATTCTCATTTTATAATCTTTAGTATCTCGAAATGATTCATAGAATTTAGATGCTCAAAGTTTAGTTGATTAAATAACATTTCGTTTAAGATTATAACTTCCTTGCTAAATAAATAAGTGAATCCATTGAAAAAAACTTAAGCTATACATAAAAATATTTGAACCTATTTTACAAAGCTATGAAGTATTTAAAAATTAGTCATATGATTGTAGAAAAAATTAGAGATTCTTTTGAAGGAAACAATTATTTCTAGGAATCATTTTTAATTTTGTATGAAATGATGTGGATAAACATATTGTCAGGACATGTAGATCTTGCAGAAAATTTATTCAAATAATTAGATAAAAATATTTTGATTAACATCACACTAATTAATCTCGATCATTTCAGAAACATAAGTACAGTTGAGAGATATCTTGATAATTTTAAACAAGATTAGGAATAATGCTTGATAATTTCAAAATTAATTTTCATCAAAAGTGTTATCCTTTACGCCAAGCGCTAGTATTCCGATGTAGCTCGGTTATTCACTTTACTGATTGAAAAACTTTACTATATAAATCCTTAAATCAAAATAATGTCTTTAACTATTTTAAATGATATTTTTCTTAAATAAAATATAAACTTTTACTCCTTAAAAAATTAAATAAAAAAACTAAGAAATCCTCCAAAATTTGATTTACATTTTTTTGTTGAGTCTGAAATATGGAAATCTTTTTAATTCAACTTATTTAGTTAAGAATTATAGGAATTAAGAAGCAAATTATTTACTAAAGATGATAGAGTTGCTTTTTATGGATATAATAAAAATACTATTTTAAAAATCAATCCACTAATGACTAACTTTATGTCATAAAAATTGTGGGAAATATAAATCATGAATCTCTAGCAGGCTTTAAATAATTTAAGCTTTGAAAATTTTGAGAATTCAGATCATGAAGACCATATATTTGATGATTAGGAAGCATAATCATAAAGCTTTTTACTAAATTTAGTAAAAAAAGGAATCATAAAAGCAACATAGGAGATCTAAAAAACTCAACTAAGTTACAACCTTAAAAATATGTATGTAAAAAATAAAAAACACAGCAGAAAATAATTATTAATTTTTATCTAAAACTAATAAGAATAAATTTATAATTAACCATCCGATTTTCAGGCTATTTCTTCACTAACAAAATAAATACCTTATAAAATAAAAATTCTTCACTCCTATCTCAAAGATGAAGACGAAACATGCTAAATAAATCAAACAAAGAATCATAAAATTTAATTGTTTGCAAATTAAACCTAGGTTGCCAAAAATGTGAATTAATTTTCATAATTAAATCAATTAACTTAGTTTTTAATTTAAAATAAATTTTCAAAATGACTTAATAAATTAAACAAAAGTGTTCATCTTTATTGACATATTATTTTTGAATTCGTTTTGAATTTGGAAAATTGTCTCATCAGTTTATAAATATAATTTAATAAAACTAAATTTAACAAAATCTTTAATAAAAAAAATCAATAATTTTATTTTATTTTAGTTTTTAGTATTTATCTTAGTTTACTACTTTCAATATGTTTAAAAATAAATAAATAACAATTAAAATTAGTTAAAAAAAATATCCTAATTTTCTAATTATTTATTCGTCTTAAAGAAGTATTTATACTTTCTATTTTTTCTTTTTTGGTTCTTTTTAATTCAATTTACTATTTTATTCAAAGAAACAATTAATTAAATGATGGGTTGGTGTATTTTTAGCATAATTTGGAGAGTTTATCAACTCTCTTCTATTGATATATATTGAGCAGATAGATTTAGTTTTATCTTTATAATTTAATTCAATGATGTGTAATTTGTTTATCTATATAATTCAACTTTTGATTATTAGGTTTTTTTTAATTTACCTGTTATTTTCTAAGTAATTAAATGATTTAATAAAAATTCTGCAATCGAATATTTAATAGAATACGTTAAAAAATTTAAATATTATTTTTAATTAATTATATATTTATTTGTTATATTGCAGGCATATTTGGATCTCTAATTTTATTTAATATTATATTAAAAGAAATAAATAATTAAATAATCAATAAATATGATTCAACTAGTTTTATCTCTTTTATCCAATTTTGATTTACTTGTTCTTTAACTTACATTTTTTTTTTTTCTTCTAAGCGTGAATTACATGTTTAAAATTTTGTAATCAGTTAAAAGAAAATCTGAATTATTAAATTAGTAAATAAATATAAATCATTTATTTTTTTTGGCTCTTTTTTTTGATTTATGCTCTAAAAAAAATTTACACTGTAATTTATTTTTCTGAAAAGTTCTATTATACTTAAGAATATTATTTTTTTAAACAATCTAAAAAAACAATAATAAAAAAATAATTGTATTTAAATATTGAACTTTAGTTTAAAAAAATACGGTTAATAATATAAGTATTTCTTTAATTGGCGAATAATAAGATTTCTTCTTTGAATTCTAATATTTAATTTTCCAATTTAAAAACTAATAATTCGATTTATTTATTGACTCTCAATTATGTTTGAGGGTTTACTTTCAAATAATTTATTAATTAATCTGTGCGCCTTTGCTATTTATTATGTTTGAGACAAATTTCAGAGTAAATATTTACAAATAACCACATAATTGAGAGCTCAAAATTTATAATATATTAATAGGAAATGAAGTTTGAAATAGATTTTTATTTTTTAATATTCATTAACTTTTTAAATATTAAAATCCTTCAGAAACATTCTCATAATATATTTTGTTGGTCTTCTTTTTTTAAAGAAACTTTTAAATGCATATTTCACTATAAAAGTATTATTTTACTATAAAGTATTTATGGAATTAATTCAGCTTTAATTAATCTTATTTTTATCTTAAAATTATAAATTAATCTTATGGAAATTTCTTTTTAGTTTCTTACTATGCACTGCTTATATCAAAATATTATTGTAAATAAATTAAATTTATATTTTCAGAGGAAGAAAATATTGTATTATAATTGTAAAATTACATATAAGCTTCATATAAATTTTAGATATATTTTTGAATAATTTAAATTTACTTACTTAGGTATGCAATATTTTATTTTGATTCAAAGATTTCTGATGTAAAAAAGAAAATAAAAAAGTTAAGTAGGAATGTTCTTTTTTACAATGAGCAGGATAATGTATTTTTGTGATTAATTTAATTAAATTCCAGATTTATTCTTTTATCAGTGTTGATTGAATTTAATAAGATTATAAAAATAGCACTTTATATTTTTCGTTTGATTGATTTTTTTTTAAAAAGTTAACAATTTAATAAAATTATTAATCACAAGTTAAAAAAGTAAATACCTCAAATAGAAATAAATGTCTGAATAGTTGCTAAACTAATATCTTTTTAACAACTTAAACAAGTATGATCTTAGGAACAATCTCTAAGACTAATTGACAGTATTTGGATACTCATTTATCTTCTGGATTGCATACTTTTTCATCGTAAATAAGACAGTAGAAGTAAAAGGAGTCAGCAAAAAGAGCTTAAATGACATTAAAAATAGAATAGTTTCTGCCACACATGGGCTATCAATAGTATTTTTGACTAGCTATCACATTACTATTCATAACCCACAGCTAGATAGTTCAAATTCAGATTTCCAACAGTTTGTATTCATATTTTCTATAGCCTATTTTTTGTATGATTCTATAGCCTGTCTCTACTATGGAATTGATGGAATAGGTATTGCCATTCACCACGTTATGGTAGTAGTCGCTTATTTATCTTCAATGACCGCCTTATATGGTGGAGTCGAGTGCATGTGTAATTACTTTCAATTTAATTCAAATAGTTTTTATATTTTAGGTATTTTTGCTCATATTTTTCCACAAATTATTGAGACTAAGTATATATACAGCTAGATAATAGATCATAGATAGATTGTATTTAAGAACTTTAAATTTTTGAAAAAAAGTATTAGAAAAAAAAAAGCATAATAATTAATAATTTAGAGCAGAATTTTACGTATTTTTTAACGTTTTCAATTAAAATACTGACGTAGGATAAAGAATAAGCTCAGTAATTATAACAAAAGTTAGTTAAAAGCTTTAAAATAAATAAATAAATAATTAACAGTTATTTCATTAGAAACTAAACATTATTATTTTTTAAACAATATAGATGCATTATTTTTCGCAGAATTAAGTAACTTCCCTATGAATGCTAGACAATGTGTGAGATCTATGAATTTAAGATACACAAATCTCCATGAATTTTTTGAATACACCTTTATTAGTAATAATATTACTCGTTTAACCTTTCAATATTTCAATAATATTTTTTACATATAGTCCTATACATAATTGCAAGAGGTATTTTTGTTCCCTTTGCAGTTGCTCATTGCGTTAGATCTCCAGTGTGCCCAACATTATTAAAAATTATTTGCCTTGGTTTATTCGCCTAGTCAATATATTATATTTTTGAGTAAAATATTAATTTTGATTAGAAATTTTCTAATTTTTTAATTAAGAATGTTAAAGGGAATTAAGAGAAGAGGAAAGTAATAAAAAGAAAGAAAGCAAAAAAATATTCAATATTTCTGGTTCTAAGAAAACCCTGAAGTTTAATAGCTCACATATTACAGAAAAATTGAGTGAAAAAATAATAATAAATTAATAAACAACTAAATAAGTTCTTTAAAAAAAACTTAACTTAAAATCAAGTTTTATACAATAAAAAAGTGAATTAGTTAGTGAATATCACTTGAAATAATCTTTACTAAAATAAAATAATTTATACTATTTGAAGCAATCAAATTAAGTAAATAAATAAACAATGGTGATAATTTTATTCATTTCTCCTTAAATTTAAGCCATTAATTATTATAATAAATCTTTAATAATTTTCGCTAGTTTCTCTTTATAAAATAGAGTATTTATAAGAAATAGTTTTCTATTTTTTGTGTATTATTGCTTTTTATAATTCAAATTATAGACATTACTTCTTCAATTATTGTTTGTCAATATCTATTTATAAATTATAGCAATCTCTGTTCAAAATTAATTACTAATTTTGCTTCAAATAATTTAATTAATTACTAATTTTCATTTAAAAAACTTATTTAATCAAATAAATATATACAATTTAATCATATTTTTTATAAATTGATTGATTGATTGATTGATCAAATTATTGATTAAGTAGTTTTTCTCCTACCATTTGTTTGTTAATTATTAATTTGATTTTAAATTATTTAGTTGTGAAAATTATTGGTTTCTGAGCTATTATCTTCTTTGATACTATCATTCACTGTTTAATATACAAAACCACTTTGAAGATATGAATATTAAGAGCCGTTTGAATTATTTTTTGTTCTAAAAGTAGCAGCTGTATCTAAAGAATGGGGTGTATCGCTCTAAAAAGAATTCCTTTGTAATATCTACTTTACTGATTAAATTAAAGGAATTTAGATATTAGTCCTTTTTAAATTTTGATTTTGTTCAAAGGAGCTTGACTGTTATTGTTATTTAAATTTATATTTTCTATTTAGAGATAACGTACTAATTGTCATGGGAGCAGGAACAGCAGATAAAACTCTTTTTTTATATTATTTATTTGCTTATAAGTTCGCAAATTCGAATTCTATTTTAGAAGAAAAAAATCTATCTTTTGAAGGTTTCCTTTAGGCAAAGTAGCTCTGTTCTGTGATTATTTACTTCTAAAATTGTTTTGACTGTTAGTTATCGCTTTATTATTAGTTATTAACCATTTAAAAGGAATTTTGCTTACTCATAAAATTTTAAGGACTCTATTAGTTTTTATCAGAGCAAAATTTTAGCATTTTTTACATTTTAGTATCCATACTTTGCTTAAATATTTAATTTTATTTAGATTAAATATCTGTAGATTCAACATATTCTTAAATTTAATCATAAAATGGTAAATTTTAAGATGGTGTTTTCAATTTGGATTTTTATTCAACAAATTTTTTAAGAAATTTAATCTTAGATTATCTATTTTCTCTCATTTATTTTATAGAACTCTCTAATTATTATTACTAAATCATCTCATCGAATTTTTTCTTGTCTAAATATGTATCTTTATAATTCGCCACTTCACTTACTTTTTTGCTATTAAAATTAAAATAGTTGACTATAAAATTATTTAAATAATAAATAAATTTCAAAATATTTTTTATTTTAAATATTACTCTAATTTTTTGGAATCATACTTAGACCCCATTTAGTAAAATACATTAAGTTTTTTAATTAAAATTTGGAAAAAAACTAATATTTTTTATTATCATTTAAGCCTAAAAATAAAAGTGTACAATGTATTAATTTATTTACTTCTTTAGCAATTCAATAGGCAGCTAAGGTGGTAAATTAGATACTAATAAATCTATTTTTTTAGTTACGTCTTTCTGGTTATTTTTGATAAAGTCTTTCAAATAATCACTTTCTAGTTTTTCTACAATATTTTAGTAAGGTTGTCTTGATTATATTTAATTATAGATATTTATTTCTTCTATTTCCTTTAAGTGAGACTCTTATACGCAGGCTTCATGAATATCTTAATCATAGAATTGCTCATAGTAAATCTTTTTTATTAAATTAAATACAATTTTAAGAAATCAAATAAAAGAAAATACATACATAGGACGGTAATTATATCACTTCAAGTTTGACTGAAAGTACTTTTGCTTAAGATATTCTAAAACTGTTAGCTAGTACTTCTTTTTCTCCGAAATACTGATTTGGACCTAATATAAATGAATTTATTCTTTTTATTAACTAGCTTCTCTCTTTATTTTATTTTCCTTAATTCAGCTTATAAATTTCTCTCTCCTACTTTTCAAATGGATTAAAAGTGAGATCAAAATCTTAAGCATTTAAATTGGTTAGAGGAACCATTTTTTCACTATCTTTACTTTGGTTTTGCTATTAAAATATAATTTTTTAAAATTATTATTTTGCAAATTTAAAGTCATTTTGATAAATAAAGTTTACGTTTTCTAATTTGAATAGACGAGAAAACTCAATTTCACCAGATGTTATAAAATAAATGAAGCTAGACGGGTCTAACTCCTAGTATAATATGTTGTTTCTATAATAAGTTGCACTCTCAAAGTATTTGAGGTAGTTTTTCATTTTTTATTTAGAGTAACTTTTAAAAAAGACAAACTGTTACAGAAATTTAATTTTATTTTCAACAGACTATGTTTGATGCTTTTCAATTATATCATTATATACGGATGAACTCAGATAAACAAGACAGCTTTTCTTTTTTGACATGTAACCCTATTCTACGAGATTTAAATTTCCATCATCAAATTCTCCAAATATTTCTCCTTATTTTAATATTTTTCTTAATTTCATATCTTTAAAGTGTTAAGCAATTTAAAATATCATTTAAACCTCTTTGTCTTAATTTGTATTTCTGTAATCAGTTGAGTAAGGTGAATAAGGGCTTGCATCTTCTAAAACATCATCTTTTAAATAAAAATATAGATATGAAGAAAAATTACTATTTTATTTACAATTAAATTATTACACTTAGAACTGTGTTAGCTTGACATTTTAGAAATAAGTTATGGAGTATTTCTTGAGTCTTGCCTAGAAATTGAAAAGCTAGATAATTAAGAAGGCCTAACTAGCAAACTATTTTTTAACTTCAATATATTAATTGCTTTGTCTGCAACTTTTAGAAATTTTTTAGAATTTTGATTAATTTTTCCAATCGATTTGAAGTTTTCTAAGCATAGGTTAATATTTCTAATAAAGGCCATATCTTCTTCTATCAGATTTTAATCTAAACAGGCAATACTGTCTTTTTTTTTAGCTGCTTTTGGAGTAAATTATGAGAAAGCTTATTTAATTGACTGGTCTAATTAATTTAATCTCTAGACTGAAGATTAAACCAGATTTGAAGGGCTATTCACCTTACTACTCTTCTTTGATGATCTATTAGATTTTTACTCATAAAGCGAGTCTTAAGATGTATTTAACACATTGTATGAGCTATTTCTTTCTACAAAAACTTAATTTATTGAGCTATTTTAATAATCTAGTTTTAATTAAGTGCTATTTTGTATTTCTTGACACTTATTTGACATATCGCTTGAGTCCTATTCAAAATTTAACTATTAGAATTCCATTACTTCTCCTTCTATAACAATGTAGAAGTTATTTTACTATTTATTTTTTTTCTTCAGCTTGGCTAAATTATGTATTCATACATTTATAAAATAAATTATAAATATTTAAAATATCTATTGCATTCTTACTAATACTAAAATAAATTTAAAGAATGAATAAACATGTTACATTTGCTACATATAAATTGATTTTGTTCTACTATCTCAAATTACATTTTTTTCAGTGTGTCTATATACAAATCATAAGAAATATTCATCCTTAATTCTTTGAAAAACCTGAAGTAATCCAAAAACTTAATCATAAATTTTATGTCTTTTTCTAGTTTAACTTTCTTTCTAACTATATAACCAAATACCTTCGCATTTATTTATAAACACATAATTAAAGTGTGAAATCATTTATAATTTACTTCAATTATCTCTTAATCCTTAATATTTAACTCTTCATTTTTCAATAGCACTTCTATTCTTGGCTCATATAATTATCTTGTCTGTAGCTAACTCAAGACTTCTATTTGAGGTTTATAAAGCTAATTTCTTAATTTATCTACTACATCAGAAAACGCCTCCATCTAAATAAACAATCTTTATATTAATCAATAATTGTTTTTTATTTTATTTTGAATATTAAAGGTTTATTTAATTCTGAGAGTGAATAAACAATATACTTTGATTTCGGTGGATTACAATCAAATTTCTTAAATTTGTAAACTAACTTAAAAATATAATTATTTTTTGAAATTATGGTTTAATTTAAATGATATTACAAGTCAATCAATAAATGATTACTTTTAAACTTTTTATTTCTTTTTTTAATTTAACTTTTGATTTTCATTTAGAATTAAATAGGGGTTGGGGTTGGGGTT
>JH720115.1:130586-155728 GCA_000231845.2 Tetrahymena malaccensis 436 | reverse complement strand
TTTAGAAACTCTAAATGTGTTTGAAGATAAAAAAGAAATTGAAGCTGATTCTAATAGTAATTTTTCTACTAATTAATCTCAATAAATAGAAAATAACAAGTTAGATAAACTAATCCAATTGATTTCTAATAAGACTAATTACTGCAGTTAATAGTTTTTAAATGAAATAACATAATAAATGTAAAAACTAAGCTTTTTCTTTGAATAAATTTCATTTGATAAAATTAACCAAGAAAATAAAAAAGCAATCAGATTTTCAGAATTAAGTGATGAAAAGATAAACAATCTTAACGAATATATTGAACATTTGATAAATATATAAAATAATGATTAATATCTTTAATCAGTTAGGAGTTCGCATCATTTTTAAAAATTATAAAGTGTTTTTGATAACAAATTTAATTTTATAAGTAATAACTATAAAGATAACTTTATGGATTATTTAATAGAAACATATCCCTTTTATAAAAATCTTAATGTAGCTCAAATACATTCTGAAGAATAAAATTTTCATGTCGTAAGAAGTTTAGAAACAAATTAGATAAACAATTTCATTAAATTAGTAAAAAAGAAATAGGATCTTGATGAAAACCAACAAAACTTTGCAAATAGTTAAACTTAAAAGGTTAAATAGGAGATAATTAAAACATTTAATTGGGATTAAAATGAATTAGAAAATATATTAAAAATGTATCCTATATTTGATTTGATAGAAATAAAAAATTAGATTAGTATTTTGAATTCACTATAGTTTTAAAAAGGCAATTTTTAAGATGGAAATTAACGTATAGAAATTGTCAAAAATATTAATAATTAATTTAAAATTTCTATAAATGAAACTAACTATTAAGGCAAATTTAAAAATAGTAATATTAATTGTATTTCTTAGATATTGGAAAGAGAAAAAAAATATGTATTTAGATTTTAATTTAAAAAAGGAAATGGTGGTGGATTTTGTATTGGATTAATGCAAAATAAAAATTTTAATAGCAGTGCAGGATATGATGAAAAAATGACCTACTATTTTAGGTTAGAAAATAATAAGATGAATTATGTTGGAGGTGATGGAATTGATACATTTGTAAAAGGAAATTCCAGTTAATTGCTAGATGAAAATAGCATTTTAGAGTTGAGGGTTTGGTTAGAAGGGAAGCAAGTTGAAGTTTTAGATTTTCCTAATTATAAATATTAAGTTAAGATTAAAGATGAGTATAAATAAAATCTAATTTAAAAGGATCTATGCTTATTTATTAGTTTATACGGAAACTTAGATCAATGTATGTTAATAGAAGCATTGACAGTTGATAATTTTGAAGATTAGCAAGCTCATGAAATATGAACTAATGAAATAAATTGTTAAACAAAAAATATAATTATTTTTATATTTTAAGTTTTTAAATTGAAATTATTGATCAAAAAGTTTTTAGATATAAAGTAAATAATCTTTAAAATAATATAATCTCTATAGTTTAATAGAAAAATTAAAAATAGAAGATTGAAATTCATCATATTCATAGAAAACTAAAAATTTGATTAATTTTTAAAAATAATAATCATTTACCTTTTTCAAAATTAATTTTTAAATTTAAATATCTACACGTCTTCTCTATTACAATTACATATAATTATTTAATTTAAGATACCCTTTATAATAATTGAAAATAATAATTAGAATTATTGAAAAAGTATCGGCACTTATTTCTGATATGAAATCTTTTAATTATTTTTTGGCCACACTTTTATATTTTATTTTTATGTAATAATTAGTACTTAGGATATTTGAATTGATATTGTATCTATTTTTTGATAGTTTTTCAAAAAAATTATTAAAAATAATCCTTTTTCTCAATTTTATTAAATTACTTGAAAGATATATTACTAATTCAACTTAAAAAAGATAAGCAAATAAAATAACTAGTATAACAAAATAAAATGGAGTAAATAGTACCTAATAGCATTAACCACCAACAGAGTTGTATTTTTCATCCTCAAAATAAAATTGCTTTTATCTAAGTTAATGAAATTTCCACTTTGCCTAACTCAAATATCTTCTAATGTGTTGATTGCTTCGAATAAGATTTACAATTTAAAGGTGCCAACTATATGCTCATCTAAAAAATTATAGAAAATTCAGAATCTGATTTTCATTATAAATGGCCTCCCTTAAATGATCAGCTGATCATTCAGAAAATTCATTTGAAGGCGAAGAATCTCAATTATACACAAACCATCCTCAATTAAATCAATTCTTACTTCTCTCAATTAAAAGATGAAATAATCAAAAAAATTGATGATTCTTAGCAAAAAGCAATCAAACAAGCTCTTGAGATGCCATTTGATAAAGAATAAATTTTGAAAAGGTATCAAGAAATATCTTAAATAAAAAATTTAAAATCTCTCCTTGCTTAAGACTAAAATAAGTGTTTTCTTCTCTACTAAAAGTAGTGTAAAGATTTCATTTAGCAAGTAGAATTTCAGAAAGATAAAAACACTTAGCTTCTTCAAGAATTACTCAATTAATGTGATAAAGTTCAAGAAATAATTAATTTCGACAGATTATAAAATAGTAAAAAACTCATTTTAGATTTTTTAGATTCACTTAACGTTTTTGAAGATTAAACTTAAAGCTAAATTAACTTTAATATTGACAAAACTAATATTTCACTACCATAATAAAATAATGATAAAGTAAATAAAGTAATGTAATTAATTTCAAATAAGACAAACTATTGCAGTGAAGAGTTTTTGAGTTAAATAAGACAATAAATACAAAAACTAAATTTCGAATAAATATAGTTTGATTAAATGAATCAAGAAAATAAAAAAGCTATCAGATTTTTTGAATTAAGTGATGAAAAAATAAAGAGTGTAAATGAATATGTTGAGCATTAGATAAAAATAAAAAATGATCCATAATATATTCAATCTATTAAGGATTCTCTTTAAATATAAAATTTACTAAATACTTTTAATAACAAATTTAATTTCGTTTCTAATGAGTATAGGCAAAACCTTACAGAATACTTAATTGAAACTTATTCGTTTTAATAAAATTTAAACACATAACAAATGTATTCTGAAGAATAAAGTTTTAATTGCTTGAGCAGATTAGAAATGAATTATGTTTAAGATTTTGTCAAACTAATAAAGAAGAAATAAAATCTTGATGAGAATCAACAAAACTTTACAAACAGCAAAACAAACAAAGTTCAATAATGCATACTTAGATAATTTAGGGTTGAATAAAATGAATTAGAAAAAACATTAAAATAATTTCCTATCTTTGATCTACTTTAGGATTTATAAGAGAACTCCTTTAATATATTGTAACTATACAAAAGCAATTTTGGAGATGGAAACTAGCGTATAGAAATATTTAAAAATGCTTAAAATTAATTTGAAGTTTCTATAAATGAAAATTACTATTTAGGAAGATGTAAAAGTTTTGGCACTAATTGCATATCTTAAATATTGGAAAAAGACAAAAAATACATATTTAGGATTTAGTTTAAAAATGGAAATGGCCAATTTACGGTAGGATTGATGTAAAATAAGAATTTTAATAGTAATGTAGGATTTAAAGATAATATGAGCTACTATTTTTAATTCCAAAAAAACAAGATGAAATACCAAGGAGGCTATGGAATTGATAAATTTGTAAAAGGAGATGGTTAATTGATGGTAGATGAAGATTGTATTTTGGAGTTGAGAGTTTGGTTAGAAGGGTAGCAACTTGAGGTTTTAGATTACCCTAATTATAACTTTCAAGCATAGATCAAAGATTAATTAAAATAAAATTTACTTTAAAATGATCTATGTTTATATTTAGGTTTGTATAAACACTTAGATAAGTGTATCTTAACAGAAATATTAACTGTTTAGTAATTTTGAAGAAAACAATAATTATTACCAATAGTTATATAAATAAATTAGTGATTCAATATTTAATTAAATTCACGAATAAATATATTAAGTTTATATATTAAAATATTTTAATAAATACTAAATAAGGTCAGCATTTATTGGAAATAAATTTAATTTAATTTTATAAAATTTATTTTGTTATATAAATATTTATTTTATTAACTGAATGAAAATAACTTGGGTAAAAATATTTAATTATTTTATATAAATGCTAAAAAACAAACAAATATTTATTTTAAAATGATATAAAATGTATTTAATATTTTATAAGAAAACCCTCCTAAATATTAGACATTTGGACTTTTTATAAACTTATTTTATTGCAAATTCTTTCATTTTTTTTCCACACTAATTTTTTTTATTTATTTAATTTTTAGGATATTCTGAAAAACATAAGATTTTTAATTATAGATAATTATTACAAAGTAAATAGTACAAATAAAAGATATTATGGATTAAGTAGCTTCAAATAGTATTCATACTCTACATAATTGTTTTTTACATCCACATAACAAAGTTGCTTTTATACAGGTTAATGGAATTTCTAGCCAGCCTAACTCTAGCATTTTTTAATGTGTAAATTGCTTCGAATAAGATTTATCATTTAGAGGAGCAGATTATATGCTCATCTAATCAATTGTTTAAGATTAAGAATCTGATTTCCATTATAAATGGCCACCTCTAAATGATCAGCAGATCATTCAAAAGATTTATTTAAAAGCTAATTCTCTAAATTCTACATAAACCATTCTCAATTAAATCAACTCATACTTCACTTAGTTAAAAGAAGAAATTATTAAAAAAATAGATACTGCTTAGAAAAAAGCTATCAATCAAGCTCTAGAAATGCCGTTTGGAAAAGAACAGATTTTACAAAGGTACCATGAAATATCTTAAATTAAAAGCTTAAAATCACTATTAATTCAAGACTAAAACAAATCCTTCGATTTGTATCAACAATCTTGCAAATAATTCATTTAGTAAGTAGAATTATAAAAAGATAGAAATACTTAATTACTTTAAGAATTGCTCAATCAGTGTGATAAAGTTCAAGAACTTGCTAACTTCGACAAATTAGATTAAAGGAAATAGTTCATCTTGGAATTTTTAGATACTCTTAATTTGTTTGAAGATAAAAAAGAAATTGAAGCTGATTCTAATAGTAATTTTTCTACTAATTAATCTCAATAAATAGAAAATAGCAAGTTAGATAAGTTAATGCAATTGATTTCTAATAAGACTAATTACTGTAGCTAAGAATTTTTAAATGAAATCAGATTATAAATGTAAAAACTTAGCTTTTTCTTTGAATCAATTTCGTTTGACAAAATGAACTAAGAAAATAAAAAAGAAATCAGATTTTCAGAAATAAATGATGAAAAAATAAACAATCTTAACGAATATATTGAACATTTGATAAATATATAAAATAATGATTAATATCTTTAATCAGTTAAGAATTCGCATCATATATAAAAGTTATAAAGTGTTTTTGATAACAAATTTAATTTTATAAGTAATAACTATAAAGATAAATTTAAGGATTATTTAATCGAAACATATCCCTTTTAAAAAAATCTGAATCTAGATCAAATACATTCTGAAGAATAAAATTTTAATATTGTAAGCAGTCTAGTAACAAATTATATAAATGATTTCATTAAGATAGTAAAAAAGAAATAGAATCTTGAAGAAAACCAACAAAACTTTGCAAATAGCTAAACTTAAAAAGTTAAATAGGAGATAATTAAAGTTTTTAATTATGATTAAAATGAATTAGAAAATATATTAAAAATGTATCCAATATTTGATTTGATAGAAATAAAAAATTAGATTAGTATCTTGAATTAAATATAGTTTTACAAAGGTAATTTTTAAGGTGGAAATTAACGTATAGAAATTGTCAAAAATATGAATAACTAATTTAAAATTTCTATAAATGAAACTAACTATTAAGGCAACTTTAAAAATGGATGGATTACTAATTGTATTTCTTAGATATTAGAAAGATATAAAAAATATGTATTTAGATTTTAATTTAAAAAAGGAAATGGTGGTGGATTTTATATTGGATTAATGCAATATAAGAATTTTAATAGTAGTGCAGGATATTAAGAAAAAATGACCTACAGTTTTAAGTTAGAAAATAATAAGATGAAATATTATGAAGGTTATGGAATTGATAAATTTGTAAATGGAAATTCTAATTAATTGCTAGATGAAAATAGTATTTTAGAGTTGAGAATTTGGTTAGAAGGGTAGCATGTTGAAGTTTTAGATTTTCCTAATTATAAATATTAAGTTAAGATTAAAGATGAGTATAAATATAATCTAATTTAAAAGGATCTATGCTTATATATTGGTTTATATGAAAACTTAGATGAATGTATATTAATAGAAGCATTGAAAGTTGATAATTTTGAAGATTAGCAAGCTCATGAAATATGAACTAATGAAATAAATTTTTAAACTAAAAATAAAAATAAATTTATATAATAAGTCTCTAAATTGAAATATTAGTCAAAAAGTTTCTACAAAAAGCAATGGATTATAATGAAAAATCTCAAAAATTATTAAAATTTTATATTTTCTTTAATTTAATAAAAAAATTAAAATAAGAAGATTAATATTCCATAATATTTATTGATAGAAAATTAGAAGTTTGATTAACTTTTAAAAATATTAACAGTCATTACTAACTTTTTATATTTGAAATTGCTTTCTCAATAAAAAATAATAATAAAATTTTTCAAATAATAATTTATCTAATCCCTTGCTTTGGTTTATTTAATTTGATTGAATAAAAATTATCAAAAAGTTGTATTCTATGTTTTATTCCTTGTTTTGAAAATATAAAAAATATAGATTTTACAAATAAAATTTATATTTATACATTTTTTTTCAAATAATATATTTTTATCTATCTTTATCACTTATTTATATCAAAATTATATCTTTAAAACAACTAATCTTTTAATTTTGAAGTACTTGCTCAATATTTTTGATCTGTGTGATTTATCAAATACATCACTATTAATAAATATATTAGAGATAACTAAAAAATATTAAGAATTCATAATTATTTTTAATGAATGAAATAAAATTAAAAAAAGATAAAATATATATTTAATTTTGATAAATAAAATTTTTTTCTTTATTTTGATTTTTATCTTAAAAACATAAAATTAAAGCCATAATCAAAATCGAAAGTAAATAGATAAAATATAAAGAGTATTTTATATTAAAAAATATCACAATAAAACAAATAAACTACTTTTATTATAGAAGAAGTGTCAAGTTTATGAGATTAGTGCACTTTGCTAATCTAGAGAATGAGACTAAGGCATAATTTTTTAAAATTTAATTACCACTTTTAAATATTGAAAATATTAGGAAAAATTGATAAAAAATATTAATTAACATTAAACTAAAAAATAATTTAAGCTAAAGTTTAAAATTAAAAATAAATTAAATTAGAAAAACATAAATAGAATAAAAAAGTAAACAAATCAAATAAAAAAAGTATTTTTATTTTAATCCATTTTGATATTGAAAAATATCACTATCAGAAATAAATAAATTATTTTTACTGCAAATCGATTATCAAATTTGAGAGATTTGTGCAGTTCGCTAAAGCAGAACCTAAGCATGGGGCACCAATAGAATTAATTCTATTCTAGCTGTTTAAATATTGAAAAAAGTTTTAGCTAGCTAGAAGGTAAAGTCAATAAAAATATGAATTAAGAATAAAGGAGGAAAATAAAAAATAACTTAATTTAAAATAACATAATCAGAACCAAAAAATAAAACATAAAATAAAAATATTATTGTTTTTTTAATCAATTTTGATATTAAAAAATATCACAACCAAAACAAATAAGTCGTTTTTACCTTAAATCTAGTTTCAAATTTGAGAGATTAGTGCACTTTGCTAATCCAGAACATATGCCTGAGGCGCCATTTGAATCAATTAAATTATTGCTTTTTAAATATTGAGAGTAATATTATATAACTAGAAGCAATTTTAATATTAAAAAATATATAAAAAGCATTAGCATTTTGAACCCCATTTTTTATATTAATTTTTTTATTTAAGTTATATTTTCTGTATAAAAGATATCGTTGAAATAAAAAATAAATATAAAAAATTGGGTTCATATTTTTTATGCTTTATATATTAAAAAATACCCCAATCCAAAACAAATAAGCTAATTTTACCTTAAATCAAGTACTAAATTTGAGAGATTAGTGCATTTTGCTAATTCAGAACCTAAGCCTTAGGCGCCTTTTGAACGAATTAAATTATTACTTTTTATAAATTGAAGAAAAATTATTTAGATAGAAGGAAAAATGAATAAAAATATGAATTAAGAATAAGATGGTAAAAAGAAAAAATAAAACTTTAAAATTAATTATGATTTAAATTAAAAAAAAAATCAAAATCAAAAAGAAAACAAATAAAATAAAAATATTATGTTTATTTTAATTCATTTTGATATTAAATAATATCACAATCTAAAACAAATAAGCTGTTTTTACTAGAGATAAAGTGTCAAATTTTATAGATTAGTATTATTTAACAATCCAGAGCCTAAGCCTAAGACACCTTCATCACCAATTTCATTGTAACTTTTTAAATTTTGAAGAAAATTTTTGTTAACTACAAAGAAAAATGAATAAAAATATCAATTAAGAATAAACAAATAAACTAGTAAATAATTTAAGCAAAGGTTGAAAATCAAAAATGATTTAAATTAAAAAAACATAATAAGAAATAAAAAAATGGAAAAAAGAGAGTTTTTTTTTAAACCATTTCAATATTAAAAAATATCACAATCAAACACAAATAAGCTATTTTTACCCTAAATCAAGTTTCAAATTTGAGAGTTTAGAGCACTTTGCTAATTCAAAGCCTAAGTCTGAGGCACCTTAATTACCAATTAAATTTTGGCTTTTTAAATATTGAAGAAAATATTTGTTAACTAGAAGGGAAAATGAATAAAAATATCAATTAAGAATAAACTAGTAATAAGAATCAAAAATAAAGAAATTAAATAAAGAGTGTATATATTTTTTTAATCCATTTAGTTGATAAAAAATATCACAATCTATAAAAATAAGCTATTTTTACAGTAACCAAAGTGTCAAATTTGAGAGATTAGTACAGTTTACTAAAGCATAGCCTAATTCTGTGGCATCATTTGCACTAATTTCATTCTAACTTTTTAAATATTGAAAGAGGTTGAAAATAAAAAATAAAACAAAAATATATAAATATTAATTTGAACAAATAATTAATAATTTACACAAGAATAATTTTATTTTAAAAATTTAACTTGATAGCAATTATAAAATAAATAAGAATAATGATAATAAATTTAATTTACCTCAGATCAATATGGAGATCAGTGTGAGTTAAAAGACAAGAGTTTAAAAACTTTTTTAACATTTTAAATAAAATAAAAGAAAAATTAATTAACAAATAACTAACTACATCTTCTAAATTATCGAAATGTTAATTCTATTATATCATTTATTTTTTGATATTTAATTACAAAGAATATTACTTAAATTTAATAAATTGTACAAATACTTAGTTAATAATTTATTTTTTAATTTGAATTAATTTGGATGCAAAAAACAAATAAAATTCAGACTAATTTAGAAAATTAATTAAGAGACGTATAAGTATTTAGAAAGTTATATAATAGATTAGCCAACCTTGAAACAAAATATTCTTTTTTCAATTAGAATGCTCTTGAAATTAAGTTGTGTAGAAAAAAATTATTTTTTCAATTAATTTAATATCAAGGAGTTTTTTTAGTATACCAAACTTATACTAAAATGTTTTAGACACTTTTTTAATTTCTAATTTCATTTAATCTATTAAGTTATTCCTTTGTAGCATTAAAATGTGAAATAATTTTAATTTTTATAATCCAAAAAAAATCATGTAAATAGACTAAAGTAAAAATAAAAAATTATTTAAATATTTAATTGGTCTATAATTGAAATCGAGATAGAAAGGGCCTAATGTCTACATTCAAACATTGAAATAAAAATTTAAATCTATGAGCTATTAATGAGTATCTTTAAATTTTTAAGTTTTTAGTTTAAGTTGTCAAACCTATGCATATACATTCTAAGAATTTATTTAAAAACTCTATTGAAATATGAAATGAATAGGTATGTGATAATTATAATTTTATATGTATATGAGTTATTTTTATTTAAATATATTTGATTATTTAATAATATATAGCCAATTATAATTAGATATATATATTTACTCACTTTAATAATATTATTCCAATATTTAAAGTAGTCAGTTTATTAAGATATGTTTAATATCTGAAATAAGTTGTTTTTGAGGGTATTAGAAATTAAAAGAACTAAAAAACTCCATAAAATTTATAGTTAAGCTATTACTTATTGTAGAACAAGCTTTTTCCTGCATTTGAATATTATTAATCTAATTTTAATGTTAAAAATGAAATTGAAAGCCTTATTTGAGCAAAGTTTTTATGATAAATATATTTCATTTCAAAATTAAGTATTCATATTATTGCACAAATACATACTTAATTAAGTCCAGTAAACACATTTAGGTAGCTAAACTAAGAATTTATGATTATTCTAAAAATAAAAATAAATTATTTTGAATATTTAGAAATTTTGAATGAAGTAACCACATAACTTATATAGCATTTAATAATTAATCTTTTAAATACAGTAAACCAGATGTTAAATAAATTATTTTATATTTTAGAATACTTAACATAAATATTAAAAATTATAATATATTATATAAATATTTTTAAATTGTATTTATTTTACAATCTACACTTTTTTCTTATTTCAATTTAGTTTATCAAGATATTCTAAAAAAAACTTTAAGATTAATATGTAAACATAAATATTAAAAAAATAACATAACTCATAAATAATATGGATTAAATAGCTTAAAATAGCATTCATACTCTTCATAATTGTATTGTACATCCACAAAACAAAGTTGTTTTTGTCTAAATTAATGAAATTTCTAACCAAAATAACTCTAGCGTATTCTAATGCGTTGATTGCTTCGAATAAGACTTATTATTTAGAGGAGCCAATCATATGCTCATCTAATCAATTATTGAAACTTAAAAATCTGAATTCCATTACAAATGGCCACCACTTAATGATCAGCAGATAATTAAAAAAATTCATTTGAAAGCTAATGCTCTCAATTCGACTTAATCCATCCTCAATTAAATAGATTCATACTTCGCTTAGTTAAAAGATTAAATTATCTAAAAGATAGATAATGTTTAGAAAAAGGCTGTCAATCAAGCACTAGAAATGCCATTTGGAAAAGAATAGATTTTATAAAAGTACCAGGAAATAGCTTAAATTAAAAACTTCAGATCACTACTTGTTCAAGACTAAAACAAATCTTTCGATCTCTATCAATAATCTTGTAAAGACTTCATTTAGCAAATCGAATAGTAAAAAGTCAGAAACACTTAGCTACTTTAAGAATTGCTCAATTAATGTGATAAAGTTCAAGAGCTGGCAAATTTCGATTAATTAAACAAAAGCAAATAAGTTATTTTAGATTTTTTAGATACACTTAACGTGTTTGAAGTTAAAAAGGAAATTTAAGTTAATTCTGATAGTTAATTTTCTACCATTTAATCTCAATAATAAGAAAATAGCAATTTGGATAAGCTATTGTAATTGATTTCTAATAAAACAAATTACTGTAGCTAAGATTTTTTAAATGAAATAAAATAAAAAATGTAAAAGTTAAGCTCTTTCTTTGAATAAATTTCATTTGACAAAATGTACCAAGAAAATAAAAAAGCTGTCAGATTTTCAGAATTAAGTGATGAAAAAATTAACAATTTGAACGAATATGTTGAACATCTGATAAATATATAAAATAATGATTAATATGTTTAATAAGTTAAAAATTCACATCAAATATAATAGTTACAAAGTATTATGGATAACAAATTTAATTTTATTGACAATGACTATAAAGATAATTTGATGGAGTATTTAATTGAAACATATCCTTTTTAAAAAAATCTAAAAACTGATCAAATACATTATGAAGAATAAAGTTTTAACATTTTAAGGAGATTAGAAATAAAGTATGTTAATAATTTTGTCAACTTAGTAAAAAAGAAATAGAATTATGATGAAAATCAACAAAATTTTGCAAATAGTTAAACCTAAAAAGTTAAATAGCAGATAATTCATTTATTTAATTTTAAGTAAAATGAGTTAGAAAGTATATTAAAAATGTATCCTATATTTGATATAATAGAGCTTAAACCTTAGGTTAGTATCTTGGATCAACTACAGCTTTACAAAAGCAAATATTTTGATGGAAATTAACGTATAGAAGTAATTAAAAATATGAATAACCAATTTGAAATTTCAGTAAATGAAACTAACTACTAAGGGGGAAATAGAAATAAAGAAACTAATTGCATTTCTTAGATATTGAGTAGAGACAAAAAATACATATTTAGAATTTAAATTAAAAAGGGAAATGGTGAATATTTTTTGATAGGATTAATGCAAAATAAAAATTTAGATAGCAAATATGGGTATTTAGATAAGATGAGCTATTGTTTTAAAATAGAAAATAATCAGATGAAATATTATGGAGGCTATGGTATTGATAAATATGTAAAAGGAGATAACAAAGATTATTTAGACGGAAATAGTACTTTAGAGTTGAGAGTCTGGTTACAAGGATAGCAACTTGAGGTTTTGGATTATCCAAATTATAACTATCAAGTTTTGATTAATGATGAATATAAATAAAATCTACTTTAAAGTGATCTATGTTTATATTTCTATTTATATAAACACTAAGATAAGTATGCCTTAATAGAAGCATTGATAGTTGATGATTTTTGAAGATTAATATTTTAGCATTTAAAATAATGAATTAAATATATTTTTTAAATTTAAAATATATATAACCATATTTATATGAAGTTTTTGAAATTAATTTTTATTTTTTAAATTGTATTAGCTTTTTATATAAAATAAAAAAATAAATTTTTAATACTCTTTTGATAAATCTACCATTTCACTAAATTTACATTAGTAAAAATAATCATAAATTTATATTCTAAGTTTTATTTTTTGTTTTACAAAAATAAAATAAAGATAATTAAATAAATTTAATTTATATTTAAAATTTTTTTTTTAATTTATCCATTCTATTTATCTATGTTTATCACTTATGCTTTATCATAATTTAATTATTTTGACAACTAATCTTTTAGCTTTAAGGTATTTGCTCAATATCTTTAATTTCTGTGATCCATTAATTTTATTAAACCTATAAATTGATAATAGAGATAAGTTTTAATCAATAAAATAAAAGTAAAAAGAAAAAATATTTTAATTAAAAATTTGATAAGCAAAATAGTTTTTGTTTATTTTTATGATCTTTATCTGAAAAATATAAAATCAAAAGCACAATCAAATGAATAAACTAGTAAATAATTTAAATCAGCAAATATTGAAAATGAAAAATGAATTAAATTAAAAAAGCATAATCAAAATCAAAAAGTAAATCAATCAAGTTAAAAGATTGTTTAAGTTTTATTTCATTTTTATATTAATATAATCCAAAACAAATAAATGTTTTTACTTGAGATTAAGTGTCAAATTTGAGAGGTTAGTGCAGTTTGCTAATGCAGAGCCTAAGCCTGAGGCACCATTTGCACCAATTTAATTTTCACTTTTTAAATATTAAAGAAAATATTAATTAGTTCGAAGGAAAAAAGAATAAAAAATATGAATAAACTAGAAAATAAATTATATCAACAAATGGTGAAAATGAAAAATGGCTTAAATTCAAAAAGTATAATCAGAATCAAAAAGTAAATCAATTCAGTAAAAAGATTGTTTTTGTTTTAATTCATTATTATATTAATACAATCCAAAACAAATAAATATTTTTACCCTAAATCAAGTTTCAAATTAGAGAGATTAGTGCAGTTTGCTAATGCAGAGCCTAAGCATGAGGCACCTTCATCACCAATTAAATTTCTGCTTGAAAAATATTGAAGAAATTATTAGTTAGTTAGAAGGAAAAATGAATAAAGAATAAACTAGTAAATAATTTATATCAGCAAATGTTGAAAATGAAAAATGATTTAAATTAAAAAATCGTAATCAGAATCAAAAAGTAAATCAATCAAGTAAAAATATATTTAAGTTTTAATTCATTATTATATTAATACAATCCAAAACAAATAAATGTTTTTACCCTAAATAAAGGGCCAAATTTGAGAGATTAGTGCAGTTTGCTAATGCAGAGCCTAAGCTTGTGGAACCATTTGGGCCAATTTAATTTCTTCTTATTAAGTATTGAAGAAAATATTAATTAGTTAGAAGGAAAAATGAATAAAAAATAAGCTAGTAAATAATTTATATTATCAAATGTTGAAAATGAAAAATGACTTAAATTAAAATTCATATTCAGAATCAAAAAGTAAATCAATCCAGTAAAAAGATTGTTTTAGTTTTAATTCATTTTTATATTAATACAATCCAAAACAAATAAATGTTTTTACTTTAAATCAAGTTTAAAATTTGAGAGATTAGCGCAGTTTGCTAATGCAGAGCCTAGACCTAAGGCACCTTCATCACCAATTTAATTTTCGCTTTTTAAATACACAAGAAAATATTAATTAGTTAGAAGGAAAAATGAATAAAGAATAAACTAATAAATAATTTATATCAGCAAATGTAGAAAATGAAAAATGACTTAAATTAAAAAGCATAATCAGAATCAAAAAGTAAATCAATTCAGTAAAAAGATTGTTTTAGTTTTAATTCATTTTTATATTAATACAATCCAAAACAAATAAATGTTTTACCTTAAACTAAGGTCCAAATTTGAGAGATTGGTGCATTTAGCTAATGCAGAGCCTAAGTCTGAGGCACCAATTGCACCAATTTAATTTCTGCTTGAAAAATATTGAAGAAATTATTAGTTAGTTATAAAGGAAAAATAAATAAAAAATATGAATAAAGAATAAACTAGTAAATAATTTTTATCAGCAAATGTTGAAAATGAAAAAAGAATTAAATTAAAAAAGCATAATCAGAATCAAAAAGTAAATCAATTAAGTAAAAAGATTGTTTTAGTTTCAATTCATTTTGTATTAATATAATTCAAAACAAATAAGCTGTTTTTACAATAAATAAAGGGACAAATTTCAGAGATTAGTGAAGTTTGCTAATGCAGAACCTAAGTCTGAGGCACCATTTACACAAATTTAATTATCACTTTTAAATATTGAAGAAAAATTAGTTAGTTAGAAGGAAAAATGAATAAAAAATAAACTTGTAAATAATTTATATCAGCAAATGTTGAAAATGAAAAATAAATTAAATTAAAAAAGCATAATCAGAATCAAAAAGTAAATCAATCAAATAAAAAGATTGATTTAGTTTTCATACATTTTTATATTAGTACAATCCAAAATAAATAAATTTTTTTACTATAATTCAAGTCTCAAATTTAAGAGATTAGTGCAGTTTGCTAATGCAGAGCCTAAGACTGAGGCACCTTCATCACCAATTTAATCTGTGCTTTTTAAATATACAAGAAAATATTTGTTATTTATAACAAACAATATAATTAAGAATATAGTATTAATAAATTTAAGTAAGGTTTGAATGAAAACTAAAAATCAGATAAAAAAAATAAATATAAATTTGAATAAATAAATAAATATTATAAATAACAATATTTATGGGTAGATTTCTTGAAAAAAAATTTAAATTGATAATAGTGATAAAATAAATAAGAATAATTTTTATATATTAAATTTACTTGAAATTAATATGGAGATGAGTATGAGTTTAAAGAGAAGAGTTTATAAACTTTTTTAATGGTAAAAATAAAATTAAAGAGTAATAAATTACAAAATAAATACTTACGTCTTCTAGATTATCAAAATATTTATTATATTTTATCATTTATTTTGTTTTTGTTTAGGTAGAAAAAATTTTATCGAAATTTAATTAATTATAAAAATGGTTAATTAATTATTTATTTATTAGTAAAAATAAGTTTGGATAGGATATAATAGATTATTCAGGTGTGAACTCATCACCTACTATACTCTTCGAATATTGAAATTTTTTTTCATTTATAAAATTTTTACATTAATTTATTGGTTTCTTAATTAATGTGGTTTGATAGTAATTTTACTTTATATATTAATGTTCAATCTTATGGTTCAATTGTATAATATATATATTTTAATAAAAATAATTTTAAAATTATTTTATTTGTTTTTATTAAAGTTTTAAAATAGAAAACATTAAACAAATAAATACATGATTTTACATATAGAAAATTTGTATTTAAATTATCCATTCTATCTATCTTTATCATTTATTTTTTTATCATAAATTAATAGATTTAGCAACTAATCTTTTAGCTTTAAGGCACTTGCTCAATATTTTTTATTTGTGTGATTCATTAATTTTATTACCACTATCAAGAAATATTAGAGATAATTAAAAAATATTTTTAATGTATAAATTAAAAAAGAACAAATATTTATTTAAAATCATATAACGAGTTAATAAATAAAAAGTCTATTTTTGTTTTAATAAATGTTTATTTTAACAAATAAATATAACAGTCCAAAATAAATAAGCTGTTTTTACCCTAAATTTAGTGTCAAACTTGAGAGATTAGCACACTTAACTAGTTAAGAACTTAAGCTTGAAACCCCTTCATTACCAATATAATTTTAACTTTTTAAATATTAAAAGAAAATATTAGTTATCTAGACAGAAAAATTAAGAAAAAATATGAAATAATAATAAACTAATAAATAACTTAACTAGTTAGAAAAAATAATTAAGAAAAATATTAAACAAGAATAAACTAATAAATAATTTAAGCAAAATTTGAAAATTAAGAACGACTTAAAAAAAACATAACCAGAATTAAGAAGCAAATAAATTAAATAAAAAAACAATCCATAATAAATAAGCTGTTTTTACCATAAATAAAGTGTCAAATTTGAGAGATTAGTACAGTTTGCTAATGCAGAACCTAAATCTGAGGTACCTTTATTATCAATTTTATTCTAACTTTTTAAATATGGAAGAAAATATTTGTTAGCTAGAGGAAATATGAAGAAAAAATATGAAATAAGAAAAATCTAGTAAATTGTTTAAGCAAAAGTTTTTTGTTTTTTATATTTTTAAGTTAAAAAATATCTCAATTGCTTTACATCAGATTGAGTGTCAGATTTGAGAGATTAGTGCAGCTTGCTAATTCAGAAACTAAGCCTGAGGTACCTTCATCACCAATTTAATTCCAACTTTTTAAATATAGAAGAAATTATTAATTAGTTAGAAGGAAAAATGAAATAAAAATAATTTAACAAATAAATAAGAAAAAGTTGAAAATGAAGAAGAACTTAAATAAAAAAAATATAATCAGAAACAAGAAGCTAATAAATTAAATAAGAGACTATTTTTGATTTAATACATTTTGATATTTATATATTTCACAAATTGTAACAAATAAACTGTTTTTACCCTAAATAATGTGCCAAACTTGAGAGATTAGTACATTTTGCTAAAGCAGAACCTAAGCATGAAGCACCATTTGCACTAATATAATTACCACTATTTAAATATTGAAGAATATGCTAGTTAGTTAGTTAGTTAGTTAGTTAGTTAGTTAGTTAGTTAGTTAGTTAGTTAGTTAGTAAGTTAGTTAGAAGGAATAATGAAATAAGAATAAACTATTAAATAATTTAAGCAAAAAATGAAAATGAAGAATGAATACATAAAACATAATCAGTATTAAAAACAAATAAATAAAATAAAAAGAGTATTCTTTTTAATACATTTTGATATTAAAATATCTCAATCAAAAACAAATAATCTAATCTTACAGTAGATAAAGTGCCAAATTTGAGAGATTAGTGCAGTTTGCTAATGCAGAACCTAAGCCTGAGGCACCTTCATCGCGAATTTAATTCCAACTTTTTAAATAAAGAAGAAGATATTAGCTAATTAAGGAAAAGTGAAGAAAAAATATGAAATTAGAATAAAATAATAAACAATAAATAATTAAAACAATATTTGAAAATTAAAAAAAATAATCATTAATTAAAAAGTAAAAAATAAAATAAAAATAGTATTTTTGTTTTAATCAGTTTTGATATTAAAAAATATCTCAATCCTTGAATAAATAGGCTATGTTTACCTTAATTAAAGTGTAAAATTTTAGAGATTAGGGCACTTTGCTAAACCAGAACCTAAGCATGAGGCACCTTTTGCATCAATTTAATTTTCACTTTTTAAATATAGAAAAAATATAAATTAATTCGAAGGAAAAAATAAGAAAAAATATAATTTAACCAAAAATTTAAAATTAAAAATGGTTTAAATAAAAAAACAAAATTATTATTAAAAATAAATAAATAAATAAATAAAATAAAAAGAATATTTTTGTTTTATAATTTTAGAGATTAAAAAATATAACTCATCAAAACAAATAATCTGTTTTTACCTTAAATTAAGTGTTAAATTTTAAAGATTATTGCAGTTTGCTAATGCATAACCTAAGCCTGAGGCACCATTTACTCCAATTTGAATTTAACTATTTAAATATTGAAGAAGATATTAATTTCTTAAAAGGAGAAAACGCTAGTCAATAATTTAATCAAAAGTTGAAAATGATAAATTAATTAAGTTAAAAAATCATTATCTGAATAAAAAAGTGAATAAATCGAATGAAAAAATTACTTTTGTTTTAATTTATTTTGGTTTAAAAATGATAACAATTTAAAACAAATAAGCTGTTTGTACCTTAAATTAAGTGTCAAATTTGAGAGATTAGTGCAGTTTGCTAATGCAGAACCTAAATCTGAGGTACCTTCATCACCAATATAATTTCCACTTTTTAAATATTGAAGAAATTACTAGTGAGTTATAAGGGAAAATGTGGAAAAATATGAAATAATAATAAACTAGTAAATAATTTAAGCAAAAGTTGGAATATGAAAAATGGCTAAAATAAACAAATAGGCTCTTTTTACCGTAGATTAAGTGTTAAATTTGAGAGATTAATGCATTTTGTTAATTCAGAACCTAAGCCTGATGCTCCTTTTAGTCCTATTTGAATATTACTTTTTAAATATTGAAAAAATATTAGTTTGTTAGAAGGAAAAATAAAGAAAGAACATGAAATAAGAATAAACTAAGAAACAATTTAAATAAAAGAATAATTTAAATTAAAAAAATATAATAAGAATTAAAAAGCAAATAAATTAAATAAAAAGGTTATTTTTAATTAAATTATCTTGCTATTAAAATATATCAAAATCCATAACAAATAAGCTGTTTTTACTGTAAATCAAGTGTCAAATTTGAGAGGTTAGTGCATTTTGCTAATCCAGAACCTAAGTCTGAGGCACCATTTGCACTAATTTTATTTCCACTTTTTAAATATTGAAGAAAATAATAGTTAGTTAGTAGGAATAATGAAAAAATTAATAAACTAATAATTAATTTAAGCAAAAGTTGAAAATTAAGAATGACTTCAATTAAAAAGCGAATAAGCCAAATAAAAAGAGTATAAAACAAATAATATGTTTTTACCATAAATTTAGTGTCAAATTTGAGAGACTAATGCAGTTTGCTAATGCAGAACCTAAACCTGAAGTTCCTTCATTACTAATTTTATTAAAGCTTTTAAATATTGAAGAAAATGTGTTAGCTAGATAGAAGGGAAAATGAAGAAAAATATTAATTTTGAAAATTAATAAATAATTTAAGTAAAAGATGAAAATGAAAAATATCTTAAGTTAAAAAAACAAAGATAATCAGAGCCAAAAAGCAAATAAATCAAATAAAAAGAGTATTTTTATTTTAAAAAGTTTTAAAAATATTTCAAACTAAAACAAAAAAGCAGTTATAACCTTAAATCAAGTGTCAAATTTGAAAGAATAATGAGGTTTGTTAATGCAGAAGCTAAGCCTGAGGCACCTTAACTACCAATTTAATTTTCACTATTTAAATATTGAAGAAAATATTATTTATTTAGAACAAAAAATATAAATTAAGAATAAACTGATAAATAATTTAAGCAAATGTTAAAATAAAATCAGAATCAATATTAATAACCAAATAAAAAGATTATTTTTGTATTTTTAAAAATACCGTAATCCAAAATAAATAATATATTTTTACCGAAAATAAAGTTTCAAATTTGAGAGATTAGTGCAGTTTGCTAAAGCAGAACCTAAGCTTAAGGCACCTTCATTACCAATTTTATTCTGACTTTTTAAATATTGAAAAATATATTAGCTATTAGAGGAAAATCGAAGAAAAAATATGAAGAATAAGCTAGTAAATCATTTAAGCAAAAGCAAAAAATTAAGAATGATTTAAATATAAAAAAATAATTAGAAAAAAAAGTAAATAAATAATCAAATAAAAAGAGTATTTTTGTTTTATCATATTTTTATATTTAAAAATATCACAATGCAAAACAAATAAGTTTGTTTTTACTTTAAATCAAGTGTCAAATTTGAGAGATTAGTGCAGTTTTCTAATACAGAACCTAAGCTTGAGGTATCTTTATCACAAAATTTATTCAAACTTTTTAAATATTGAAGAAAATTTGATTAAGTTAGATTAATTTTAATATATTTAGTTTACTGGAGATCAATACTGAGATGAGTATGAGATTAAAAAGAAGAGTTTAAAAACTTTATAATTAGTAAAAATAAATTTAAGAAGCAAATAATTAAAAATAAATTATTACATCTTCTAAGTTATCGAAATGCTTATTCTATTATATCATTTACTTTTTTAATATTAAATTCGCAACAATTTTATCTAAATTTATAAGTTGTAAAAATAGTTTATTAATTATTTATTTTTTAATAAAAAAATAATTTGGGTGCAAAAAACAAATGAGATCAAATTTAATAATTTAGGTTATTTTTTTAGAATATGAATACATCTCTTTTGAAAAAATAATTTTTAACTTGAGGCTAATAATTTTTTAATTATTATTGATGAAAATGATTGAAGAGATTCTAATAGAAAATAATAAAATAACCTTAAAATAACTTTAAACATGATGATTGATAGTATTTGCTAAATATTTTAAAATTAATTATGATTTTGCTGATTTTTATGAACAAATATGATATTATTTGTATCTTAAAAATAATTTTTTATATCTAACATAAATTATCCAAATATTATCTAGAATTTTCAAAGTGAATTAGGAATATTTTATTTTAAATATAATTTTTATTACTTTGTTTAGATTATTAGATGAGAAATTTAAATAAAAATAAAAGAAATAATGATTATTTCTTATGTCATTCTATTTTTAAACATCATTAAAAATATCTGAAGAATTAACAAAATTAAATTTTCTTTTGAAGATAAATAAAATATTTAAATGATTTGTACTCTTTTATGCTTATTTTATCATATTTTTATATTAAATACTTTATAGGATTGGGTATTAGAATATATAAATATTTAGTTTTTATTGGATTTTAAATTTAAGCTAAAGTTTGATTAAACATTTAAAAATGTATAAATTAAATTATTTACATAATCATCTACAATTTATTTCTTTTTATCTGCATTTTTAATATTTTTCAAGAATCATTACTTTAAATAAATCGTTTATTCTTTAATTAAAAAAAACATTTTTATGTATTAAAAGTTATATTTAATAGGTTTCAAATTTTTTATTTTTAGCAGCCATGATTTTTATTTCAACTTAAATGTTAAATGCTCTAATAAAAATCATATTTATTTACATATCTTTTTATTAATTTTTCAGATATATTTTAAATCATAAGTTTTTTTCTTACTTTTATTAAATTTATTAATAGATATTTTGCTGATTAAAGATTTGAAGGATAAAAAAACAAAGTAATTAAAACAAAACAAATAAAATGGATTAAGTAGACTCTGATAGCATTCATTATCAATAAAATTGTATTTTTCATCCTCAAAATAAAATTGCTTTTATCTAAGTTAATGAAATTTCAACACAGCCTAACCCTAACATATTCTAATGTGTTGATTGCTTCGAATAAGATTTACAATTTAAAGGTGCTAACCATATGCTCATCTAAAAAATTATTCAAAATTCAGATTCTGACTTTCATTACAAATGGCCTCCCTTAAATGATCAGCTTATCATTCAGAAAATTCACTTGAAGGCCAAGAATCTCAATTCTACATAAACCATCCTCAATTAAATCGAATCTTACTTCTCTCAACTTAAAGATGAAATCATCAAAAAAATTGATGATTCAAAGAAAAAAGCAATCAAATAAGCTCTTGAGATGCCTTTTGGCAAAGAGTAAATTTTGAAAAGGTATCAAGAAATATCTTAAATATAAAACTTAAAATCTATTCTTGCTTAGGACTAAAATAAGCCTTTTGATCAATATCAAAAACAGTGCAAAGAATTCATTTAGTAAGTAGAATCACAGAAAGATAAAAATACTTAACTCCTTCAAGAACTGCTCAATCAATGCGATAAAGTTCAAAAATTAGTTAATTTTGACAGATTAAACCATACAAAATCATTCATATTAGATTTTTTAGATTCGCTTGCTGTTTTTGAAGATCAAACTTAAAGCTAAGTTAACATTCATAGTGAATAAACTAATATTTAATTACCATAATAAGATAATAATAAGGTAAATAAATTAATGTAATTAATTTCAAATAAGACTAATTATTGTAGTGAAGAGTTTTTGAGTTAAATAAGACAACAATTGTAAAAACTAAGTTTATTCTTTGAATAAATTTCATTTGACAACATGATTCAAGAAAATAAAAAAGCAATCCGATTCTTTGAATTAAATGACGAAAAAATAAAGAGTGTAAATAAATATGTAGAACATCTGATCAAAATATAAAATGATCCTTAATACATTCAAGAGGTTAAAAATTCACATCAAATTTCAAATTTAATAAACACTTTTGATAACAAATTCAATTTCATATCAAATAAGTATAGGGATAACTTTATGGATTATTTAATTGAAACTTATCCGTTTTAATAAAATCTAAACACACGTGAAATGTACTCTGAAGAATAAAGCTTTAACTGTTTGAGGAGTTTAGAAATAAATTATGTCAAAGAATTTGTGAAACTAGTAAAAAAGAAATAGAATCTTGATGAAAATTAATAAAATTTTGAAAATAGCTAAACAAATAGAGTTCAATAATGCATAGTTAACAAATTTATGACAGTATAAAATGAATTAGAAAATACATTAAAACAGTTTCCCATATTTGATTTGTTTTAGTTTTTATAAGAGAATATCTTGAATGAATTGTAATTATATAAAAGCAATTTGAATGAAGGAAACTAACGTATAGAAATAGTTAAAAATGTGAATAACTAATTTGAAATTTCAATCAATGAAACTAACTACTAAGGTGGAAGTTCAGGTGATGAAACTAATTGTATTTCTTAGATATTGGAAAGAGACAAAAAATACATATTTAGGATTTAATTTAAAAAGAAAAATGAAGGTTATTTTTTGATAGGCTTAATGCAAAACAAGAATTTCAATAGCAATAATGGATATGAAGAAAAAATGAGTTACTTTTTTTAAATAGAAAACAATAAGATGATAAAAAGTACAACTAATTGGGGAATAGACAAATTTGTAAAGGGAGAGTCTAATAAATAGCTAGACGAAAACAGTATTTTAGAGTTGAGAGTTTGGTTATAAGGATAACAACTAGAGGTTTTAGATTACCCTAATTATAACTATCACGTATAGATTTCAGATGAATATAAGTAAAACCTACTTTAAAATGATTTATGTTTATATTTCTGGTTAAGAAATGACTAAGATAAATATATCCTAAGAGAAGCATTATTAGTTGATTAATTTTGAATATTAAAACAAAAATGATGTTAAAAATAAAATAAATAATTTATTTAAAAATATTAATTAAGCACATAAATTATTTTAAGGAAAAAAATTTAAATTTCAGTATCTTATAAATAAATTTATTTTGCATTGAAGTTTTAGTAAATAAAAAACTTAATATATTAAATTAGGGGTTATTAGTAAATTCAGGTTTTTAATTTATTATATTTATTTTAAAATACCTACCTACTAAGTTAATATCTTTTATTCATGATTATTATTTGATTAAGGATTATGTTGAATGTTATTTGTTAATTTAATTTTCATCTTTATATATTATAAAATTGGGGCTCTATCTCCCCGAAAATTAACATTTTTTTTATACTCCTTTTTCGATTTTCAGATTTTTATAAAAGTTAGATTATTCATTTTTTAGTAGATATTCTAAAAATCTATGACCACTTATATAAATATAAGAACATTTTCAAATATTTTAAAAAGATTTTTATTTCAAATAATTAATCTTGTTGATAGTTTGGATTTTATTATTAACAGCAATAATACTTATTTCAATATAAATATTAAATATTCTAATAGATATCATTTATATATTTTTCTTTTATTGCTTCCGAAAATAAATTAATAATATTAAGAATCTCTCTCACTTTTATTATATTTATTAAAAGGTATTTACTAAATTAAGATTTAAAAAAGATAAATATACAAAATAATTAGAATCAGCCAAATAAAATGGATTAAATTGCCTCCGATAGCATTAATTGCCAACAAAATTGTATCTTTCATCCATAAAATAAAATTGCTTTTATCTAAATTAATGAAACTTCAACCTAGCCTAACTCTAACATATTCTAATGTGTTGATTGCTTCGAATAAGACTTATAATTTAAAGGTGCAAACCATATGCTCATCTAAAAAATTATTGAAACTTCAGATTCTGACTTTCATTACAAATGGCCTCCCTTAAATGATCAGCTTATTATTCAGAAAATTCATCTAAAGGCTAAGAATCTCAATTCTACATAAACCATCCTCGATTAAATTGAATCTTACTTCTCTCAACTAAAAAATGAAATCATCAATAAAATTGAAGATTCTTAGAAAAAAGCAATCAAACAAGCTCTTGAGATGCCTTTTGGCAAAGAGTAAATTTTGAAAAGATATTAAGAGATATCTTAAATTCAAAATTTAAAATATCTGCTTATTTAAGACCAGAATAAATCCTTTGATCAATATCAAAAACAGTGCAAAGACTTCATTTAG